>JADDOH010000532.1:0-331065 GCA_016648135.1 Agrypnia vestita
ATCCTCAAATACTTGTAGTACCTGATCGTGCCAGGTCTTTCGCGGACGCCCTCTATTCCTGTTGCCTTCAACATTCGCCTCATATATTTTCTTGACCATCCTTTCCTCGTTCATACGTTCCACATGACCAAACCATCTCAGCACTCCTTTCTTTATTCTATCTACCACACTACAGCCAGCATTGCATTCACTTCTAATTTGTTCATTCCTCACTCTATCGACCAAAGATTTTCCACACAAGCGTCTTAGTGACCGCCTTTCAACCGCATTCAGTCTACTTTCATTCCTCTTTTGCCAATTCCAGGCTTCACGCCATACATAAGGTTTGCACTAAGACCCATTTATGTACCGCTATTCTTTGCTTCTTTTGACAGATTCTTTATTGGGTCCATCATTGCATTTAGTTGTCACCATTTACCTTTTTTTCCCTCAGTTACTCTCCTTTCGATATCATTCTCAGCCTTGCCGTCTCTACTAAACATACTTCCCAAATACACAAACTCGTTCACTTGTTCTAAGCATTCGTTGTTTATAATTACATCACACTTAGTCACTCTTTCGTCTCTCTCGAATACCATCACTTTCGATTTGCTGACATTCATCAAAAGTTCACTCTGCATGCATACATCGGACATCCTGGATACCAAGCACTGCAGATCAGCTTCACTGTTAGCCACTAATACTGCATCGTCTGCGTATAGCAGACAGGATATGGTGAGTCCGTCCATTTTCGCTCCAACTTCTAGATCCTTCAGTTCTTTCATACAATTATCCATATACAGGTTGAAAAGCCATGGTGACATTACGCATCCCTGTTTGACACCTTTTGTAATATCAAACCATGATGTGAATGTCCCATTAATTCTCACGCAAGCACTACTTCCTTCGTACAGGGATGCAATTGCCTGTATGAGTTTACTCTTCACCCCATATTCAGACAAAACCTTCCATAACTTTCGTCTTATCACTCTGTCATACGCTTTTTGGAGATCCACAAAGGCACAAAAAAGTTTTTGGTTCTTTGCCAAAAACTTTTCGGTCATCTGGCGCAGTGAGAAAATCTGGTCCATGCATCCTCTTCCACTCATGAAGGCTCCTTGTACATCCCACACTTTTTCTTTCGTTGTCAACCTCACTCTTTCTATCAAAATTCTCGCATACAGTTTGCCAACAGAGCTCAATAGGCTAATGGCCCGATAATTCGCGCAGTCCATTCGCGACCCTTTTCCTTTGTATAGAGGCATGATAACAGCTCTTCTCCAATCCTTAAGAGTGTAGCTGCCCTCTAAACATTGGTTGAAGAGTCTATGAAGCCACGTGAGTATTACTGGACCACCACCCTTAATGTACTCGGCAGCAACATTGTCATAACCCACAGCCTTGCCATTCTTCATGTGCTTCAATGCTCTTTTAATTTCTTCCACAGTTATTTCATTCACACTGTCGTCACTATTCATAAATCCGTTGGACGCCTCAAAGGAGTCCTCACTCACATTCCCATTACTCTCATACATTTCTTCAAAAACTTTAACCAATTCCATATAAAACTTTATCATCGGTGCAGATTTTCAAAGTACAGTAAAACAGCAATAATCCGAAATTTCTCATAATGCAAAATTTTTGAAACACGAAACTAAATGTTAATTTTACAATTGATCAACCACGGTAATTCGTAATTCAAAATAAATTTAGTGCCATTAAACAATACATTTCAGGATAGATTATTCAAATTTTTTTTTAAAAAGTCATAGAAAACTAATGCGCACAGCTTTTTAATCGTACATACCTATGTAGGATCCTTTATGTATTTTGCCGTACTTTGTGGAATCCACTTTATGCATACATATTATGTTGCGATCCCTAAATTTGGGAAATCCTATGCATGTTTTTTGCAGTTGGCTGCCTTGAAATGCGTGGATGGTTTTAGTTTGCGCTAATTCCTCGTATTTGCATTTGTTTAAAATTGTTTTTCACTTTTTTAAATTCCTCTTCAGTTCAATTATTTTTTCTAATAACTGTGGGTTGTGTTGTTAAAATGTTTAATTTTCTTTGTAAGTAGTTATTATTACTTATTATTATTATTATTATTACGACTTATCTTATTATTTCACATATTTTTTGGATGATTGTATTTCTAATAATTGTATTGTGTGTTGGTCCGAGTTATAAAAAAGGCATAATAGAAAGTTAAAATCAAGAACAAAAAAGATTAAAAAGGCCTTCCACGATTATGGTCACCCAAATGTGACAAAATAGAAAAAATATTTTGATTTGTTTCGCAAGTGAGAACAGCAAATATTTCAATATCGGGTAGGTACATTAGTGATAGAAACGTCACCGTGTTTGCATTAGCGTAGTAGAAATTAAAATTTTTAATTATTAAGATTCATATCAGGGAAAAAAATTGCCTACCCATTTTGCAAAGAATTTTTGAAACCAAAAATAGTCTGATAGAATTTTTTTTTTCACTATATTTGATTCCAAGATAATCATAGAAAGTTTAAATTACAAAGTATTGACTACCCCACAGAGACAGTGACCCAGAAATTATTTATCTTTGGAAATTTCTTTATGGATTTCTCATACATGTATAGATAGGTCTTTCCATTTAAGAAAGACAATCAAATTAGCATGTGTAAGCCTCGCGTACAACCCACATTGTTTCAATGTGTCGGTGTTTACGGGTTACCAACACAAGGAAACAATATGCCTCTTACGTACATACTATTTTGATTGTCTTTCTTAAATGAGAAGAACTCTAATGCTGGCTTATGTTTCAGGCTTTACTAGACTACCTCACAGTAGAAGGCTACCCGGCTGAAGAATACAAAGTTATATCCAGTTGGCCTAGAAAAGATGTGAGTTTGAGTAATATAATATTCTTCTTCTTGTGTGTCTTTAGTGCTGCCTCGTATTTCAAGCAGCACTACTTTACTACCAAAGATTTCATCAGATAATATTAACAATTATTCTAATTTATTCTGCTGGTTGCCTGCTTTTACGTTGCCAAAATTTACAACAGTCTTTAAAAAAAACATAAGAGAGTATAAAAAAATATTTGAAGCAAATTAATTTACTACGGATGGTGGACGTAATGTAATCGTTCCTGAATGTGGATGAAACTCCTTTCACGTTTGAAGAGTTTTGAAAGTGGAGTCATTTTGACTATTTTTTTTATTCATACCAAGACCGAGGGATTTCTCTGTGCAAGGAATGCAGTGATGACTTATTGTATGTGGTATGTGTTGCACTGTCATACAGCATCCCGAGTGCAAGACTCACCTTCCCATGCATTCTGAGATAATGGGGTTTATAGTTTTTTTCTGTTCTGTCATTCAAATAGTGCTGTAATTTATAAAATACAATTAATATTTTTTTACCCATCACCATGACAAAATGTCATTATTGCTTTCATATTTCTTAGAACAAAACAATCACATTTCAACCGTTTTAGTGCTGAGAAGCGCCATCGCGCTTTTCCTACATCCTGTCTAAAATTGCGGAAAGCACGAGCTACTCATATAGTGTGTTTTTGCGAGTGTCCGCAAAGTTTATATTTTTAACCAAAATTATAGTTTGTGTGCAGCTATGATTTTTTTCCTGTACTAAAAATTAAAGAAAATGGCTCAGCTAAAACAGTTAAAAGAGATATTCTGTTGAATAAAATACGTATTAAATGCATATGTATGACTTTTCATTGTAAAACAGTAATGGAAAGTCACACAGAGATATTTTGGTACATAATTAAACTAACAATGCAAAAAAATATGACATTTTTAACTCAAAAATGGTTTTTTGATAAGATGGTAGATACAACTTAAATACAATGATAAAAAACTTGTAAAAAAACTTTTTTCAATTTTTGCAAGGTTTTTATTATTTTATTTGATTTATATTAAAGCGAATTATTTTTTTCATAATCGACATAAGTTTCTGTAATAATAGTTCAACTTTTTGCAAAAAATAAGTCAGAAATGATGAAAAAAATTCAAACTTTGATACTGCATATCTTCATAACTATTGATGGTTGCTTGAACATTTTAGAATCATAACATAGACAGGAATCTACAGGCTAAATTTCTGCTGCTAGCTCTGGTACACCCTGTATAATACATTAAAATAAGTGGAACAATAAAATAGATCAAAGTCTCTCTTCTCGGAGAATTGTCTGTAAAGGTCGGTGTGCATCAGTTACATCATTCTACTCTTTGTATAAAACATAATAGACAGTGAATCATAGTTCTCTATACAGTCCTTTACACACAACTCTCAAACTATGTCTCGTCTATATCCAGCACTGTCAGACAAATTCTGATGTATCGCATTGTTTATGTTGACAGCTAACGGCAATTGACGACCAGCAGACGCTATCAGAACTGAAGTTATGTCCACAAGAAACAGTGATGCTGGAAGAACGATAATCACCACCAGACTCACAGGAACTATGTAATTTATTCAATCAGTTGGTTTATATTCTTTCTTATAATACTACCAAATGCTATTTTCTATCGGATGCTACAATAAAACATTTTCCACTGGAAACATTTTTTATTTATCACTCAACTTTAACTCCTTAAGTAATCATTAAAATATTATGAAATGGAAAAAAAAACACCTTGATTTTTTATGAATGAATTTTATTAACTAAACATATGTGATTTCACTTGATTTGCGGAGATTGGTAGATAGAGAGAGTGGTACCTCGTTTGAATAATCGCAGCTATCTTTTGTCTCGCTTTCACATACCATAAATCATATTTTTTATTATATAGCGAGTATATTCAGGAGTGGTCTTTTCTGCAGGTAAAGTTTCCCCGAGTTATCTTGGTTGTGTGAAATTTCACACATTATTTCCCAATTATTTTCACAGATTATTTATTTTATGTTTTTAGTACTATGTACTAGATCTACTAAGTTTTACCAATCTAACATGTCCCGCAAATGTGCCAGCAGAGCATAATTGAAATGATGCATCAAGTCTAAATGCATTTGGGTGGGTTCAGAAAAATAACTCATGAAGTATTTTATATCAATCTTATTTGCCAACACTAATACAGATTTCATCACAACTCCAGTCATATTTGATCTCTTTACGTATTTGTATAACTCTTTTCATTTAAGAAAGACAATCGAATTAATATGTGTAAGCCATGTGTACAAAACACATTGTTTCATCATTTATCCCCGTAAATACCAACACAATTAAACAATGAGAGTTTTACGCACGGCTTACACATATTAATTCAATTGTCTTTCTTAAATGGAAAGATGTCTACACTGGTTTAACTGAAAATCCATATTTTTTTCTCCATACTCCCAAATTATTAATAATTAATTTTCCATTATTAAATTTTCCCGTGTTGTATACTTCATAAATGTTCTATTCGACCATAGAAACATTGTTAGGAAGAGCGAGCAAAATTTCTGCAAATTTAAATCCAAAGCATCAGATTTGCATGTGATTTTCGTTAAATCAAATTCAATTTTTGTGAAATCAATGTGAATCCAAGTTCATCAGCAGTTAATTGTTTTTTTGAAAATACTAATGAGATACTACAAACTATTTCTAACTCTTTTAATTGTTCAATACTTGGATATAAATTTCCCAAAGTTGTTAAGAGATTTTTGTAAAAGCCAAAATGCAGTGAACATCTGCTTGAAAATTTACACTTATATTAATTTATTTCATATGTACGCGATTTTCTTTATCAATAATCAGAATATTTTTAAAACAAATGATATTTCATCCCTGAATGCAATGCCTGTCTAATTAGATCGTCTGTCAAACAATTTATTCATCAGATTTGCATAATCGTATCAACTTTTCTCTTGTATGATTATTTTATGTCATAAATGGGCTTATATTTTCAAAACGTCAGTCTGTCCTATGCTGTCAACTCCAAGAATTCCATGTTTCCAGTACAATTCATGACTAAAAAGTTGATGTTTAGAAACAGTTAATCTTTTTCAAAAGCTTAAATAGAAAGTTTTCTGTTTTTAAAATAATTATTTAAATATAAATTTTAACAAAAAATGAAAAATTAGAATATGTGTTCCCTTTGTGAGGGGAGTATTTTACAAGATACATTTAGACTTACAAACAGAAAATTAAATAGAATTTGTGAAAATTTGCATCCTCACAAAAATTTAAAAATCCGGGCCCACCACGCGGAGCAAGGAAGAGATGGAAGCCACAGGACTTACAACCTGTCAATCTGCAGATTTAAGGATTTCTTCCCCCCTTAGGCCTGGTTGTTTCAAGTGGGATTAAAATAAAAGTTCGTTTAAAGCATAGATTTTTATGGAAACGGTTCGTTTGATTGGTGGAGAATGCAAAAATCTCTGCTTTAAACAAACTTTTACTTTAATCCAACTTGAAACAATCAGCCCTTAGAGTGACAATTTTTGGTGTATTTTTTGGTACATTAAATTGACAAACAATAACCCCCTCCCAACACCACTCTACCCTTGCACTGGTACCGGACTCCGCCACGACCACGACACGCACAACCAATATGGCATTGTATATGAGCATCGATCATTTATACCCCAATGAAGCCACGGCCACAGTGGAACCGCACAAAACAACAACAGCACAAAAAGCAAACTGGTATCGAAACAGAGGTCATCACTCCATAAATTCAATTATAGTGTCCCACTGCATGCATTTTATGCATGTTCATAGGATTAGGATTAGGAGCCCTCTAGTAAATTTAATTCCACTGATCTGCGCAACCGGATATGGTATGATCCGGTAATTGCCGCCCTTGTCAGTCTTTCCAAGAATCCATTTACCTGTGGTCTGTTTAGTCCCAGATCCTTGAGAAAGGTATAAACCGACTTGGTTGGCAGTCCTCCACTTTTTTTTAAATTTTGTTGTTGTTATTATAGTAATTGTGAGTCTACTATATTATATTATATAATACAGTAGACTCACAATTACTCGAGGTCGCATTAACCAGGTTGCAGCTTAACCAGGGCAATAAAAGAATCTGTGTTTTTATTTTTGAAAATATTTTAAAATTCTTTATAAAATGTTTTTTTTTCTATTCACGAAATATTATTACGTAAATAAATCACTTGAAGTTATGAAAATGCAGAATTTAACATTCTGAATCACGATATTTTAAAAAATTTTGTCAAAAGATTATTTTAATTATTTATTTATAAGCCGGTCTGCTAGTGTTAATACATATTTTCCTATTTTTACATCCTTTCTTTTAACTCGCGGCGTCTGATTGCTTGACGAAAAAACTTTGGATCAATTTTTTAATCCTTTTCCCGTGATCCAATCGAGCTGAAACTTTGCAAGCAGACTCGTGGCGACAATCAAGAAGATCTATCAAATTTTCGTTAAAAAAATTAATAAGTTTTTGGATTTTTCAAATTTTTAATGGTTTTTTCATACAACTTACATTATATATTATTATAGATTATAGTATAATTTTGGATTTTTGGAAATTTTTTAATCCTCCCTTTCGTAGCGTCGCTCGACCGAAGCCCAATGCGTAGGTTAAGCGCCAAACCAGTTTCCACTAGTAAATGAGAAAGGGAGTATAATAAAAACTTGGTTTTTATGGGTTACTTTTTATTCTATTATTTTATATGTTCAATATTGTATTCAATTGTAACTTGCAATACCCACTAAATTTTGTAATTTTATCTTATAGCATATTTTGTTGTCATTTAGAGAGAATTACTACATTTTTCTCTAGAACTTTGTGAAGGTGAGGGAGGGGCCTGCAACCTTTAGGTTAGATTAGAACAGAGCAGCTACGTCCATTAATAATAACGATTCACTAGATCATAAAACATAAGCTGGACATCAGGAAGGTAAAATGGATATATGCAACATAATGAAATAATTATTTTGAATACAATTTCTATGTTTGAATGTTTTGAATAGAATTAACATGAATGTCCCCATGTGAATGATTAATTTCAAACTTATATATTAAATTTGGTGCATTGTCAGTTGGTGCATGTTTGGTACCATCATGATTACCACCGAAGTTGCCTGCAGATACCGCAGAGGCAACTACCAAGACTAGAGTGAGACCCTTGCAAAGAAGATTTTTAGCAAAATGCTTCACTGTCATTTGTAAACTGCCGTTAACTTTTATTGCTTTTACTAATTATAATTAACCTAAAAATATAATCTTCAGTGTAGACTTTAGAAATATTGAAATGAAACAAACAAGATATTGTACAAGCCATTTATTGTTAGAAGCACAGTTAAGATATTTTTACAGTGACCAGACATTGAAACATATGCAGAATCACATAGGTATGTATTATGCGGTCCAAATTTCAAAGAGATATATATACTCATCTGTAGGAATAGAAAGAAAGATGCTAAAATATTATATGAATTTTCTATAGCTGCACTACAACAAAGCAATGGTAATCATTAATTTCTAACACGTATGCATTCTCTCAAAACTTACTCGAAATTCAAGTATAACCATCATGAAAGATTAATTGTTAGCCATTTTGTAAATTTTACAGTAAAATAATATTTTTAAAAAATTGGGTTGTGTATTGTATTAATATTTTATATATATATCTCGTGGACATTTATACATTTTGGACATCCCTAGACCAACTCCCGCAATATGCGTCTATGTTCACAGTAATTTGTGTTGTCGTTCTGTGTAGCAGATATTTTGGTTTGTAACTAGTCTATATTTATAGTACGTCTATTATAAGAATTGATTACTTATAGATTGTAACATGGTGACAGGTAATTGCAACATGCTCCAATTTTACAAATAAATTTTGAAATCGGAAACATTATAGGTACCTACATATGAAATAAATCTTTTTAGTGACTTTACTACCTTTGATTCCAAGATATTCCAATAAAGGTTTAATATTGAAATATTTATTTAGCACACAGTAAGCAAGTGACAAATTATTTGTTAATTTTAAACTATGTATAATTTTAATTTTAATTAACAGCTAACCTAACCTTACCTAACCGCAATGGCGACCAACAGATGCTATCAAAACTGTAGTCATATCTACAAGAAACAAAGAAGCTGTAAAAACGATAATTGCCATCAGACGACTCATGTAAACCATGTAATTTATTCAATTAATCAATTGGTTTATATTCTTTCTTTTAATATTACCGAATTCTATTTTATAGTGGATATTACAATAAAAAATTAAACTTTAAATTTTTATTTATTTATTACTTAACTTTTTGCAATCTTCCTGAGTTATTTTTACATTCAAGTGCAGAAAGAATGTGCATACATTTGAATGTGTCATGCGGCACACCAACTAAACCTTAAATCTAAGTGACTTTCTCCGTGAGAAACTATTGCAGAGATCAGATATCTGAGTTTATGGGAAAGCATATTATCATAGGGACCTAATGTGAAATTCGTTTTCGCTTTGCAAAATACTTTTTATTTATTTTACAATTACGCTGACACGCAAATTTCTTTAATTTTATCTCTATAAAAAGGATTATCAGAGAGATAATGGTTCCCACCGCCAATACTACCAATGCTGAAGAGAACTGGGGGAGAGTAACTTTGTACTTTTTAGAAGCTCTGCTGTGGACACATTGAGGTTTAGGCGCGTGCCAAATTTTTTTCTGTTGCGCCATAAGTCCTGTTTCAGATATTTTACGAAGCCTAAAATAAAAAATTTATGTTTCAAAACACTTTTGAAATAAGAAAAGACGAAACAAAAAAATGAGTGAGCCTTACAGTACTCGCATATGATGTGTAACATTTGACATCTCACAATTAAAAATATCAATTGAGCTCGGTAGAAATTAACATCAAAATTTAAAAAAGCTAATACCTATATATATATATATATATATATATATATATGTTTTTAATTTAAAGACTATTGACAGGTCAGAATGACCCTAATGGTTATTATATTTTCAAAAAGTTTCTATTCTTTTTTAAACTTTTTTAAAAATTTATGCTTCAACAGGTCAAGAGGCCCAATTACAGAAGCGAAACACATCACAAAACACCCAGGCTTGAGTAAATCACATAGATTAATTGTGACCTCACCGGAAATCGAAACTGGAACCCTCAGTGTGAGAAGCCAGTGTTGTGCCCACTGGGCACAATATTTACAATTATGATTGGTTTTATTTTACGCTGTTATATTGCTTAACATATGTTTACTAAATATAAGGCTCATTCTATATTTTTCACATACCCATATGTGACCAACTTTCTGAAAGGAGACCCCTTTTGCACGATAGCAACCATACGTTGGGGAGGGAAAAGTTGAATCTCGGATAGCTCGCATATCTCTTCCTCTGTGAATGTATCCTGTATTAATTTGTATGCAGTTGCAATATCTACGTGATAGGCAAAACCTCCCTGTTTTACCATGCTTAGTCCCTTTGTGGGAGTAAAGAAATTGCGCTTCTTGGTGGTTACTATTTTGGTGTTGAAAAGTTTAAGAGCAAGAGAGTCAGTTGTTTTCTGTTAACAAATAATTATTATGTGAGTTGTGTGAAATAAAACACTGAACTCTACTGAGCAATTTATTATATCTAAAATAATTCCAAATTACTTGAATAGGTCTTTTCATATAAGCTTGCAATTGAGTTAGTTGTGGGTACAGTGCGTAATACGCATATTGTTTTGTTGTGTTAAGTTTATGGATACGCCCCTGTCATATCCATAAACTTAACACAACGAAACAATGCGTGTATTACGCACTGTATTCTCACTAAATGACCTAAATAACTTCAGTGATTAAAAAAATATATCAATTGGTTTCTCAGATTCAGCTATAGATTTAAACAGTTTTGTTTACAGAATACATAAATAATCATACATACCTGAAAATAATCTAATGTGTACAAGATGTTTTCTATGCCAACTTTTAAGTCACTGCGGATTAGGTCTTCCAAAGATGTAATACTTTTGCTTGGCTCCATTAACAGGGAAGAAACAATACTAGCTGAATAGAATTGATAGAACAAAATAGCAAAAATGAAAATCGTCAAAATCAAAATTTTTCCAGATAACAAATGTAGATTCTTTTCCGCACCTGAAAATTAAATAAAGATTTTATTTTAGATAAGTACAATACTTCTTAACATTAAATTATACATAAGTATAATAATAATAATATATAAAAAAGTAACCCATAAAAACCAGGTTTTTACAATAATCCCTTTCTCATTTTCGGGTTTCGTGTCTACCACATGCGTCGGAATCTCCATACAACTTGTATGAAAAAATCATTAAAAATTTGAAAAATCCAAAATTATACTATAATAAAAAAATTTTAACGAAAATTTGATAGATCTTCTTGATCGTCGCCATGAGTCTACTTGCAAAGTTTCAGCTCGATTGGATCACGGGAAAAGGGTTAAAAATCGATCCAAAGTTTTTTCGTCAAGCAAGCAAGCAGACGTCACGAGTTAAAAGAAAGGAAGTAAAACATATGTATGTGTCATGTTTTTAAAAATACGGTTATCTACCACACTTGTGACATTCTCTTGTTCCATACACAAGTTCATACTTTCATGGGACTGTAAATTTTTTTTTAAAATCCATCAAAATTAAATTATGTGTATCATAATATATGTGTAAAATATTATTAATAATAATAATAATGATAATAATAATAGCCTTTATTCAGACATTCATAACATTTAAAATTTGCTTTGACAAGTTAGACTGTCATACCATGGCAGTTCCGTCTGTCTATTTTTATTTCCTCTCCTTCCTCCTCTAGTTCAATTAAACAATTAAATAAATAATTAAATAATTCAAATAAATAAGTTTGCTGCTTTTGTAGATATTTTTCCATATTCTGATGTACTTGTTTTCAATACCTTGTTTTTAAGTACTTGCCAGATCTCCTCATGTTCAAGTGAATGCTATAAAGTAGCAATAGAAAGTTATTGCCCTTTTCAAATACCTAGTTATTTCACAACATGTATGTGGTCTAGAGTTGAATAACCACTTCTGAATCCAGCTTGTTCTCTCTGTTGATTCTCATTGAGCGTTTTAGTTATTGGATTGAGGATTATTTTGGCGAAGATTTTATAGATGTTCGACATCAGACTGATAGATCTATAATTATTAATGTTCCTATCTCCCTTCTTATGTAACAGTATTTTGGTTGATGTTGTCCATTCGTGTGGTATTAGTTCGCTCTGCAGCACCTCATTGAATAGAGGTCCTTGTTTTCGATTAGGAACTCATTACTGACCCCATCAGAGCCGGGAGCTTGGTCTTTCTTCTGCGTTTTCATCTTATCTACTTCTGCAAGAATTATTTCTGATACTTTTTCTCCACCAGTTAGGTCTACTGATTGATTATTATTTTGTTTTGATTACAAGTCTCGAAAAAAATTAGTGGCTATTGAGATAATTACTGGACGTCTGGTTTCACACTTGCGATTTCGATTTGTAATACTGCAAACGTAACATGCAAAAATATATATAACACAATAATAGTCCCCCACAGCAACTACTGCAGTAGTATACTATTTCTGGCTAATGAAGAAGAATTGAAAAAATTAACAATACTCCAAAATAAAGCATTAAGAATTATACTAAAAAGAAATCGATACACAATAATCAAAGTGATGTTAGAAAGCTTACAAATACAGAATGACAAATTTTTAATAATTTTAGACAATAATTTTAATTTAACAAAAATTTAATGTAGGTACTTCTATTTATTTGTATATAAAATTGTTAATGGACACAACAATACATTTGAATAATTAATTAATAAGAAAAAACCAACATGAACATGACCATTGTACAAGAAGAAAAGATGAAATATGATTGCCATTCGAAAGAAAAAAAGATCGCAAACATTTGTGATGTACAGTGGGATGAAGTTATATGCGAGTCTGCCAGAGGATATTAGGGATGAAAAAATATGAAAACTCTTAAAAAAATTAAGAAAGTTCGTGATACATGCTTTTGATTAGAAATTTGATATACTGATATTTTACATTGTATATTTTAAGAAAAAAAAAATTTTAAAAAAATATTGGATATCTAATCTTGTTTTGTTTGAGTCCTTTTTTGACACCTCCGGTCTTCTGAATGCACCTTTCCAGTAATCCTAAACTCATGGCCAACTTGATTTTTTTACTTTTCTCAGCTATATCTCTTTGTATATTTTTCGTCTTTTGAGCCACGTCTATTAGTTCTGCTTTGATTCTCAGTAGATATTTTGTTTTGTCTGATAGTCATTTTATCTTATCCTGTCCATTTTCTTTTTTTATTTGTGTTCAAAAGTTTCTGTAGCTTGTCGTATTTGTCTTGGGCATTCTTCACACACATTCTTCACGCACAGTTCTTTTGTGTCTTCTATGAAACCTTCAAACTTTATTTTCAGTCCTTCAGTACTCTCTAGTGTTGGTAAGTGTTTTAGTTTAAAAGGTCTTTTTTTCTTGGGTGTGTTAAGTGCTAGTTTGGCTCTGACCATCCTGTAGTTACTGTTGAAGTTGAGGTTATTTATGACTCTGCAATCCTGGAAGTCTCTAGCTTTTTTAGTCAAAATATAGTCTATCTCGTTCTTATGGTGCCTGTCTGGGATATCCATGTCCACCTATTGTTTTCACGATTTTTATAAAGATTTTCAAATTGTTCTCATATGCTAATTGTATAAGTTTTTAACCATTCCTTGTCCTCTTTCGTAAACAATATGGGCCCAGTACCATCTCTTCTTCTTCACATCTGCTTCCCGCTTTTGCATTAAAATCTCTCGTAACTATTAAGTTTTTGTGTGCATGATCTTTTATTGCATCTGCCAGTGTATTATAAAAGGAGTCGATTTCAGTGTTGCTGGATTGTTCTGTTGGAGAGTAGATTTGTATAATTTACCACATTTTGTCATTGGATGGTATTTTTATGTTGAGTATTACAATGCTTTCAGATACGCCGATGAATTCGTTGATGTAAGCTCTAAATTGTTTTTTGATCAAAAAACCTGTTCCATGTTGGCCTGGAGTTATCTCCTTTAAAGTGTAAAATATTATGTAAACTTAAATACAGTAGAATCTCATTAATTTTAAATTAAAGGGACCCAAAAAAAACATTTTGAAATATGGTGAATCTCGTTAAAATAAATTCAAGGTACAAAAAAAATTAAAATTGGATTGTGGATTTGGCAAAAAAAAAGCCAAGCATTTCGTGAAAAAGTCTATATTTTTGCATATTTCAAGAAACCATTTCGAAAACGCAATAGTTAGGTATTATGCTAAGTGCCATAACCTTTTGGCGCGATATGTCGCGCAGCATGAATCAACTGACCTGATCAGAGAGCCGCTCGCTCGCGCCCGCCGTGGCCCTCGTGTATTTTCTTGTCGAGTGCGGCAAGAAACTACACCTCGTTTACACAAAATGAGTCAAGCTGCGGAAGTGAGCGACTTTTCAATACAAAATGTAGGCAAATAAAAAAACGTGTGAGACAGGACACGGCATGCCACGCGCGACTGTTGTGCCCGTGGGTTAGTGCACTAATACAAATATTGCGACATTTCTATTAGTAAAATACCCAATATTGACATATTTGTTGTTCTCACTTGCGAAAAAATCAAAATTTTTTTTTTCATCTCGACAAAAAAATTTTTTTAAAAATTAGATACTAAAATGTATGGATTAACTTCACAAGGAGCCAAAAATTGTTTCGAATTACAAATTACATACTTGTTTTTTCGAATTATCGGGGTAAATTAAGTAGGAAATTAACATTTTGGGTGAGTTTTAAAAATTTTGAATTATCGAGGTTTTACTATAATAAATAAAAAAAATCTTACAGAATATTCCTATGACTATTTGAACAATTCTTTGTGAAGATGACCATGTGTTGGGTGTGTTATGCAAAAATTCATCCAGTAATTCTATGGTGTTTTTAAATTTTAAGCAATGTACAAGAATTTGATTACCTTGTTGAAAGATAGCTCCTAATGTGAATATCATTGCATAACTCCACGTCGAGTCCTCTGCAGAGTTGACCAACCTGTTCTGTGATTTGATCAAGAAATAGAGGCAAAGGATAATGATTAAAGTCAAGGCCATGGCGCAATACCAAACACGGCCCTCAAATGGACGCAGGTAAATGGTGAAAACCGATTTGGTTTCTTTTGGACTTCTAAATATGAAGCATGGTCTAAAATATGTAAAATTTTAAGAATTAATGCACATTTTATATATACCCTTTCAAATGACACTAACATTTTATTTATTGACATTCTCACACTCCCCTTCTTAAAAATACACAAATGTAACATTTCAAATAAATAAATAAATATCAGCTAAATATTAAAGTGCTCAATTTTTACGTAAATGTTACTATAAAGAAAGATTTTAGTAGAAAGTGGAAAAATAATTGACTTTCTCACATTCGGTATAAGTTATCGAAAAACTAATTTCTTAAGTTCTTATCATAAAAATATAATTTAAATTAATCAATTGAAAATGATATAATTTATCGATGTGTCTAGGTACAGAAAATGCAAGGTGTTTTAATTGTAATGAATGATTTTTGAATCTGGCACAAGAGAAAATGTAACTCGATGTAAGATTGGTATTGCAAAGAAAATATTTACCTCCAATTCTTAGATTAGAGCAAGATAACAAAACCTCAATTCTGCTTATTAAAAACACAAAACTTTTTCTAAAAGAGTATGATAATGTTTTGAAGTGAAACACTGACTAACCTGGAAACCCAAGTCTGGATGGTGTAGTCGACAACCTTTGCTCTTTCCGCTCTAAAAAATATAGGTGACCCACCAATGTCCACTAGTCTTCGTTCTAACTGACCAATCATTCCATCGAATGTTCCATTGTGAGAGTATCCCCAAGAATTTGTCCTTTCCATGTTATAACTATTAATCAAATAATCTTTTGAATGATCAATCAATTGTTTTCACGTAGGTATGTAGACAGACATTGACTTAATTTTACTCACCTAAAGTTGAATATATCCCGCAAATGTAAAAGCAAAGCATAATTGAAATGATGCATCGAGTCTAAATGCTTTTGGGTGGGTGAAGACAAATATTTAATTAAATCTTGTTTATGAAGCTTATTTGTCACAACTATCATACATTTTAGAACAACTCCTGTCATATTGGATCTCCTTACGTATTTGTACAAAGGAATAAGTGAAAATCCTTTTTTTTCTCTCCATACTCCCAAATTATTAATAATTAATTTTCCATTATTAAATTTTCCCGTATTGTACACTTCATAAATGTTATATTCAATCATCAAAACATTATTAGGAAGAGCAAGCAAAATTTCTGCATCTATATTGATATTAAAGCTCGAAAATATACTAAACATTTCTTTTTCAATTTTCTTAATAAATATTAACCAGTAAAAATTTATAGTAAATGTTGAGAAAATATCAGGAGTAATAACAGAAAATTTTGCCAAATAATTATAAGAATTCTCACAATTTAAATCAAAAATAATTCCTGTTTTATGGTAATTTTTATTAAAGATAGTTGATTTGAGTGAAGCAAGTTTAGATGGGTGAAATATGTTTATCTGAAGTCCGTGATTTGATAGACTTTTGTATGTTTTTAAAGTATTTTGCCATGTTAAACACGTGAACATAATACCATTTTGAATTTTGTTGTGGTCGAAAAAATCTTTGACTAAATCGATTGATATTGTCTCGCATAAAAACAGTGGAAAACTAAAAACACACAAAAATGTGAGAAGTTTGATTATTTTCATTTCTGATTTTATATCTTAATTCATGTAATATTTTCGTACGACAAAGGCAAAGTGAATATTGAGGTACTCATCTTCAATTCTCTCTTTTATATCCTTTATGTAGGCCAAATTTTGCACCAAATCTGTCAGGGCTGTAAGCATATTTTAATAAACATCATTGCGGTATGGTATTAATACACATCAGGGCATTTAATCTCTATTATAAAATTCTGTGGTTGTGTTCAAGTTGGTAGCATTTTAGTTGTAATGTATACGAGTAGGTAGCCTTCTATTTAAGCAGCAATTTTTTCTCTGTAAGAACCGGCATACACTCCTAGTAAAATGAATCTAATTATAATAATTAATATAACAGAGTTAGGTTCCACACCATCAAAAGTTACAGTAGGTATTCTGACTTTGTTTTTCGAAAAATGTTGAAATTGTTAACTTTTTAAGAATGGATGTGATTACACTCTTTTTTTTTACATCAATCTCACATATTTAAGATTAATATCTAATTTATGTGAGATTGATGTAATAATCTATACTAAATAGATTGGCCAATTTTATAACTTTTCGAGATTTTTCTTAATTATTTTCCTCCTTTTTTGAATGTTGACGATTTGAATGTGACTGATCATGACTCTCTAAAACTTTGTGGTGTGCTGCACTGTTGTAAATTGGCGGAAATTGAACTGTTGTAAACCCAGAGCTAACTGATGTATTTACTTTGTCTATAAAGAAACTAATGGCTAGTTTCCTAACCGGTACAACCTATTTTAATTCTAAAACTGTTCCCCAAAACCAGGGTTTGAAAAAATCCGATTTTTATACAAAAAATTGGATTTTTTGATATAGGTATATCTGATATAAATCAAAAATTGGATCCAAACCTTTTTTCTCCTTTTTTGCACGCTTCAATTGATACAAACTCGAAATAATTAGGAAATTTATTTTTTTAATTTGTACATGAATTATTATTTATTAAATAAATGAATTGCATACTGTAAAAGGCTAATATATGCAATTATTATACATATATTATAAAAGTTGCTCTTTCTAATGTAGTGTTATGGGTGTTTGTTTCTCTGTGTGAAATAAAAAATGGATTATATGAAACAAATTAAACTAAAAACAACCTTAACACTTTTTGAAATACAACTAGCACCATCTAGTAATGACCGCAGATATCAAAAAAATAACTAGTAGCAGTATTTAAAATACAACTAGCGCCATCTAATAACGACCGTAGTTATAAAAAACACTATCATTTTTTAAAATACAACTAGTGCCATCTATTAATGACCGCAGAAAGTTTTTTTGGATATATATCAAAAATAAAAATCAAGCCATAAATATTGTGATATACGTCAAGATATATCGCTTTGTGCTGAACTCTATGCTATTTGAATCTTTGAGAAAAAATTTTCCCATGGACAAGGGCCATAATAAGGAAATGAGAAACAAATTAATAAAATCCCCATTTTCGTTCCAAAAAAAAGGGAAAAACTGTTTGGAAAATTACACTTGCATATCAATTTCACTTCATGAATTCTCTTAATATTTCTGATATAAGGTATATTTCATCCCTGAATGTAATACCTGTCCAATTAGTCTGTCAAACATATCCGTCAGATTTGCATAATTGTATCAACTTATCTGTCGTATGATCATCTCATATCATAAAAGTGTTTATTCTGTCAATACATCATTACTTATGCCGTCAACTACAAGAATTCCATCACAGCTGTATGCATGCTACTCCTCTACGTTTTCGGAATGATTCATTGAATGAATAATTAAATTGAAATTGAATGTTTTAGTAAACCTATACCTTTTAAGAGTATGTACAAGAGTAGTGTTTTTATGTTTTTAAAGTGATCATTTTATCAAGAAATTATAAATTAAAATAGGTACCTATATGTGTTCCTTTTCTGAAGAGAGCATTTTGTATGATAGAATGGTGACCCAACTTTCTTAAAACTACTTTTTTTTACCTCAATTAGAAAAATAAATAGAAAAAATCTATATACTTAAAAGATATGAAGGTTTTTGGAAGATATTATATGAAGGAAAATCCAATAATATAATTATCATAGCATATATTATTAAATATAATAAAGGGAATTTCACAAGAAATATATAAAGGATACCTTACACGGGAGCCCACGACCAAAAATAAAGTTCTGGAATAAAGTTATATTTATTTATTTATTTAAAAAGCCCCGCGCATTATTGAATTGAACTTGGGGTTTTCGAATTATTGGGTTCAAATTCGAATATAAACCATTGATCATAGATCTTTAATTACAACTTTTCAAAAATTACTTAACAGAGAGAAACTTTTTAGTTAGAGCAAATGGGAAATCTAGTAAATGCAAATATACTAAAAGTGGCGTACCACAAGGCTCAATACTGGGACCCTATCTGTACATTATCTATGTGTCACTAATGTCTCAACTTTTTAGTTATTGTACCCACTTTGTCTTTGCGGACGACACTGCCCTAGTTATGTCTCATGACAATTTACAAGAAGCTGCTAACTGCTTACAACAAGACTTTAATGAACATCTTATTTTTCCAGAGAAGACGATAATGAAAACTTTTTACGGACTTCGGAATTTTTGGCGTCGCTTTCTATTTCACAAATAATTTCGACTTTGTTTCCGATAGAACGATTCGCGTTTAACTGCTTAGGCTTTTAAATGATAATACAGTAAACTGCATAAAATAAACTTTCACTTCATTCATTTTAGAAACCCCCAATAATCGGAGTTATATGACCAATATTCTCAACCTTTCGTTCTAACGAACTATTGTTTGCCTGTACACGTAGCATTTTCGGACACACAAATTTATGTACATGTTAAAATGAACCCTAATTAAGTGCGAGCCGCATTAAAAGCAAAGAGAACAAGTTTATTGTTATGAGTATGTATTTGTTTTTTTCTGTAACCCAAGCAAATATATATGCAGAGTTTTTTAAATTTTCTCCACATATCCGGGAATCGCGCTCCTTATAACTGAGAACGATTGTATGGGAATATGCGCAAATCAAAATGAATTCACAGTTTTGGACATTATAGCTGAGATCTCCTTATGAATTTATTTTCTAGAAATGTACTTTATTGAAAAAGGGAAAATCATGAGAATCTGAAAACCCGACCGGAATCATTCCTTTTCAATACAGTTTTGAAAAAAAAACACAAATGAATACTAAATTATTATTTAATATTGATGGTCATACTTTAACTAATAAAACTAAGCTACAGTAAGATTAGCATAATTAAAACTAGAAGTAACTTTGGATATTAATTTTTTTAATTGTCTTTGTCTAGAAGGTTCCGGAAAAACCTGCTCTAGAATGTGCTATGAAAGTGCTATGAAAGGAGAAGGTTCTAGAAAAATCCCAAAAATTCTATAAAGTTCTAAACTGAGTGGCGGAATGTGTCGGTGTGTCTAGAAGGTTCCTGTACATTCGATAAAGTTCTGGAAGAAGAATTTTCTAGAAGGTTCGCGAAAGTGCTATGATGATCCAAACAGTATACTAAAAATCTACGCATGCAAAGCCGCACGGGCACAGCTAATCGGGAATGTATCAAGTAACGGGCTATTCATAAAATTTATCTGGTTATTAATTAGGTTGGCTTTAGTGTTCAAGCATTTTTTGATTTCTATTATTTCTAAATTATCTAATCTAAGGCCTCTATTATTTACATGTAGAATCTCGATACGTTTTCTTTTTTTTTTTAAATATTTTTTCTTAAAAAGAATAATTTCACACATAATTTTACATCAGGACGCTGTGGGAGAAGAAACTAATAAGTGCCTACGAAATAATATTTTTTCTATAGCTTTAAATACAGCATTTGATGTAATTTTAGTCGAAATACGAAAATTGTGAGGTTACGTTTGCGGCAGACCACCCTGATAAGGCAGCGGAGAAATCGGAAAGTACATATAAAGGTATTTACTTTAAAAGAGAGATATGTGAAAATATACAAATCTTCTTATTTAAGTACGGCAAACACCGAACACCGACGTATACCTATGTCTCGTTTATTTTTTATTTTTATTTTCGTCTATTAAGTGTTGGGATAAAGATCTTAGATTCCAATATTGCTATTTTCGAAATACGGGTGAATAATTTACATCTTGAATCCAGTACAAATATATATACTTAATATATATTAAATGTGTAATCAATCTATTGTCATACAATTTATTTGGATTATAATATATTTTACAATTTATCATTATGTTCAGAATACATAAATACAATAAAGTATTTTATTAAAAATACTGATTTATTAAATAATATAAAATAAAAATTGATAAAATAATAGGACATCTGTAATTCTTAACCCATCTGATGTCCCGTTTCTGATTATTGCAGCGCATTTCGTGAAAAAAATATTATTTAATCAAAAATAATCATGGGACTATGCCACAACAATAAAGATCATTTATATATCCAGGGTATTGCGCGTATTCATTTTTGGTTCATTTTGATATTTAAAATATTTTTTATGGAATGCTTTTGTAAATAAGATTTTCAGAAATATGATTCTTCAACTTTCAACAATGTATTATTTTATTCACAATTATGTTCTCTCGTATTTAATAATTCATCAAAAATTTACTTCTATATTAACAAGATGTCCTACTAACAGAGGTTATTTTACTTTTTTCTGAGGCAAATCTTAATAAAATTTAAAAAGTCCATGTTGAGAGGAGAGGAGATTCGAAGGAGTTTATAAAAAATCTAATTGACTGCATTTGGAGAGTCTTTTTGTTTTCTGTAATTTTATATTCACTCAGTCATCATCTAAGTCATTATCTCCATGACCTCCTGCCCTCTTGACTATTCTACTTCATCTTTCCCGGCATCCTGCAGATCTTAACGCTGTCATGTCGGTCCAAGGAGTGGGGAGTCTTTCTCTTCTTTTCGACTCTCGACGTGGCCTACCACAACAAGCTTCTTCAGGCTATCTTCTCTTCTAGCAAGAGTCCAGTATGAAAAAATTTGTGCGTCTCGCTGTCCATGGTATATGCAAGATGCGTCTCCAACACCAATCTCAAATGCATTGATCCGCCATCTCTCTTTTGCTTTTAAAGTCCACAATTCAACACCACAGGCGGCCCTCGTAGCGCTGTGGGTATGACATTGGCTTCCCAAACCGAGGGTTCCGGGTTCGATTCCCGGTGAGGTCACAATTTTATCTATGTGATTTTCTCAAGCCTGGGTGTTTTGTGGTGTATTTCGCTTCTGTAATTGGGCCTTCAGGCCTGTTGAAGCGTAAAAAAAAAGGCACCATTAAGGTGTGCAATAAGTACATTAAAAACCTGACTTTGGTTGTTTTGGATATACCACGGTCTTTCTAAACCTTTCCAGTCTGGACGTACAAATTTTCGCCATACATATCCGTAGTTTCACTTCTGGCTCGCAGCTACCATCGTCTATTCAGTAAATACACATAAAATACAAATGTTTTTTTAACTAACTAAATATTTGCTCATGCAGTAGACTCTCAATTATATGAGGTGGCAGGGGAAAAACCTGGATAATCTCACAATAAATAATTGTAACATGTAACGTGATGACCCGCCGCTAGCATGAAAGGTAAACTCTTAATCTAACTTCACCCAAATAATAATTTGCATACATTTCATTTACTGGGGTTACGGTCGATGTGTTTGCAATTTTACTAGCTTTATTTTTTGTTTCATATTAAAATAAAAGATTATCTTTACATTTTGAAGAATATTTCAAAATGTTATTAAAAATTTTTGAGAATTTATTACTGCCCCAATTAAATTAAATTATAAATAACTATATAATATAATGCATTAAAATCATCATATATACGCAAGTCATTTATAAAAATTCATCAATATTAAAAAACTACTAATAAATAATTACACATTACATAGTTCATAATCACGGAAACAAATTTTGTATTTAAACAATTACAATTATAATATTCTATTTATTTTTATATTCATATGAATACTGATTTTCTTTTATTGTGGTCTGGATCTCTGGTAGGTGGTAGTTCTACAACGTCATCTTCCACACTTCCCCAAGATATGAATAATGCTGCAGTTGTTATTATTAAAAATACAGCTCCGACTATACCTAAAACCTAAAATAAAATTGCAATTATTAATTTAGGGTCCTACTAAACTCCAATCCTGTTTCATAAGTATTATGTATAACGTTTTATTTAGTGTAGTGTTATTCAGTTATTGAAAAAAAAATACATTCACTGGCAAAAATATGGCTTTTGTAAACAAAAAAGATGCTGTTTGGGTGATTAAAAATAAATAAAATATGAAAAATACACAATTTAAATTACTTACACCCGGCACGATGGATGTTGTTCCAAAACTGGAGCAGTTTGCCAGGAGAAGAATCGAGATAACAAGAGTCAGCAAAGAAATTATTATGCAGCATGAAATATCCTGAAATAACAAGTAAACTTAATTTTTCTTGTAATAATAAAGATAATCTAAAAAATAATCCTTTTAATAAAGATAGGAGTGCTTACCAGGTGCGTGCAGTGCGTACATTGAAGAATGACTTGGACATAAACATATATTTTTTAAATAAATCGAAACTCAACTCAACACACTATCAACTAGCCGACTGACGCAATGTTGAGGGATACCATTTATATAGCCCGTTAATTCTTTGTTTGTTCCCCTTCTAGTCGGGAAACCTATCGCTGACCAATGGACTTTGAATGTCCTCTGTACCGGAAGTACTTAGGTCAGCAAATCCAGACAATGGAAACAATTGGACTACTGACGCTATGCGGACCCCCATTGTAACAATCGGACAATGGAAATTTGGGTAGTGCAGTATCCTCTGGTCAATACTCCTAAGCACGGCGGAATTTCCATGCTGATATGATTGCTGATGCTATGCGAACGTTACCCCCACATTTCAATGTATGCACTGCATGCCTGTGGTTATGAAAATTGTGCAAAACTGTGAGGTTCTGACTATATAGTGAATGATCAAAAACCTCTCACCTAGATTAAATCAAGACCAATATGGAATATTGGTTAAATGGACTGGTCATGGACAACTAAGACAGCGGTTCAAGTTCGTGAACAGATAAGTGTTCTCTAGCGTAATCTATATATTTCTACATGTCCGTACGGTTCATATACAATATCGGTTTTATTTCAATACCTAAAAATGTCGAACGACCATAATATAAACCTTAAATCTTTAGATTAAGTATGTTCTAGATATTTTCTGACTTATGATGACTGTATCTGTCGCTTCCGGTAACCAATGCCTTCCAGTGTGTCGCTGAGTTTTATCATCTTGTAGATATTCGTCTTGGTATACATATAGTTTTCTGGGATATTCTGCCATGTATATGTGACCTCTCTGACCAACGTTTCGGATCCCATTGCAGGGTCCATCATCAGGGCTGATGTGATGAGTGTGTTGAAGTGTAGGTTAAGTATTGCCTTGCAATACCGTACCGAAGTCAAGGTGTCTCCAAGTTTGTGTTATGTTAAGTACTGGATTGCAGTACCGTGTCGAAAGCAGGGTGTGTGTGTCTTGACGTAGTGTGTTGTGTATCTACTAACGGATGTCGGACTGTACGGATCATCGCTTTGATTTATCCTGCAGCGCTGGATACCACGAAGTTTTTAACTTAAGACCGTCATCCCTATTAATGTTTACCGGGTGCTTGTATATTTCAATTGCTTCTTTGACCAGGCGCGTATGGTGGCTTTTGGGCAACACTTGGCCAGTCTCTTACAGATGCAGACCGGGAAGACATCCTCATGGGTGAAGGACTCGGCACATTTTGTTAAAATGCTGAAAAACGTGAGATAGAAAGGGATGATATATTAGTCAGTTTTGATGTTATATCTCTCTTCACAAATGTGCCTGTGGACGATGCTATGAGTCTTTTAGAAGAAGTCAGTAAGGCCCGGTTGTTTCAAGTTCGATCAAAGTAAGCGGAAATACTGGCTTAAACTGAGCTTAACCTCAAGGCCACGCGAAATCTCGAAGAATTGGTTGTTTCAAATTTAAAATCGGATTAGGGGTGTTGCAATTGTGTAAAATAAAAATCATAGACAAATGCACGCCAAAATAATTTTGCATATGGCAACACATAATTTAAATTTCATTTGACAGCAAGCAGATCAAAGCAGATGTTTCGAAACATGTCATCAACAATGCTGTTTTACTGAAGATTTCCACAAGAAGATGAAAGGAGACTAGTGGGCCGCATTACGCAACTAATTTAATGTTTTGTTGCTTTGTTCCCACCTAAATGCGTACTGTCCAACAGATTTTCGAAGTAGATTCGAGAATACGATGAAAAGCGCCAGGAAGGTTAGTTATTGACGAAATTAAATGTTATCTTACCTATTTAGTGTTTGCAAGAACAATATGTTTTTATTTGATCTGTATTGTATTTCTTTAGTTTTTCTGTTTATAACCTTTTCTTTGTTTGCAGGTAATAAGAAAAGTGAATCCAAAGCCTACGACTGATATGCAGAATAAATTATATGTGGTTCAGTTAGATATTTTCAAAACCCAACTATCTAAAGAATCGGCAGGAAATTCACGAAGTTGTTTTGGAAAGGCATAATGCCAAAAGAGATCTGGCTTAATTTTATTACAAGTTGTATTTTTTATTAAAATATTCATTTTCCTGTTAATAGGTAGGTATATAAAACACAATAAAATAAAATAAATTCATACACCGAATATATTGTTTTATTACTATTATTCCGCGGACGTCCTCTGCTTCTGCTGCTTTCGACAAACAATTTTCCTTGCCATCCTTTCTTTGCTCATCTGTTCCACATGACCAGACCAGTGGCCATGTCACTGGCTCTGCATACTGAGAATTCCGAGTTCGATTCCCGGTGAGGTCGCAATACATCTTTCTGATTTCTTTAAAATCTAGGTGTTCTTGTCAGACCGCAATTAAAATTGGGCCTTCAGGCCCATTGTAGCATTAAAAATTGCTGTACATTTGGTTTGAGGGCATAGTCCCGGTCTCCTACAATATAGCAATTACCAAATCTGGTACCTAGTACCGTTTGTCGTAACTTGATATTTTGTTTGGACATAATGACAAATATATTTCTGATTTTTATAGTGCTCTTCGGCTGACTAAAATGTGGCCTGTGGTCAGCCATTGCTCTGGTAATGGCTGACACTATCCGCAGTCCAAGAAGCAGTGTTTCAGATAAATCACCTACACACCTTTCATGGATATAAATGTAAAATTATCAAAACCCGAGTGAAATAGAAACCTTGAAAAAAAAAATTGTCGACAATGCCCTGCGGTAAAATTCATTTAGAGTTGCGGAAAAATCAATTTCTTCTGACAAAAAAGTATTGTTCGAGATCTAAGTAAAGTACTTCTCCTGTTAAGGATATACTGTAGGATCAGTCGATCGTCAGAAAAGCCTGTGTCACCCTACATAATATTGTACATTTCGACACTGTGTATGTAAAATGTCGAAAAATTAATAAAAAAATATTTTATTGACAGATGTCAATTACATTGCGCAATGCGCATGTGCGACTCTGACCGAGAGTTTAATCTAAAATTTCCGCTCAGAATTCTCTGACAGATTTCGCTTAATCCGATTTGAAACAACCCGTTTTTGAAAAAAGTACTAAAAATTTCAGTTTAAACTATACGCTTACTTTGATCGAACTTGAAACAACCGGGACTAAGACATGTGCGCACTTTTTCGACACTGCCTAACAAGTGGATACTTTTCATTTCAGGGTGAACTTTTCCAACAAGTGGATGATGGGAAACCCTCTTTCCCCAGTAATTGCAAACTGGAGAAATTCGAAGAAACAGCTCTAGACACAGCAACTTTGATCCCCAATGTTTGGTGGAGGTACTTTGATGACGTGTTTGCAATCTGGCCGTACGGGAAAGAAAAACTACAGGATTTTCTCGAACACCTCAACACACTGCACAAGAAATTAAAATTCACCATGAAGATAGAAAAAGAAAATAAGCTACCATTTCTGGATGTAGAAGTGAAAAGGAACACAGATGGTAGTCTTGGGCACAGAGTCTACAGGAAGCCGACCCATACGAACTGCTACTTGCATGCAGATTCCCACCACCACCCAGCGCAGAAGAGAGGTTTAATTAATAGATACCAAAGATGGCAGATACGGCACATCATAAAAGCCAAATCTAACAGCTCCGAGAAAAACACAGAAGCCGAGATCAAAGGGATTGCTTTCTTGCCTTATATCCATAATGTAACAGACAGGATTGCCAAAGCGCTCAAGAAACGGAAGATTAAGACAGTGTTCGACACAAAACAATAAGGTTAAGGACCTCTTAAGACCAGCGAAGGGTCGGGATCCCCTTGAAATCGACAGTTTTTATAGGCTCGACTGTCAAAATTGCGACAGTGTATGTGGGACAAACAGCACGCACGATTTCAAAGAGGGTTGATGAGCATAAAAGAGCATGCAAACTCGGTCACCCGGAAAAAATCGGCATTGGCTGGGCACTTTTTAGAAACGGGCCACTTTTTTTCATTTGAGCCAAAAATCTTAGGAAAGCCCAAAAGTCACCACACGTGCCTGGTCAAAGAAGCAATTGAAATATACAAGCACCCGGTAAACATTAATAGGGATGACGGTCTTAAGTTAAAAACCTCGTGGTATCCGGCGCTGCAAGATAAATCAAATCGACAATCCGCACAGTCCGACATCTGTTAGTAGATACACAACACACTACATCAAGACACACACACCCTGCTTTCGACACGTAATGCAATCCAGTACTTAACATAACACAAACTTGGAGACACCCTGACTTATTATACGGTATTGCAAGGCAATACTTAACCTACACTTCAACACACACTCATTACATCAGCCCTGATGATGGACCCTGCAATGGGATCCTAAACGTTGGCCAGAGAGGTCACATATACACGGCAGAATATCCTAGAAAACTATACACAGAAGATGATGCGATATGATCATTGCACACATACACTATAGTATGGATGATGTGTGCCCTATTGGGGCTGCAGTCGTGGTGGGGCCCGGTCAGTGGCAGTGCGGGGGTAGAGTGGTATCAGGACGGGGGTTATTGTTTTGTAAATTTAATGCACGAAAAAAAAATTACGCTCTAAGGGGGAGGGAACGGGATAGAAAAAGTAGTCGATATAAAGGATTCTTAAACCTGCGGACATAAGCAGGTCGTAAGCCCTATGGCTTCCATCTGCTCTCTGCTTCACGTGGCAGACCGGGATTTGGGGACTCTCTGGTATCTTTCTAACTTTTACAAATTCTATTCTTATCATCCACACCCAAAAGAAGTGTTTGTGTGATGATACGAAACTGTACATACCACTTTGGTCCAAATGTTGGGGATTCTCTTTGCCAATCCAAGAATCGCTGATGCATAGAGAATAGCACAAATTACACCACTTACGGCCGTCACAGCTGGAAATGTAATTTTTAGCCAAGTATTGGATGTGGAACAAATATCTAACGCTAAAGATATTATAGATCCAACTAAAAGGAAAATCTGTAAAAGCAAGAAATAAGATAATCATTAGAAAATTTGGTTGTGAGTGCGTATGTAGTGAAATGAAAAGTAGACTTACAATAGCTAAGCATCGGCCACCTATACCTATGGATATTTTATAATTAAACTAGAAGCAATAAAGTGAAGGAAGGAGAAGCATCTCTTTCATTTCAATAAATCTCAGAACTCATTGTGACCACAGAGAAAATGTTTCTCTTCATCAAACAGTTATATTAGGTTGTTTTGAAATAATGACCAATTTTATTACTTTGATATGACAGTTAATAAAAATTACTCACTATAGTCAAAAGTTTGAAAAGACCAACTGGTGACACAACAAAACGATGGCCTGAAAATCTGTTTTTCAGTGCCTGTTCAGGAGAGACGGAGAATTGTCGTTCCATTGTTACTTTAAACTTTGTTATTGCATATTCTAATAGTAAAACTATGGATATTTTCACATTACACAACTATATGACACTGAATGAGGATTGTGTCTAACATTTGAGTTCTTCCCAAGTCTTAACCCTTTCAGACCCATTTTTTCATGAATATTCAAATACTGAATTTGAAACACCAAGTTTTTTAAAGTTATCCTTCTTTAGGGGCGGGCGTTTAGAGTGAAATTTTAGGATGCAACAAAATACGAGCGCACCAAGCATCGGAATATTTTTACACTATTTAAGTCACGACTCACCAATCAAAAGCCAAGAAGGCAATTTTCTGAGTGATATTTAAGTAGCAATTCTTATAAATAACGATTTCAAGTTATTTGATAATGGTGTTCTGAAAATTGTATTTTCGGGCGCGTTGTTAAAAAGTGCTGTTATGAAAATTGCATATGTTGCAGATGCTCGCATTGTTCATTTTCTATTTGATGGTTTATTTTTCATAATATAAAATTGTGATCAAATTTATAATAATTTATTATGGTGAATGAATTGTGTGCTTACTGTTTCATTTTCTCTTTTTTATAAAAGCAACATTTTTTATCCGTTGATGGAGAACCGTTGTTGATGGAAATTCTAGTTTGTGCTGTACAGCTCTGCCACGTTATACAACCTTTCTGGGCAATGTTTCAAATCTCATTGCAGGGTCCATCATCAGGGCTGATGTTTTGCTATGAATATTGATGGTGTGGTTAAGCATTGGCCTGCAATGCCGTGTCAAAAGGAATACATTTCATATAGGTCAAACTCACAAATTTTACATACTTTTCTGCATGACTATTACAAAAAGATTTTACAAAATTTTATCCCTCACCATAAAGTTAAGCCCATTAGTTTCAAATCACTTTGCCTGTATTATACAAATCAACAACTTGTTAATTATTTAGTTTTAAAAAATAATATATAATATTTGATTTAAACATTCTAGAAACGAATAAAAAAAAATTTAAAAGGTTCTTTTTATTTTATTCAAATTGTATTAGAGCGAATGAATTTTTCGTAATCGATATAAGTTACTGTAATGATAGTTCAACTTTTCGCAAAAAATGAATCAGAAATATTGGGAAAAAATTCAAACTTTGATATTACATATCTCCGTAATTATTGATGGTTGGGTGGTCATGGTTGCTTGAACATTTTCGACTAATTATCAAGCCAGCAATCCACCTGTAAAGTTTAGGCTATTAGCTACGAACACCCTGTATCAGTTTTATTTTCTGGTACATGAAAAATATTTCTGCATTTTAAAGAATATTTAAAAAATAGCAGATTTTTTACTACCCGGATTAATCTACAAGCAGGATATTCCAGTCTACTGGAATTTTTATTAATTATGTCATCTGATCTTTGGTCGCTTATATCATGTTTGAAGTATCAAAAAACTCTTAACACAACATCAAATGCAATTTTTTCAAAAAGATATACCTTTTGTAGTATAGGGACAATACTTACATAAAATATCGTTCAGCACAATTTCAATGGTATTTTGAGTATTCAAAAAACAATTCTTAAAATACCCAGGCCAAAAACAAGATGCATTTTTTAAATAGAAAAAACTAAAAAAAAATTTTTAATAGGAAATAATCCTATGTCCTCCCGTGCATGCTAAAACTTCAATATATGATCAATGAGTTGTTACTGCCAAGTGCAGCGATAAAACCCTCAAACATTGGGTTTACAGCAAACTTGGACAGAATAACGGCAATAGCCAGACTGATCAATTAAATGGATGTTCTTAGGTTATCACGGCCACTCAGAGTCCTCTGGTTTGTGTCTTCTGGGGTATTATGCCGTGTTATTACGACTTTTTTGGCCGAAGTTTCGGATCCCATTGCAGGGTCCATCATCAGGGCTGACACATCAGCCACAAACCAGAAGACAGTTAATTAAAATAAAGATAAAAAAAATATTTTGTGCTAGAATGAAAAATATAAAATGTCACTAATCTTTAGTTTGAAACAAGAAAGGGTTTTAAAGGGTCAATTTATTTTCGATATATTATATCTTATCTGAAACTGATATGATTCAAACCACAAAAAATTGATTAAATAATTGCAGATATAACTTAGATGAGTCTAAACAAGATTATTATTTGATTGATTTTGTCTAAAAACCTACTATGTATAATTGTGTTTGTAAAGTGTATATCTAAAACCTAATATTTTATGAAGTATTTTCAATTAATTGAGTTTGTTCAACATGTAATACTATCTAATCTGATGCACGCTTCAATAGCTTTATTTATTATATACATACAGTCGAACTCGGTTGTAACGAGCTCGGATATAAGGAGATCCCGGCTATAATGAGAAAAACTGTGAATTCATTTTGATTTGCGCGTATTCCCATACAATCGATCTCGGCTATAAGGAGCGCGATTCCCGAATATACGGAGCAAATTTTAGAAACCCTGCTTGGGTTACAGAAAAAAAGACAATACGTACTCATAACAATGAACTTTTTCACTTTGCGGCTCGCACTTAATTAGGGTTCATTTTATGATGTACAGAAACTTGCATCTGAAAATCCCACGTGCGCAAGCAAGCAATAGTTTACTGAAGGTCGAGAATACTAGTCATATAACTCAGATTATTGGGGGTTTCCAAAATGTTAATGGTGGCAGTTTATTTTATGCAGTTTACTGTATTAGCATTTAAAAGCCGAATCAGTTAAACGCGAATTGTTCTATCAGAAACATGTTCACTAACAAACGAAAGTGTCTCTAGGTTCGCAAAAAAGTCGAAATTATCGGCGTCAAAAAGTCTGTAAAAAATTTTCACAATCGTCTTCTACAGTTTCATCGTTCTGGAAAGATAAGGATGTTTATTTAGCTGCTCTTGAAAATAACATCACACAATCAAAAAAAATTGTGAAAAAAGTGAATCCCGGATATAAGGAGTCCCGGCTATAAGGAGCAAATTTAGTTGGTCCCGTCAGGTTCGTTACAACCGAGTTCGACTGTATTATATATACAGTATAACTCCATTGATTTAAACTCTGATAATTCGAAATTCGCCATAATTTGAAATGTTTAAAACCCACAAGTCCCAAAATGTTTATTTCATAGTAAATTAACCCCGATAATTCGAAAACCCCCGTAATTCATTATTAGAAATAATTTTTAGCGCTTGTTCAGACACAGCGGGAACCGTGCCGTTTCAGAATCGCATGAGATCCGTGCAGGTCTCATTTACCTAGGTTTGTATGTGATCGTTCACACACAACCGTGCGGTTAGTCAACCGCTGCGGTGCCCGCAACCCAACCGCTAGAAAATAGACCCGCACGGCGCCCACACGATCCTATTACCATGGGGCCTTACGAGAGCGTTCAGTCGTGTTGCGGGCACCGCACGGTTCCATGTCACAGCAGGAGCACGCGTGGATTATATTCTCTTTTCTATGGTTATGGATCGCTTTGACACTGAAATTTTTATTGATGAAGTGGAGAAAAGACCTGTAATATGGGATCTTCAGTGTGAGGATTACTCAAATATGCCAAGAACCAAGCTTGGCAGGAGTTGGTGGAGATATTTGGAAATGGTGGAAAAAAAAGAGTATTTTAGAGAATTAGGTATTTATTCACCAAAAATGAACTGACAGAATGATATTTGTGTCTTGCCATGGAACACGGCCGTCGTTAACAAAGTAATGAGCGAATATATCTCTGATATTCAAAGATGGAGAGCGGCACCAGAACTGTCAAACTGACGTTTATTTTCGCGCGCACAAATCGCTTATTAACCGCGGCTGTGTGAACAGATGACACAAATCGCGTGTTTTGAAACGCGATTCTGAAACTGAACGGTTCCCGCTGTGTCTGAACAAGCGCTTAGTCCCTTGCGCCATAAATCAGTATATAAAGCGAGAATAACAAATATGTCAATATCGAGTTCTTTATTAATAGAAATATCGCTATCTTTGTATTAATAAATATTGTATTTTCGAAATGATTTCTTGAAATATGCAAAAATACAGACGTTTTTCTCAAAATTAATGGCTTTTTCATGAGTTTTACGATTTTTGTCAAATTTCGCATTGCAATATTTTTTTGAACCTTGCATTTCGAATTAATGAGGGTCTACTGTAACTAGCAGATCTAACTAGAGAACTAACAGTCAAACCGTTATTTTAACTGGTTATTCATGGTACAGTTATTTGAGATTTGTATATGACTGTTTAATTTGTATTCAAAAGTTTTAATTTGTATTCATCAATATGCATATAATTTATTTCCCATTAAAATAATGCTAGCCATGAACCTTCAGATATTTTTCTGTACAAACAGCATTGCAATCTGACTTGCAGGCGAGGGTCAAACAGGTATTACAAACATATAAATGAACATTTTTACTGTTTATAGGATACATATTGTCCTCTTGAAACAACAGCTTGAAAGGCCCAGTTGTTTCAAGTTCAAAGTAAGCGGTTGATTAAAGCATAGATTTTTACGAAAACGGATCGCCTGATTGGTGGAGAACGTAAAAATCTATGCTTTAAAAGAACGCTTACTTTAATCCAACTTCAAACAACCGGCCCTAAGTATCATCTGACATTTAGATCAAACTGATATATTCTTCTTCTTATGGTGCCATCTTCTATCACAGGCCAGCAATCGTTCTGGCGATTACAACTTTACTTACAGCCGCACGGAACAACTCACTTACTTCACGAGTTACACTTATACCAGTCTCTCATATTATGCAGCCATGAGATGCGGCGTTTTCCTATGCTTATTTGACCACTTATTTTCCCCTGGATGATGCGTTTGTTTAGACTATATTTTGGTCCTCTCATAATATGTCCAAGATACTTTAGCTTTCTTGTCTTGATAGTTCACCTATCCACCCAGGAAACTTTCAATATGTGTCTATAGAGCCACATCTCAAAAGCCTCGACTTTGTAGATTAGTGTCCGTGTCTCCACCCTATAAATGGCAAAAATTAAAACTGAACCATACGCATTCTAAGTTGTAGGCTTAGGTCATGGTTACAATAATATTAATAACAATCTCACTGTGAGAAACGCTCTATTCGAGCTTTTGCTTCTTGAGACGGATCCCAGTTCTCGTTCACCCATGCACCTATGTAAGTACTTACTTGTATTGCGTGACACTTTCTATTGGTTTGTTTTTTATGGTTATATTTGGAGTCGGAAGTGGTCTTTTTGATGCTATTAACAATCATCTTCAGGCCATACTTGTTACTTGCTTCATTCACATTTTTTACTAGTGTTTGAGAGTCTTGGGCATTGTCTGAAAATAGCACTGTATCGTCCGCTAATCTAATATTATTTAATGGCTTTTCATTCACCAATATCCCTGGAGCAGTATCATCTAGCTATCAAAGCTACTTCCTTAAATATTGACTCGGAGTACAGATTAAATAGCAGCGGTGATAAGATGCACCCTTATCTTACACCATGCCTAACTTGGATGCCTTCACTCAGTGTGCAACTTTAAAATTGGCTATTTGATTGACTTGACATTGATATATTGAGGTACATCAAAATCTCAAGAGCTCAGGTGGCTGGGGCACCTAGAACGAATGGAAGCACTCTCACCACCTAAAAGAGTACTGAACTATAGGACTGAGGAAGACCCAAGTTGAGGTGGCTGGACTGTGCCGAAAGGGACCTCACCAGGCAGTCAACTGGAGGAACATGGCCGCTAACAGGGCGGAATGGCGATGACTCCTAGTGGAGGCCAAGTCCCACCCCGGGATGTAGCACCGAAGATTATTATTAAGATATACTGAAATTCAAAGTTTAAAAATTAATTTTTCAATTTCTTTTGTATGAGTTAGGTTCATCGCCCACAAGGTGAAATTTCCACAAAAATAGCACTATGCATTTATAATTAAATAAACCTGTTTCTGATTGATGGTCTGAGGCACGTGATATAATAAAACTCATATTTTATTTGCATTAAAATCAAAACTGTTGTTTTAAAAATATTACAAGTGGTCCTAAAATAAAAGTTTGTTTTTTGTCCTATCCTAATATGTTTATGTATATAGAATTAAATCTTAAATTTCATTGATCCATGGTCACAATGTGCTAAAAAATAACATTATTTGGATGAAAACGGGACAAATAATCATTTATGATGAAAAGATTGTTCATGTTAAAAAAAAAGTTTATTGGTTCTCAATATCAAATGGGATTCATCATCCAAAATTAAGATTTCAAAAAAATAAGCACAAATAATACATTACACTCTATATAATAAAATATTCATTAAGATGATATGGAAAAAATGCTAGAAAAATGTATCAATAAATATTTAAAAGCTAAGTTTTCCAAACAAGTTCTTACTTACAACATAAGAAATGATAATTCTATTTACATTGATATAAAACTCTATTTGTAAATGGATACACTTATTGAAACCAATCATAAATCCATAATACAACCATTGTAGGACAATCACTAGGGCAGTGGGAAACATCACGCCGGGCTTTATCGGTACAACAATTATAAAACCTTGGTCTAATTTACAAAGGCTAATCGGGAGAATATTAACACAAATTTACAAAATGGTGGTCAAACAAAAAGTTACAATAAAGAATCTGTACAAAATCAGACTAATTTTAAGAGAAACGGAATTTAATGGGATTGTTGGGCAGCTGTCTTTAGTTCTGAGTCAGTATATGGAAGTAATGTCAGTACTCGTGTGCAGAATTCAAATTAGTAATAAACAAACCATAGAACTTTGGATTCTATATTTATTTTGAACGGTTGTTCCACATCACAATACGAGACAACGTTGATCACAAGATGGATTGTGAATGTATAAGGTAAAAAGTTATACCACAATAGAATTCTACAAATTGTGCACAATTTATGATAAATTCTATTGTACTATAATAATCATCAATTGGCAAATATTATTAGATTAAGAATTTTTAAATTTATAAATAAAAAATATTATCATCATAACTACAAAACATGTTTACTTTGATTAAAAGTTCAAAAACTATTATTTTAATAATTATTGTGAATAGATATGTAAGATACTATCTTTTCCATATACAATCTCAACAATTATAACCCATGTTAATATCTAAATATTGTCATCTGATCGAGTTTACCACAAAATAAGGAATTATATTAATTTAAATTAGTGATCTGATAACAACACTTTGGTAAAACTTAAATAAAGCATGCAATATATGTATGTACTTTAGTTAGCTTTGGTTGAATAAATGAAACTGTGGACAGATAAAACTTAATTAAGATTATTAAAATATTGAGCAAGAGACGGCAGGAATGAACAATAATTAAAGGAAACAAATAAACTCATACAAATCTCCCATCTTGACTGTCATGATCGCTACACAAACCATTCATACATTGGTCAAAGTCATCATTTTAAGCGAGAGTTTTCTAAATCTAGAGTCTGATTAAAAATAATATATAACTAGATATATCAGATAGTGATTGTTTGGAACTTTGTAAAGGTAGGATAATATCAAATAAGACATAACTATAAAAAGCTGTGCGAGAAATACATGTAAAAATGATATTAAAAAAAATTATTACACACAATACAACTTTAAATGAAAAAACAGTAAATAATTTAATTTATAAAATGTCAGAATAAAACCATAGACAATTTTTTCCCCACTAAACAATAAGGAGTTTAACGCTCATCCTTTATATGAATTAAATCACAAAAAAGTATATAGTATATATTACAACAAATGGGGATTTATTTTTAAAGAAATCATCTTAACTTTGGCCGTTGTGTAATATGGAAGAATTGGAACACTCATTTGATATTATCCTATCGCCAGATACCTGGACAGAATATTATTAGACGGGGCTAACATTAAACACTATTACCCTTTGTTCAGGATTACTTTTACATTGTAGGTTTACACGGTCGGAGGTACAGTTAAAGATGTGTTTACATATCTGAGTTACATATCCTTATCTAGAAAAGACTGCATTATAATTCAACATAAAACATTAAAAAATCAATTTAATTGAATTTCGATTTTTTTAAAATTATGTGTAACAATTTGATTCCTATAGAAACTGGTTTACATCCTTTGGAATGTAATCAGTTTTTTACAAGGATGGAACATCTTCTTTTACACTTAGAATTAAACCTAAAAAAATGTGTGATGGAGTTCGTACAAATTATAAATTTAACTTTGAGATAATACACTTCTTATAGCTATACAAAAATAAAAACAGGAACAGTGACTTGCAGTATTTGAACGAAAAACAATGCTTGCACAAAAACAAAAAAATAATTGATCGGAAATTAAATATTAAATACACAGATTGACGTGGACCGGGAACGTCCAACACTTTCGGGGACAAAGACAAGGTGTTGATTAAAATTTAGCCCTTTACTTATCTGATTTGTAAATCCCAATCACAGTCAAACTAGAAAATCAGAATACTGAAAAGAAATTATTACGCACTTCTACCTGAAATTTAATAATTTGATATAATAAATCAAGACAAATGGTTATTTCAGTTCAATTTAGATAACACATTAATCTTATAAGTATATTTTAATTATTATAATTTAGACAAAACACAGCACTGCCTTGTTATGCAGGACGACCTTGTGGACAATGTCATCAAAATGGCATTATACATTTAGGTGATGTACAGAGATATGTTCTAGCAAACCTGCCTCTACTTTATACAATATTTTTACTTTGTTTTTTTTTCCTTTTAACAATACACAACTTATTGATGAATACTTCTTTAAATTCCTATAAATTTTCGATTCAAATCTACTTTCATCTGCAGATTTTCTATTAACAATGAATTTGTGTGTACCTTGGAGTTTTAGTAACTTCAGGTGAAAAGTATCTATGTTAGAGCTAATTCTGTACGCCCCTCGAAAGCACATATTTTATTTTTCATTAATTTTTATTTATCTTATTTAAGATGAAATGAGATCACTATTCTGATTTCTAAAAACACTTCCACAATATATAAATATAGAAACAAAATTTTAAATAATGTGTAGTGTCATGTTCGACATGCAAAACGTTACCACCTCCATTGGTGATTTATTTGAGATAGTTTATTTTTATTAAAGCAGGTAATTATTCATTACTTGCAAATTACTAAAAAAAAATATTTAAAAAACCTTAAAAATCAAATAATAACATATAGAACATGTTACGTAATTAAAGCAAACCCTGAAAGTACTTTGTTTAGAATTGGCTACCTGATCAATTTCAGTCATTTTTAATTTTTTTATATAGGTAATTTTTTATTATAAAAAAAATTAAAATAATAAGTAAATAATTGAAATCATGGTCACCTCGAACACAGCTGGCACCCCCAAAAACGATACAAAGATTGAAACGTAATACAAGGTTAACCACGTGTTTTTTCTCCCTAGTGGACATAAAGCTTATGCAAAAGAATGAGGCGCACGCAACTCCTATTTTTGGCTCCCTTTTCGAGATATAAAATCATGCAAAAGAATGAGACGCACAAAACTTTCTCTTCCTGGCAAATTTTAAGTAGTGTCATCCTGTGGTGTCATCAGTCATCCCTTGGCCTTGAATACATTGGTTTGAACGGTGATTTTTTGTCGCATCGTGTTTTTGAATTTTCAATCGCAATGCCTTTTCAATATTCTAATACACAATACACCGAAATGGTTAGAATTTTAGCGCAATCTTAAGATAATGTGGCTTATGCATGCAGAGTGGACTCGTTTCAGCATCGTTTCTCAGTTAAATAATGTCTGGGCAGGTAACATCGGTACACACGTACTGGGACCCGTATTTTTGCCACGATTAACAGGAGACATATTTACTGTTTTTACGTGAAACTTTACCGGCGTTGCTTGAGGACATAGATCAGCCGACTTCACGCCTCTTGACTTTTTTTTGGGGACGTATTAAATCTTTAGCTTATTTCAAAGAGACGACAAGTGTCGATGATTTAAAACATAGAATAGTGGCTGCCTTGGAAACAGTGAAAAGTGATACTATAGTGATAAAGCGACAATTACAAAAGCGAGCTTCTAAGTGCATTGACCAAGGTGATGACATTTTAAAAGTGTTATGAAAAGAATACGTATCAATGAGCGTAAATTAATCTGTAAGTTTATTTTTTATTGTATTGTAAAGATATTGCCTTATTTAATTTTGTTCTTTTGTAAACCTATCAGCAGTGATTTTAATTTAAACAAGTCTTTACTATACCTACTAACAGTGGCGTGCAGTTACCGACCGACAATATACCTATATTAAAAAATATATATACTGAGAGTATTGAAACTGCCCACTCTTCAGGAGCGACGAGCAAGAGGTGACCTCATCGAGACATTCAAGATTCTATCGGGCTACTACAATATTCCTAATATGACAGATATGTTTGCATTTAACACTAATGTGGGCCTTCGAGGACATCATCTGAAGTTGAACAAGTCTCGGTTCTCGTGTAACCCAAGAAAGCATGCATTAAGCAATAGAGTGGTGTGGAACAGTTTGCCCGAGGATGTTGTGTCTGCAGCCAGTGTCAACCAATTTAAGAATAGGCTGGATATTCAAATGAGAGACAGTGATATGGGCCTATCAGCTTAAGCTGCCTGCCCATTATCAATAATAATAATAATAATAATAATAATAATAATAATATACCTATAAGGGTATATACATTTAAAAAAAAAATTAACTGTATATAATTAACTATTCTGAGTAGCTTCAGTCCACAAAGATAACTGTACTATAAAAGTATAGTAAACAATATTTCCTAAATAAATATTTTATATATAGGTAATATGGCAAAAATTTTCAATATATTTCGAAGACGATTTATATATAATTAAATCGGGAATAATACTAATTTCGGATATACATTTATTTTCACAAAAATAAATCAACATTTTATGATATCATCGATGGCAATGTCGTCGTAAATAATCATTATGATATGACAATGACAGATGTTATCACAGAATAAAGACATATGATGGTATTTACATTCACCAAAGAAATGACAAATAAAATTTACACCGAAAGTTTTGGGTGAAATTTGTAAAAAAAATAACATTTTTGCAATAACATGCGCGCAGTTCTCACCTGGCGTAGGACCACTCAAAGAAACACGCTATTCCATGAAAAATTTACTTGTCTATTACACAAAACTCGCAGCATAGAATTAAAATACACGTTTCAGGATGAGTTTTTTCGAGATCTATGGAACAAATTTGTTAAGCGAGATAAATGAAGAATTGACATGAAGTTAGGTACAGAATAGTCGGAAATAAAACTTCTAGCCGTAGGATGAATTACGGCTAGAATTTTAAATCGGAAAGAAACAGATATGTCACGTTAAACAGAAACGTCAGAAACAAAACTTCTAGCCGTAGGACGAATTACGGCTAGAATTTTAAATCAACTTTTTCTTAAGATAAGGATTATTTAATTAATATTTGTTTCCCAGAATCTTTACTAATGCACAGCTTTTTTGCTTGTATGACCTGCACACCACTGCCTACTAGGTACCTATTGTCGGCCATGATCCAAAGGCAAATGTTTGCATCGTCGCCCTACAGGGTGATCATACTTTTTTTTCCCTAAATGAAGATAACTTATTTCTTTAATAAACAATATTTAAGCTGTATTTAAAAATTTTAAAATGACAGATATCGATCCAGTAGCTGATTCTTAACAAAGTACTTTCAGGGTCTGCGTTAATTATGTGACATGTTGTATATATGACATTAACAGTTCTGATGGTCATGAGACTAAGTGGATGTTAAAATTAGCTCAACAAAACTGTCACATTTAATTCCGTTTTGATATAATGTAAAGCTAGTAAAATAAATTTGACCATTCAAATAATATCAGAATCGGACAGAAGTATTCTTTTCACCACTCTGCATAATTTTTGTACAGTAAAACAAGAATTACATTGCTTTGTCTCTTCCATAATATCCCTAATATTCATTTTCTCCTCATGGTGTAATAAGAGTATGAACTTTTTTGTATTTTATCTTGGCCATTAAGGATGATTAAGACAATAATTTGATGATATAAAATCACAGACAATGGTGAAACGTACAATGTAAAAAAAAATTCTAATAACAATAAATGATTGGACCGAATCAAATGAAATGATTATAATCAAGGGAATGCTGTATTTTGTCAACAGTTTCAGGATTTACACACAGTGGAACCCGTTATGCACGCTCCGGAAATGATATCATCCCGCAATGTCTATATTTCTAAATTTTAACCCATCGGAAATAACAAGAGTTCATTATTACATTATTACACTTCGTTTATATGATTGCAAGGATAAAAAAAATATATTTTGTCAAGAAAACATTTAATATGGCTACAAAGTAAAATTATAAATAGGTACATAGTTGATTGTGTATTTAATAGCCACTGAAATATTTGGCACAGCTTCCATTGATATTTTTTGTACATCACGTATTCGGAACAGAGTAGCACCCTGCAAGGTGCATGAAAATAGTCTCAAGTTTATGAGACCATTGGGTTATTTGCCTCCTAGAAGATGAGAGGGAAAGATGTGATATAATTACATCCAAAATTGCATTTTGAACACGGAATGGATATATTCTTCCACCTAGATGATATATGTAATAAGTCTGCCACGTGGTTTACATAAATTATTCATTTTCTATTGAAGTGGATCAGCTATATATGTATTATTCAATTTTCTATTTTTTTAATTAAACTATCTTTAATTTGTTTCCCCACCTTCTACATTTAAGCATTTATCATATCTATTCACGAGCTTTAAAATTCCATTTTTGTAGTCATCCACCTCCAGTTCATATAATCAGTTGTTGACCGCAAGCGGCATTTCGTTATCGTCTCTAAAATGTAAACTTAGCAACTAAATGAAAATCGCTCGGAGCAATACCCAGACGGGGTGGATGATCGAAAAGTGCTCAAATGTAGGAGGTAACAGTGTGAATAGGTTTAGGTAGAATTGCCGCCGTATAAAAATGTACCGATAAGTTGGTATATAATACGACTAACTTAAATATATTAGTGACTGTCATTCTGCAATCGGCTGGAACACTTTTCTGCATGACCTCAGTGTGGAATCGGCGGTCAAGGTGACAGTACATTGGATTTGGTTGTGACAAATCATAAAAGTGCACTACTATGCGTTGGAAAAAATACAAAATTGAATAATAAATATTTTCTTAATTTTTAAAAGCTACATAGTCTCTACATTACGGATTACTCTAATTATTATGGGTATGTATTTGTAATTGCTGTTTTGTTAGTCTTCAGAAAAATGCACACTGGGGTTCCACTGTCTGTATTTACCAGAATATCATAAATATATTATGAGTACTAACTCTAGGATACAATCTTCACACAAACAACACATATTTTATATTAAATTGTGCTGCAAAGTAGATATTACTTCTAAAATTTCTACTTGAACACTTTAATGAACCTTTGGGAATGCAAAAAGGCTTTGGAGACCCTTAAAATTAATGTTGTTTTATAAAAATATACTTTGAAATGGCTATCAACAAAATGTGACTAGATTCAATAACTACAATTTCATAGAGCATCAAAACATCACCCAATAAATTGTTTGTGAAGTGTACACATTTTGTAAGCTGTATTAAATGAAAACGAAAATAATAAAGCAGTCTTTGAACTTAGATTCAATAAAAAATTTAAATAATAAATCACAATTCTTACTAAGCAAAATAAATAAAATATTATTTTAAAAATGTACGATTTATTACGTAAATACTATTATCAATCAAAATTAGGGTTGTGCCAATCCAATCTAAAGCTTGATTCTTATATTTCCCAAACATTAAAAACTGGCGAGAATTTATTGAATGATTTCATTTAACAAGCATAATTTATCTCTTCTACCAATTCTGGAAAGAGAAGAGGGCTTGTTTCTTGTTCCGGGAAAAGTAAGGTGGCCATTCTGATGCAAGTTAACTCCTTGAGTTTGAGAGATGAGAGTGTAGTATTATGTAGCCAGTGTAAAAATGAGGATAATGAAGAATGTACGAACCATCCATCTATTTTATCATTATTTGTTCTGTTTGATTTTTTTCTATTCAATAATTCCGCACTGTCCACAAGGGTTTTGTTCCTGAGAAATGTTGTGAATGCTGAATCTGCAGATTCTGAGGTTCGTCACCCGAAATAATAAAATAGTTCCAAATAATGATGTGAAATATGAATTTATAATAAAAACTAGACTAAGAATGCTTGGCGTACTTAAATAAAATCACAGTAACAAAATGTAAGCGTGAGGTATCGAAACAAAAAAAAAAGAAACAATTTAATACGTGTTAACTGAAAATATTTATTTAAATTTTCAAACAGATCATTCAAAAACATGCTGGGTGAAAAATAATAAATGACTGACATTTGTTTTTTGAACAATCTAATTCTTTTTGGATTTCCCCGTGTGAAATTTACAATATGACAAATTTTTGTTCAAACTTGACGATTTTTTCAAAGTCATGGTTTATATCCACCACACAGTCTGAATGTTGGGCGTAGAAAGTCTTCCAGTTGATCCTGATTCTCATTTAAACTCGTAATTTTCATTTGTTAAATATATATTCCAATTTTAATAAATTGCACTATTTGAAAAATCTATTTAATTTGTCAACTTTCCAAACATGTTGAAAATTCAAAATTCAATACAAAAGGATTAGAGAAAAATGGTATTTGTGATTTGGATTTGAGAAAGATGGGATTTGGCTCAACTCTAATTGAAATTAATTAAGGCATGTTCATAACAGCATCACTAAATAACTGTTGATTTTATTCTAATCCAGTCCAGAAAATATAATAATTACCTTAAAAATATAATATTTCAAATAGCTCAATAATATGAAGGGCTTTTTCCAAAACAATGCAATAAAACTAAATTATGAATGACAACCTTCGAGAATCATAATTTCAGTTAAAATTTGAAATATTCAAAATCTTGTATGTGTTCTTAGTTATTATTATGTAGTTAGGAAACAATTCATGAAAATATCATTTTGACATTGTGTTTTTTTTTTCAACGAGAATGAAATTTGTTAACTTGTTAATTCATTTACATTGGATATTTAATAAATCAAAAATATCTCAAATAAAAAATAAACTATCTTCCTCGCATATTTAAGAAATGCCTGTTTTTGAAAAAGCTCTTCATAAGATCACTTCACTGAAAAAATAAAATAATAGGAACATCAAAATTAAATACATTTTATAAGTCTTGTCATCAATGTTTTTGGACTAGGCTAATATTTTTTAATATAAATTAATAGTACATCAATCACATTATTAATTCTTGGAGAAATCAAAAGAAAACCCAATTAACTAAAATCTTAAGAACTATAAAGAAATATTTATAAATTATAAAACCTTTTATAATATATATAATATAAATAATAAAATATAATTTAGAAACTGCTGCCAATTTCAATAAATAAAAAAACTATAATGACCCAAGAAATACATTTTTCTTACGAGTATCTTTGGCTTTCATTGGTAAAATAAGTTTAAAAAAATCACATGTGTCTAGAAAAATACAGATATTTCAAAAATAATTCTACAAGCGACACCTCCTTTAAAATGCTTATTCGGCATTCTACTTAGAAGCCTTATAGATTAATTGTGATTTAGAATGTGACAGCGACAGTCGCTACATTTCAGAAGACTTTCAGATAGAAAAATAAACATTCTCTAGAAAAGAGTTGAAACATTACTAAGATAAAAAGGTAAATCACAATTCATCATATAAGTACAACCAAACGATAACTATCTGAGATTAGACACTTCTCCATACTTAAAAAATAAACTCGTCTACTAACGTCACCGAGAGTTTTTACTATTAAATCCACCCGTAATACTAATAATAAAATCTGGTGTGGATTCACTACCATAAGGTCACCAAATGTCAATGGAGGATTATATCTACAATTCTCCACCAACCATATCACCAGTACGTTAGGTTCATTATATCACTCACTAAAGAATGTTGTTACATCATTCCGGAGTTACTAATGACTGTTACATTATGTCACACATTACACTGATCAATGTCTTCACTACTTATAATAACTGCCAATAACTAAGATCTAATAAGGTCGTCTTCAACAGTTAAAAAGAAGTCTGTAATGATCTTCTGTTAATACGACGACATCGACTATGGCTCTATTAGCAAAAAGTTGCTACAAAACACCCACCATTTGAACAATATTACCACGTTCTTGGAACACTATAGGAGACACAGACTATATTTACATTTTCACTACTTTTATATACTCCAAAACTATTAAGATATATATTTTGTTGAAAATAATAAAGTTTAACATTATGATGCAAGCCATTGATTATATTTTCACTAAATAAAATAAACAAATTATCAAAATAATATACCAATTTGAAAAAAGATTATAAACCTTTCAGTGCCTACTGTCTATGTTTTGACACCCCTTTATTAATAAAACATGTGAAAATTAAATCAAATATACAAAATAAAAAACATTAATAGTAAATGTCGCTATCCGAAATCCTTAAACATTCAAAATTCTTGCTCACGCGCAAAAGTGCACTTGCCTAAGAAATGTAAAGTGTAAATTATGGCTTGCATTATTAATAAGTTAACTATTCTTAAAATATTAAAATTATATTGAGAACTTTGTATTTAAAAAATTAAAACATGTTTTTTGATGTTACAAAGAAATTATTATAATATATATAAATAATCTTCAAGAATAAATACATCTGTGTCTCTCTACGCTCATCCAACCAGACTCGATGCAAATTGCTCTCTTGCCCCTCAGCGAATCACTATAACGGGGCCTTGGAGCTGCACGGGATGGGGTCTGGCTCCAGGGGGATGGGTAGGTACCTCGCCGCAGGTGGCGGAGACGGGGAGTGGGGAGGTGTGGGGCTCCCCGAGGGGGTGTTGAGCCCCAGCAGGGCAGAGTCGCTCGTGGGTGGGGGACGCCGGTAGCAGTACACCAAGGCCGTCACGCCACTACACAGGCCACCGATTAATCCAAATGACTGCAAAAAAATATTTCATCAATTGTCGATGCGGCGCCATGCAGAATTACGTGGACCTTATAAATATTGGTATTTCAACTATCTATTTCAATTGCTTTTTTGAATTTTCAAATTATTATGGAAAATTTATTGATTTATTGCGCAAACTCAGAAAAATAGATGTGTAAAATACTCACAGATGAAGCGATGAGCATATTTGTAGTGTTGATTGGCACCCACCAATAATCGTCACTCAGAACCGCATCCAGCGCTATAGAGCCGGCCACAATGTACATAAATCCTACACAAATATACAGCCACGCATTCTGTTGGGAAAAAAAAATTGCAATTGTATCATTGCATTATATCCCACAAACAAACTGAGGCTATCAAATAATCATTGTCTAATCTGCAGTAAATTGTAAAACAGCGCGCACATTACTATGCAGTCTAAATTAAATAATAATTAATAGAACTGAAATACTTGATACAAGCAATACATGAATATATCAACGACTCCTACGAATAATATCGTAATCCACAAATCGAGGATTTTGAGTTTACTGTGTATTTCATAGGTATTTAATTATATCTTTAATTCCAAGAAAGAAAAAAATAATTTTATAATAAACTTTATTTATTGCAAAATATTTTATTTTTTTTATACATAATTAATTACATGTGTCTACACAAAAAACTCAAAATCGTCGATTTGTGGGTTACGATATTATATATAGGAGCCGTCGATATAATAATTTTATTAAAAAAAGAATCTTATAAATATCTTAGTGTTGATCTTTAATCCATTCCAGATCCTTGGACTTAAATCAAACAGAACATAAACAAAACAAATTTTTCCCATAATATAAAGAGAAAATGATTAATCCGTTCCCATGAAAAAATCCTATTGTTATCTTGTAATATGAATGCGCCACAAATGGTGTAAGTATTGTACGTGTTTTCATTGCCAGCAAAAAAAAATATATATATGTGTATAAAGTATTTATGTATAAAGTAGTGAGAAGTACAGATTGTTTTAAAACACATGCAGATAATATTTAAAGTAAAGAAATATTATACATATAAAATATTATCTACTGGTTGCTTATAAAAATAATGTATTTAATATTTATACACGTTTACTAATTTATAATATACATGTGTTTTAAAAATACTCTTTTTTGGTACTGGTCAATCTAGCTCTCATTGCACAATTAATTAATTGCGCGGCATATGTCAAACACTGGACGAAATATGAAAAAATTTATGTTTTCTCTTTACACTGTTAATCGCTTTAAAAAGCTACTTTTAGTTTGGAAAATATTCTATTCCAGTTTGAATCAAGTGGCAAACTTTATATTATAGAAAGACGTGCAGTACATACATTGTCTATGATATAATGGTTGACTGTCATATTCATGTCTTTCAGATTAAAACGTCGCATTCCGAATGTCATTTTTTGGACATTGTTTATCATTATTTTTATTTGATATTTTCCAGAGCGTTCATAATTTGAGGACACGACATAAATAACAAATGTCATTATAGGAAAGTTGCCCTCAAAAATAAAAAATTCAATATTAGTTTATGGACTTTGTGCGACTTTGCATTATTATTTTACAAATAAATTGTATTTGATACATCTTTCTTAAAATTAATGCTAGAATATCCTTTTTAGTATGCGTTTGTTTTGAGAAATACAAAAAAAAATTGTTGGGCCGGCCATTGGCATCTACCATCAGTGACAGTTGATTGTAGACATCAATGACCGCACAGCGGTCACTACCAGCCGCTAAGCGGCCACCATAGCCAACCACACTGTCAAGCAGCAATCAAATAACAATAGCCACGTAGCGGCCATCAATAGCTGCGCAGGGGCCCAGACAGCCGCCCGTAGGTTGCTGGTTGACATTTATCAAACATTGATATGATTATAAAAAATAATTTAAACACTGCTTAATTCTAAAATACATAAATAGAAAAGCAATTAGACGAAATAAATGAAAATGTAACAATCTTTAATTTTCAATTTTAGTCCCATCTCCCTGCTAACTAACACCTGGTTGAGGATCACCAGGTTTGATGTTTACTAAAAATCTGTCCAAGGAACTTTGCTTCTGCCTTCTCCTCAGGATGTTTCAGACATTGTTTGGTCATAAAGGACAAAGCACACATCATTTGACGCATGCGAGTCGTATTCCAAACAAAGGTCTAATACCAAATAAAAAAAATTGCATCCAAACGGGACATACATCAAGTTGAACTTATTTCAAAGCGGATATTTACCGAGGTACCACTGTATAATGTTTGAAAATATTTCATGTTTTATGCAATCGAGGGGTAGAAACTTCATAAAAAAAATAGTGTATGTCAGAATAAAAGAATGAAGCATTCTCTTATTTCTCCCCTACGGGGAAACAGGCTGATGGTAAGTTAAGTTACAACCAGATATGTAAAAACGTTAATGTATTTATTTCTTATTGTATTTCTTGTATTAAATTGGCAAAAATTTTTGCCACAAATTGGCAAAAATTAAGTTCTCATATCAAATTTCCAAAACTCGTACTGGCTGATAAAAAAGACTGATTACTCAATCTTGCCCTAATTCTAGACACAAAATTGCCGGGAATAAAAAATACTCATAGAAAATACACAAAATTAGTAGTGAATTCGAAAAATGTGAAGAAGTAGAAAATACTCTTTTATTGGCCACTGAACTTGGTTTTATCATTTGCAGAGCATCATATACAATAAAACCCCATTAATTTGAACCCCGATGATACGAAATTTGCAATAATTTGAAATTTTTAAAATACAAGTCCCTAAATGTTAATTTCATAGTAGATTAACCCCGACAATTCGAAAACTCCGGTAATTCGAAATAATTTTTAAGCCCTTGCGCCTTAGGCCACATAATTCTAATTTTTTTAAGTTATAAAAACATATATGTAATGCGCCTGGCTTTTTAATGTAGGGTGTCCATTTTCAATTCTATTTTTAATAACTGTGTTCGGGTTGTTAAATTGGAAAAAGTTGTTACGGACTGATCTTATTATTTCACATATTTAGAGCAGGAAAAAATCAAAAGTTAAAATCGAGTGAAGATTTTCGATTACGGACATTTTTTCGCAGGTGAGAACAGCAAATATGTCAGTATGCATATCAGCAATAGAAATTTGCTTTAACATAATAAATATTGCGTTTTCAAAATGATTTCTTGAAATATTAGGTCCTTACATATGAAATTGGCGTTTAGTATGGGAGGAACATAAAGCCGATTTTTTTTTATTATAATATATTTATTTAATCAAAGTATGTACCATTGCTATCTATGCACTATTGCCATCTCATAGGTAGTTCATCGATCCCTTTACTAAAAAAACCATTCGGACGGGAATCAATAAAATCTTTGAAGGCGGTTTGGACTGTCCCATCGGAGTTGAATTTTTTCCTTTGCAAGAAGTTATTCAAATTTCGAAAAAAATGGTAATCTGTTGGGGCAAGGTCCGGAGAGTACGGTGGATGTCTTAGACATTCCAATTGAAGCTCCTCTAATTTGGTAGCCGTCTGTTGTGCAGTGTGTGGTCTAGCGTTATCATGAAGCAGCAGTGGCCTAGAGCGATTAACCAGCCTCGGTTGTTTAGCAGCTAGCTTTTCCATCATGGTTTGCAGTTGCTGACAATAGACATCTGCCGTAATCGTCTGGCCAGATTTAAGAAAGCTGTAGTGAACGACACCAGCACTAGTCCACCAAACGCTCACAAGTAACTTTTTTGGAGTCAATTTTCGCTTGGGGCATGGTTTGGCTGGTTCGGCAGGGTTCAGCCATGCGATGAGCGCTTCCGATTATCGTACAGGATCCACTTTTCATCACAGGTAATGATTCGATTTAAAATCCCTTCATTATTGTGCCGGTTGAGTAATGCAACGCAGCAGTCAACGCGCGTTTGTTTTTGCGTTGATTGTGCTTCACTCAATTCGTGAGGTACCCACCTTTCAAGCTTTTTCACCTTACCAATTTGCTTCAAGTGGATTAAAACAGTTTTATCACTAACACCGCAGCCTGCAGCTAACTCGGATGTGGTTTGCGATGGATCCGCTTCCACAATAGCCTTCAATTCTTCATTATCAACTTTGGTCTCCGGCCGTCCACGGGGCTTGTTCTGCAGGCCGAAATTTCCAGAACGAAAACGTTGGAACCAAAAACGCACTGTGTTTTCTTTTGCGGCACCGTCGCCATACACATCATTAATCCTTCGAGCCGTTTCTGCAGCACTGGTGCCACGGTGGAACTCGTACTCGTAAATAACGTGATATTTCAAGTTTTTCATTTTTTAAACTGAGTGACGCAAAGAAAAAAACAATTGAGGAAAAACAAATGAATTATAATTTTCAAAACACAAATACATGAGTAAATAGCTGTATAAATTTGGATTTGGAATTCCTAACCAAAGAGAAGACATTTGAGATCAAATTTGCCAGTACGGCAAAACGCCAATTTCATACGTAAGGACCTAATATATAACACAAAATACATACCTATTTCATAAAATTAACTGCTTTTTCAATGAACTTCGCAATCGCTTTGCGGTTTGTATTTTTATACCTAGAATTTCAAATAAACGGGGCTCCGCATAATTCGAAATGTATTTTTTTGGGTCCCTTGATTTTCGAATTAACGAGGTTCTACTGTATTAAGGAGGAATACCTACCTAGACATTTTGAAAAAACGATTTTTAAATTTTTGTATTTTCTTAAAGCTTGAGGTCTTAAGAATATCTGGTGAAAATTTCAAGCTAAAATTCAAAAAAATAATAAAGTTATAGATGATAATAGTGGCACCTCTTTGTTTATTTTCATAAATTGCTCAATTTTCAAACGCGTTTTACTAGAAACCATGTTTTGAAAATCGGTGACCAAAATATCTCGGCAACCACTGAACCGATCAACTTGAAATTTCTAGTGGTTATTCTATACATAATTATCTAGTCTTTGTCGTAGGATTTTTTTTAAGTGACTTAGTTTTTTTTTATCAGCATTATAAGACCGAAATTTTCCTTAAAAACGCTATTTTAAATTCAAACACCCGCCATTTGCAGCTTGTTGGTCTTGTGGTTAGGACTCTCGCTTCGTGATCCAAAGGTCGCAGGTTCGAATCTCACTCCAGACAAGCAAGTTAGTCCTATTTTCATAGCACAAGCGTTACCTTAATTTGAAAATAGTAAGAATATTGATAATAATTCCGTGTTCGCATCTCTATTAAAAAAAAAAAAATTGTCAAAATTTATATTTTCAAAAACCCTAAATTGTCAAACACTAAATTATAGTATCAATTTTGATAATCTTTTTGTTTTTTTTTTATTCTGATGATTACAGATAAATGGGAATGGTCACCTCGGAGGACCTTTTTTTTGGCAGTCGATAAAACCCAAGAATTTTCCGCCAATGTTGAAAATTTTTTTATATTTTTTTTTACATATTCTTAAAAGTATGTACTTTCATGTAGAAATGATACAATTACCAAAATATATATGTTTTCTTTAAACAATCACAAAAATTGCCTTTTTTCGCGCTTTGTAGGTAGGTATTCCCCCTTAGGATGTGCGGGACATTTCTATCATTTGTTAATTTTATATATAAGTGTAAAAAAATATTGATGTTTTCTCTAAAACAATCTGATCTTGACTGTAAATGAATACAGAACTTTTTTGGTAAGTAAACTTGGGCTATGCAGACAAACTCACCAACTTGGCCCAATTGAAGGGAAACAGGTGCACTAGCCGGGAGATGTCCAGGAAGAGCAGTGCAGAGCTGGCCATGAGGGAGAACAGGCCAGTGGCGAGCAGCAACCGTAGCCGACCCGCGCCAGGCAGCAGCCAGAGCTCCGCCCCGCCCGCCGCGTATTCCAGGCAGACACACAGCAAGGAGGCTAACTGGAATACATTAAGGGGTTACGTGTAGTCAGGATTTTTAAAAAATCGAAAAAAATTTTTTGGTATTTTCTTAAAGCAAAATGTTTCAAAAATATTGTGTAAAAATATCAACTTGATCCAGTTATAGTTTTAAAGATATCCAACGATAACTGTAGGGCCCTCTGCTGCCGCCCGTACTGACACGGTTGTCAGCCCGGACGGTACTAGAGCCGGCCGGGCTGACAAACGGGGCGACTGCTACGGAACGAGGTTTTTACCTGATTAATTCTAAGTATGAAATTTCTTTTATACTTCTAATTTTTGACATAAGACCCTTTAGGCTAACTGAGATTTGATTTAGTGTTAGTACTTCAGTGGCAGTGAAACCCAGCAGTCGATAAGTAGTTGTGCGTGTATTATAATCATTTTAAAAAATTTATAATGAGACGTCATGAAGGTATGCAAGGAATATTAATGATTGCCAATGCATAGGATTAAATTATTGACCTAATGCACACCGGCATGCTGAAACACTCGATATAGAGAGCACTCTGTCATACAAATTTACATCAAGCAGTGGCGTACCGCACGGTTCCCACATAGGACCGTTCTTATTTATTTTCTTCATTAACGACATTGTTGCAATTTTCAAAACCCAATAAATGTCTTGTTATTTGCAGACGACATGAAAATTTATACCCCAATTAAATCCCTAAACGACTGAGTGATGCTTCAAGAATCACTAAAAAAACTTCACAATTGGTGTACTATCAATAAACTTCACTTAAATACAGATAAATGCCAAAGTATCACCTTCTGCAGAATTAAAAATCCAATTGTTTTTAACTATCAGATTGATAACATCCATCTAAATAAAGTATATGAGGTCAATGATTTGGGAATCACAATAGATTCAAAATTAAACTATATAAGTCACATTAACAATATCTCCAACAAAGGAATGAAAATGCTTGGATTTATAATTCGCAATTCCCAAAAATTTAACAATCTTTCTACTTGCATACATCTATATAAATCCCTAGTTAGAAGTCAGTTAGAATACTGCAGCCCTCTATGGTCACCATATTACACAAACCACATCCACACAATAGAAAAAGTACAATACAAATTTTTAAGATATTTAAACTATAGGTTACGTATCCCAATAGAGGAAATTAACTACAACTATCTTCTACAAACGTCAAGGCTAACGAATCTTTGTGATAGACGTATAATAGCTGACTTAATTTTTATATTCAAAATAATTAATAGTAACAGATTGGATGCACCTGACCTCCTATTGCTTATTACAATCAACGTGCCACAAAGGCATACCCGTTCCCAGAATACTTATTTTTGCAACAAAACGAATACTGCGCACATCCAACACTGTACGATTAACAGATTACTTACACTGGGGAACGAATACGCACACATATCGGATATCTTCAGTGTTACATTAGAGTGCTACCGTACTCATCTCAATAAATACTTCTTAGAGAAACAAGGCAGTCCATTTTAGTTTCTAACTCGGTTGCTTCATAATTTCATAAATTGTAATTAATTCACCGTTTAACTTTTTGATACTATTGATAATGTATATTTTGTGTTCTGTCTCGACGCCTGGAATCCATTATGAGAGAACAGCCTGCTGTTTCGGCACTTATACACGCGTTCCTACCCCCTCTGATTCCCTGTTTGCGACAATTTATTCCCGCTGGTATCCCTGTTTCCGGTTTCGTCAGCGCAACGGTTTTTCTTTCATATAACGTCGATGTTTCGCGCCATTTGCACGCATTTAGACACGCCAACTTTTGTTGTGATTTTTTTGTGTTTCTATTGCAACCTACCCCCTTAATTTTTGATCCCTAAGTTAACAAACATTAGACTATACAAATTTTTAACATAGTGCGACAGGACGTTGATATTTTAGTGTAAATCCCGTGAATTTCGTCAAACGATTTGTTAACAAGATGGCGGACGAGCAAGCTCCTTCGCCGGTATCCTCGATGACGGATCTTCTTTCGAAGAACCGAGTCGAAAGAGACGCCGCGTAGCATACGACCCGCGTGTAGACCACCTGCTAAAACAGGTGACTGCTCTGACGGAGGCCTTGTTAGCGGGCGGCGCGGCTCCTGCATCAACAACGCCGCCAACGCCGGAATACGTGGCCGCGAGCGAGCCCAGCGTGGAGGACGCGAATGCGTCCTTTATTCAGCCGCCGCCGAGCCTCAGAAGGGCGAAGAATACGCTGGAGTTCGGCAAGCTCAGCACGGTCGTGAAGGAGCCGCCAGTACCGAGAGCGAACCCGAAGCGGATCGAACAGACCTCGAAGTTGCAACACTTCGATTCCGACGAGTGGTCAGGCGTTCGCTATGCGGAAACGCAGAGAACCTACGCGGCGACTCCCACATTTGTGGAATTGTCGGTGAACGACGACTTGAGAAGGATCGATAACGCGCCGACACATACTGGCTTGCTGGAAAGATCGCTCGCCGCGCTTTCAAACGCCTTGCTCGCCCAGAGCCCTGAGAGACGGGATGCAATCGCTGGTGACTTGGGCATCCGAACCCGGCACGGATCTGTCCGCTTCGGCTCTCTTCGAGCGGATTCAGTCGATGTTCACCAGCGATGCTCCGTACAATAAGATTTCGGACGACATCCTGCAGATTGTGTGCGGCAGACGGGCAGAGTGTATACTGAACCGGAGAAAGGCCATATTGGAGGGCTTCAAAGACCCTTTCGTGCGAGAAGGTGCGGCCAAAATCCCTCCAAGCTCGGGATACTTGTTCAATAGGGAAGAGCTATCGGCGTATATCCTAAAGAACGGGGGCCAGGAGAAGGTGATGGTCTCGCCCGCAACCCGAAACCTGGCCCAACCGTCAGCCCCAGCCGTCAACTTCTCGTCGAGCTCCGAACCAGGGATACCTCCAGTCCCGTAAGCCCTTTCTGCCGGAGCCGAGGAACAGGGAGCGAGGCCCAGGGAACCCGTACAGGAGACCTATCCGGAAGGCAGACCACGGCCGAAAACCCGCTGGTGACCGTAGCCGTAGAGGTAGAAGATGACGCGAGGTTGAACAACCAGTTCTGGGGAGGACGCTTGAGGAGGTTCCAAAGCACGTGGAAGGAGTTCGGGGCACCACCTATAGTGCTGAGAATCCTCAAGGGCGCGAGAATCCCCTTTGTGGCCAAACCTCCGGTAGTCTTCCCCACCAGGCAGCTGTTGAGCAGCTTCAGCACGAAGGAGTCTCGAGACATGTCGAGTCACATTCAGGCCCTGAAGATGTCAGGCGTGCTGGAAAGAGCAGATCATTCTCCGAGATTCATCTCAAATCTGTTTCTAACTCCGAAGTCGGACAACTCCCTAAGGCCGATATTCAACCTGAAGGCGTTGAATGCCTTTGTGGAGGCGAAACCCTTCAAGCTGTTCAACCACTTTCGGGTCCCAGACTTCCTCCAGCCCAAAGATTGGTTGGTGAAAATCGACCTAACCCAGGCATACTTTCACCTACCAATAGCGGAATCGCACCGAAAGTTCCTGAGACTGTACTACCAAAGGGAACTTCTCCAGATGACCTGCCTGCCCTTTGGCCTGTCATCAGCCCCGAGAATGTTCGCAACGCTGTCAAACTGGCTAGCGGGACTCTTGCGGAAGAGAGGAATAAGGACCGTAGTCTACCTGGACGACTTCCTTCTGGCCAATCAGTCAAGGGACCTGCTAGCGACCCAGGCAGTAGAGACGGTCAATTTGTTCCAGCATCTGGGTTGGTGCATCAACCGCGACAAGTGTGTCCTTATACCTACCCAAAAGCTGGAGTTTCTGGGCATAACTTGGGACACCGAAGCCAACCAGAAATCCCTCTCGGACCGCAAGTGCTCTGGCCTTCGCCAAGTACTGCGCCGCCCGATCGAGGCCGGCAGTTGCTCCCCCAAGCAGGTTCTAGGCCTCTTGGGGAGACTCAACTTCGCAAACTTCGCCACCCCTCGGGGTCGTTTGCATTGCCGAAGACTGCAGAGATTCAGCCGCCAGCTGCAGAGGCACGAGCCATCCAGACAAGTGGAGCTTCCTGCCGCGGTTCGGCAAGACCTAGAGTGGTGGTTGGAGGCCGTAGGGGAGTCCTGCCCAATACACGAAGCCCCCTTCTCCCACTTCCTGACTACAGACGCAGCGGACGCAGGTTGGGGCGGCCAGGTGGACGACAAGACGATATCAGGCCAGTGGACCCCAGAGCAGATGCGGTGGCATTCCAACCAGAAAGAAGCCTTCGCTGTTTACGCAGTGATCAGGGATCACGCTTACCTGCTAAGAGGAACGAAGACCCTACTGCAGACAGACAACAAGACAGTAGTGGCTTACATCAACAAGGAGGGGGGGACAAGATCATTGGGCCTTCTGAAGATAACTCGAGACCTCCTAGAGTTTATCGACCAGCAGGAAATATCTCTGACAGCGCAGTACATTCCAGGGAGATACAACGGGATTGCGGACCGACTCTCACGGGGGACACCACTCCCGGAATGGCACCTCCTGGAACCAGCGACAGAGGAAATATTCCGAATATGGGGACGTCCTCAGATCGACCTCTTCGCATCGGCCACCGCCCATGTGGTGCCAAACTACGTGTCGCTAGACTCAACCGATTGCTCGGCCTCCTATCTCAACGCATTCAGTCAGCATTGGGATTACGAGCTGGCCTGGGTATTTCCGCCGCCGAATCTCGTCCCAAGAGTACTGGCGCACTTGAACCTGGCAAGAGGCACCTTTCTCCTAGTTGTGCCAAGATGGGAGAAGACATTCTGGAGGGCCGATCTCAAACAACGAGCAAAGGGAGGGCCAATAAGCGTAAGAGATCTGAAGAGCGTCCTGATCGATACGTCGACAGGGTTTCCCACACCGAGGGTGTAGGACCTCCAACTGGAAGTTTGGAGAATAGCAGTGGGTGGGAACAGGCTATAGCGGATTGGAGCCAGGAGGAACAGCAGCTGTTCAGATCTGGCTGGAGAGGCTCAACGCTGAACACCTACAAGCCGGCCTGGGATAGGTGGCAGCGATGGTGTACCACGCATTCTGTCCAACCTCATAACCCTCCCCCTGCAACAGTGGCAAGATATCTGGCCAACCTGTTCATCCACGAAGGGCTAGCCCCTCGAACAATATTGGTCCACAAATCGGCAATCGTATCCTTCTGTGGCCCAGCTCTTGATGCAGATAAGATTAGCTCGAACTTCCTCGTCAGGCACGTCCTTAAAGCCATCTCGGTTTCTGGTGGATGCACTGAGAGACCCCCGATCTGGAACCCCCGAGTAGTGGTGGAGTGGCTACGTGAAAACCCGCCAAGGAACAGCCTGTATGACGTGTCAAGGAGGACGGCCATACTACTCATCATGGCATCTGGGCGAAGAGTCCAAGATCTGACACTTCTCAGAGTCACCCCGGACCGATTGATCGACAAAGGAGACTCCATCACGCTATGGCCAGCCTTTGGAGCGAAGACTGACACGGCAAGACACAAACAATCGGGATGGAGGTTGAGCGCATCGGATGAAAGGAACATCAACCCCTTGTTTTGGATCCGAAAGCTGGTCTCACTCTCACAGCCGAGACGAAAGCCGGACATGAAAGAACTATTTGTGACGACAGCAGGTGAAGTAAAGCCAGCTTCACGGACAATAATAGGTGGTTGGATCAAGTCAATCCTAAGAGAGGCTGGAGTGGAAGCAACGCCAGGAAGTGTTCGTTCTGCTGTGGCTTCGTTGAATTGGCTGGAAAACTACCCGATAGAGGAGATCTTGTCAAGGGGAAACTGGCAGAGTGAAATCACCTTCCGAAAATTCTACCAAAGAGAGATAGTAGATAACCCCAAGCAACAATGCCCCCAGAGCTCATTAGCGCCTCTCTTTACGCCAATATAGGCAGTCACATATAACGTCGAACCACTAGGTCACCAGGTGATAACAAACAGATCTCTCATAATGGATTCCAGGCGTCGAGACGGAACACAAAATAAAAGAATTTTACCTTCCATTAAAATTCCTATTTTGTTTCCCTCGACGCCTGGAATCCAGGTAATCCCTACCTGGTGCATTATGAGTCATATGAAAGAAAAACCGTTGCGCTGACGAAACCGGAAACAGGGATACCAGCGGGAATAAATTGTCGCAAACAGGGAATCAGAGGGGGTAGGAACGCGTGTATAAGTGCCGAAACAGCAGGCTGTTCTCTCATAATGGATTCCAGGCGTCGAGGGAAACAAAATAGGAATTTTAATGGAAGGTAAAATTCTTTTATTATTTCTTTTTTATACTTGTACTATTTTATATTTAATCTGTATTTAAATTTTATATCTTTGTTATTTTATTGACTTTTGTCACTATTACGCTTTTTATATTTACTCTGTATTTTATATCTTTTATCTTTGTTATCTTATACTTACTTTTATTTACTTTCTCAATTTATATTATAAATTATTTTTTCATTTTATATCATAAATTACTTTGTCAATTTATATTATAAGATGTATTTTGTGTAACATAAAATTACTTCTTAGAGAAATAAGGCAGTTCATTTTAGTTTCTAACTCTGTTACTACATAATTTCATAAATTGAAATTAATTCTCATTTGTTAACTTTTTCATACTATTGAATATATATTACTTCTTCTTAATACTTTTGTTATTGTATATTTACACTGTAATTATTTTTTTTTTTTTATCTCTGTTATACGGCCCGATTCTGAAAATAACAATGTCTGGATCTTTAAGATCCTTATCCCAACACTTAATAGACAATAATAAAAATTAAAAATAAACGAGACATAGCTTTACGTCGGTGTTTGTTTCTGTAAGTTTCTACATCAGATAGATATAGAGGGAGGGAGAAAGATGTAAATTGTCATCTGTCAAAAATCAAGATGTGAAGATTTCAATACGCGGTAACGCCGAACACGGTCATGACAAGTTTAGCCATGATATTTCATATGGACACTGTGGATGAAGAAATTAATACGTTTGTAAGAAACAATCTTTCTTATATCATCTTTTAATACAGTGTATTTGAGCCATAGAATTACAAAATCCGCTCTGGACATTTTTAATTTTTATTATTGTCTATTAAGTGTTGGGATAAAGATCTTAAAGATCCAGACATTGTTATTTTCAGAATACGGATGATTTTATGCTTACTTTTGACATTATTATGTTATTTTATATTAACTCTGTATTCTACATATTTTATCTTTATTATCTTATACTTACTTTTACTTACTCTCTTTTTATATTATAAGGTAATTAGTACAACATCAAATTACTGTAATAGGTTTTGTAACCGTTGAAATAAATAAATAAAGATTGCTGACCAACGTGCAAATCAGGTCACTCGAGAAGGCAAAATGAGACGTAGATAAAAAAAAATCGACATCTTGGAGGCTTACATAACGGCAGAAGATGTATTATACGTACCAGAAATAGACGACTCTACGCAAGTAATTTTTTAAATTGTATTTGTATTAATTATTTATGCATAAAACATTAAACGCGTTTTTCTCAAAATAACGTTTTCAAAAGCGGTGTCCACGATATTTTAAAAACTACTTGACAGATTTAAATGAAATTTAAACATCATATTTTAGTCATTAAAAACTTGAGCTTAATCGAAGGTTTTTTTTGTGACTTAAACTTTTTTTTTATAAATAATAAATGAGTGATTTTTTCCTTAAAATTCATAATTAAGCTTTCAAAGACCGCCATTTTACTAAATTTGAAAAAAATAAAAAAGCTTTGATTAAGCACAAGATAAACTATTAAAGTACCAATTTATTTTTGTTTCATTAAATTTAGATAAACCACTAAGAAGCACTGATGGACACCGCGATGCACTACTTGCAAAACAGGGGTCAAGAATCGAGATTCTATCATGGTCCAGTATTAATAATTTTATTTGAAATTTTCGGTATAGTTACTTAAAATATAGCGTAAAACGTTGGTATTATGTATTGAATCAAAACATTAAACAACCGTTCAAAAAATTTTTTTGAAAATGTCTATTTGTTTGCGCCTCTGACTACACGTAACCCCTTAACTATATAAACCACGGACGTACTAAAAATATAGACTAGTTACAAACCAAAATATCAATCGTATTCATACCACCAAGAAAGGAGTACAGATGTATGAAGTGGTGACGAGATAAACCGTGATTGGTGTCACAATCAGGGATATAAACACATAAATCATTTCTCATAAGCTAATAAAAATCCTACCTCAACATGGGTTTAATCCAGAAAGACAGGCAATAAATAAAAATCGAATGGATTTTTAAAAAATATGTAGGTATAGATTTAATAAAGTACTAAAATATGACTACGAAAGTTAGAAACTCAAAACAGCCTGGAGAACATGGTAAAAAAATTACTTTTATTTCTACAAAATAAAATACAGTACAGAATCTCATTAATTTGAAATTCAAGGAAACCAAAAAAAATTTTGAATTATCAAATCCCTATTAATTTGAAATTCAAGATGAAAAAAAGTTAAAATTGCGATGTAATTGCAAAATTCACCAAAAATCATAAAACATATGTATTTTTGTGGCATTTCTATTGCTAAAGTACGTATTGACATATTTGCTGTTCTCACTGGGGAAAAAAATCTATTTTTTTCCATTTTGTCATGTTTGGTTGGCACTAATGGAAAATGTTTAGTGGTCTTTGAATTTATGCAAGGCTTCTTCAATCTTCACTCGATTCCCTTTTTCTGGCTCAGACCAACACAGCACAGTTTTTAGAAAATCGTCAATAAATACGTGTAATAATAAGATAAGTTACTGAAAACCTTTTCCAAAGAAAATTAAACATTTAACAACATGAAAATCGAAAAAAAGTTCGAAAAAATCCGATTTTTATACTAAAAATAAAAAAAATCATTTTTTTTTTATATATATCCAATATATATCATAAATTGGATTGGACAGTAGAGCGTTGATTATCCAAAAGTCGATCAACCGAACGATCACTTATCCTAACTACTACGCCCGCCCGACCCGTGCGGTTTCAGTTTTTCATTTTTTAATGTTAATATACATATAAAAAAAATTATCGTGTTTTCGAAACCTAAGTTAAGATTTTTCTATTTAAAAAAAACTGTGAAATTACCATATTGGACCTGTCAATATTTTTGGAGCTAAAAGAGTGTTTTTATGCCTTATTTCTTTCAATTCTTTCCGTTTTTCTTTTCACTATCTCTGTTCTGTGATTTGTGGATCACTGAAATTCTTTCACTATAGCTACATGCACAAATCTGTATATCAACCACAGTATATATTGAATTAAAGATGTTATTATTTCTTAAAAATCACCCAAAAACCACAGTATATATTGAATTAAAGATGTTTATTTTTTCTTAAAAATCAATCTAACCTGTCATCTAATCAAGTCTACTGCTATTGGACTTCGATGCTAAATGCAGAATTCCAAATCAAAGCATCAAATAAAAGTGACCCCACAGAGCATAAAAATTTTCACAGACGAACCAAACGTGTTTGGGTCACAGCAAAAGAATGTCCCCCCTCACGTATATTTAAGACACATTAATACTGCAGTTAAAGTATTTATTTTTGCATAATTAAATCCGCTAATAAACAAAACGCATTTTTTACAATAAAAATAATTAAATTTCATTTCAAACTCTCTTAAATAAAAACGACTTCTTCTCATAAAGTGTGATTTATTTACAAAGACATTATACATTTCAAAGGTATTAATTTAGTTTGATCTATTCACAATTTTTTCAAAATTTACAGGTTTGTAGTAATTTTTTAAAAGAAGTCTAACGTATTGGAACCAGCTGTGTCACCGGGTTGTCTACCAATAAATTTACATATAAATATAAATAAGATAAATATATTTGCAGTGAAAATGCTACAAGTAGATCAAAAATTTGGTCCCCGTGTGAAAAGGTTTGTGTACCCAAACCTTATTCATCTCAACACAAGTTTAAACAGAAGTGTAGTCACTGTTTTGAGACACCAAAATTTTACTAAATTTAAATTAGATATACCCAAATGAATTATATTATTTTAACTTACAGCAACTGCGAGCCGGAGAGCTCCCACGCTGGTGACCAGGTGCCCTGCGTGGCAATAGAGCGGGGCAACTCGTGCGGGCGGCGGCGGCGGTGTGCGCCGGTAGTGGGGATGGCTGTCCCACGAATGCACCGAGCCGCTGACTACACCCGCCCCGCCAGTCTGGCTGCCTGCAATCTCGAAGTCCTGGACATCAGTGGGCGGCCGCTCCAACCCGCGCAGCTCTTCCAACAGCAGCTCCACCTCGTCGGCCGCGTACAGCTCGCTCACCGAGCGCGTGCACCCGCGGCCGCCCTCCGCCTGCATCGCCTCACCGCACCCCCCGCGACCATCTCATCATCGCACCTGTAACACGTATCAACTTTATATTTATTCCACAAATGGATGTTATTTGTGCAAGGCCTTGCTTAAAATAATGACAATTGGCAACTGATATTGAGCTGTTTGAATTTAGTTTCTGTTGTACCAGAGATTGCCCTTACACTTACAGATGAAAAATCATACATGTCAGTTCTTGTTTTCACCTTGCTTCTTGTTTCAAGACAGCTCAAGAATATATTGGGAATTCACATCTGAACTACTGCCGTGTCATTTATGCAGGCCAAAACACCAGTTTCATAGATTGCGGGTTTTTAATGCTGCTGCCCGATTAACTTTTGGCACTGATAAAACATGCCCTATAACACCACTCTTCAAAAGTTACATTGGCTTAAATGAATGGAAAGAGTGGACTACAAGTTGTGTGCGACGGTGTATAAAGCCTTCGACAGTTTGACACCATACTTCATACATGTCTATGTCAGAAGAAGTTACCAACGGGGAGAAACTTCACACTGAGGTCTGCAAGACCACAAGGCACCGACACTTTACTAGAATTCAGTAGAACTAACAGAGCTGCTTACTACAAACGCACCTTCAGTGGGACAGGCCCAATCACATGGAATACGCTATCCCTTGACATAGGCAAAGCTCAGATCCTTAACACTTTCAACAAAGTACTGAAGACCACAGTGTTCTCAAATAACTACAAATGAACTGAATTAACAGGGCCCTTGGGATGATCTATATAAAATAAACAAATTTAATATTACTAAAAGAGACCCAAACCCAGCAAGGCACACAGGTGACCTGAGAGCTTGACATATCGAAGTGTTACATCGTAAAATATATATTTCTAATTAAAGGCATTGTCAAACTAATTTTACTATGAAGATAAGTGTTACATCGTAAAATATGTATTTCTAATTAAAGGCATTGTCAAACTAATTTTACTATGAAGATCAAACATTACATAAAATATGATGAATACCTTTATTTATTTATAAGGTTCAGTAACGAAAATCCGTCATTGACCATAGTTTTTAATTGTAAAGCCTTCTTAAACAAAAATACTAGCATCTGTTTATTAATCAGATAAATAATTATATTAACCTATTCGCCGTATTTTACATTTATACTTTATATGCTTCCCCAATTTTACGCGTTTATTTGAGTTCTATATATATATTTGAGTGTGATACTAATCAACATCGACGTCAAAGGAATAAATATTTTAATCTTCCCGCGACTTATTAAAGGCCTTATTGTCAACCGCGGCAATTTTCCTCAATGTAATGTATGGTAAGTATGTATTCAAATAACATATTGTCAACATGCTATTTCACAATTGCTTTTTAATATGTTAGTTGAGTGACGTCTCCAAAAATAAATCATGCAATAAACATTTGCAGCAGATATACTCAAAAAATGATAATAATGTATGGAAAACAACATTAGGTTATTCTAATATTTACAGACGTGAGTTAATTATAATTACCATCGTTTAAAGTTTCATGGCATAGGAAATAAACAATAGACATTCTGATGTACACATTTTCTACGAAGCGCTCAATTTATATGTTATATAGTAATTTAAAATAATAACAAAATTATGGGAAATTAAGATTTTGAAATTGTAAAAACTGTTTTTTAAATGGAGCTATACCTGAAATATACACATTAACGAAAATACTTGTCAAAAACACTCACGTTTTTCAAAATTCTATGAAATTAGTAGGATGAAACAAATAAACATTTCATAAAACAAATTTTGCAGCAGGACTCCGCCATGTTTACATGCCTTTCATAACATAGATAACAATGAGCGTTTGACGTTTCTTGGGACTTCCGGAAATTATTGGCTATGATAATAGACAACGAATTTATGGTGAACTCTTAGAGTATATATATATATATATATACATATATATATATATATATATATATATATAGTATAATTATATATATATATATATTATATATATATCTATATATATATATAATATTCCTATTGGCAATGAGAATAATTTAAGAGTCTTTCAGATGGTGTTTTAAAGTAGACTTATGTGTTTAATTTTTATTCTAGCGTAACTCTTTTGCGTTCAAGGTAAGCAGTTTCGGCAATGTTCGAAAGATCGCACCAACTGGTAAATCTATAAATGATATTTTTTACCATTCCCTCCTCATCCATTCGTTTCACATCGAATCATCCATAAACTGCATAGCCTGATCAGGGGGAAGGGTTAGGTAGATTGCTCGAGCTACATAATTCTTTAATTTGGCACTGTGAAGACGGTAGAGAATATGCGATCTATAAATCTGCGCAGATCGATTTACACCGATAAATGGTAGCGATACCTCGTCCCGCTTGTACCAGGCTTAAGGCACCTGCTTAGTATACTCAAGTTCTTATTTTTTAAACACAAGTGTTCGCTTGTACGCGGAACTTCCCGCGCTAGTGAAAGTCAGTCAAAAACCTCGCCAGTTCAAAAAAATATTTTTATAATTATATTTTTTTCTTATAAATTGTGAAAACATCTTGTTCATTTTATACCCAATAATTTAAAAATAGTTTTGGTAAAAAAGAGTGGGAGCCGAGATGAGTTTTCTAAGGGAGGTAGCGAGAGTCGCATTGATGGACAGAGTGAGATGTGCCGACATAAGGCACATACTCAACGTGAAGCCCCTAGAAAAATCATAGAAAAATCACAAATGAGGTGGCTTGGACATGTGCTAAGAATGCCAGAGTAACGAATACCATGAAGAATCCTCCTGGTAACCCCGGAAGGAAGACGGCCGATGGGTCGCCCCAGATTAAGCTGGGAAAAGCAACAGAAAAATGTAAATGAAAACAGAATGGGTTTGAATTGGGTAGAAACAGAAACAAAAGAGAAGCAGCGCAAGACAGGGGAATGTGGAAACACCTTGTCGAGTCTTTGGGCCCCGACCCCACTATGAAGATGATGATGAGTTTTGGTAAAAGAAAACAGCGCGAAATGTCTTCTGGAAATAAAAGGATATAAGATTCCACTTGGAGAAGGGGGGGAGGGAATCAAAGAAAACGCCACGTTTTAGGTCTACATCGGAGAAGGGGGGGTTCAAAAGAGTTCAGAATGGAACCATGTAGTTTATGGACCCTCCCTAAGCTATTGTTTTTAAATCATGTTATTTACGCTAAGAGTATGTAGAAAACATTTTATGATAGAAAAAATATAGTTATGACAAAGCAGTCGTTTTCTTCGTTCTAGGTTTACTCGTACGTTCACTCTACTTTCGTTCCTATCTCCAGGCTTCACTTCCATACATTATTATTCGTACTAGGACTCCATAATCTAATCTTGCCTTCTTTGGCAAATATTCATTAGATATTCTCTTCCGAACCGGGCCTTATGGCCGGTTGTTTCAAGTTGGATTAAAGTAAGAGTTCTTTTAAAGCATAGATTTTTACGTTCTCCACCAATCAGACGATCCGTTTTCGTAAAAATCTATGCTTTAATCGAACGCTTACTTTAATCCAACTTGAGACAACCGGGCCAGGAAGCATTTGTTGCCGAGACGTGACACCATTCCAGAATATGTTTTGTTCTTTTAAGCATTTGCTTAATGCAAGGTAAATTCGCCAGACAGCAAAGGCTGGCCGCAAGCTATAGTTAGCATCTTGGTCCCAAAACTCGGCTTGTCTTTAACATTTCAATCAGACGAGTGGGAATCAACGTCTTCTGAATCCGGACCCACCGGTCTCGGCCAGGGGGTTCGGCCTCCACACCCTTTAACATAAACCCACAACGACCAGTTCTCCGAATTAAAATCTTATTTTAACAACCGGCTCGACAAAGTCGGTTCCAATCCATAGCAGCACACTACTGGATGTAACATTTATGAAATGTTTGCAATGGAACTTTCGTCCCGCGGCACATTCATCCTACCCTACCTAAAAATATAAATATGTGGTACCTACCTGAGAAAACTAATGTTTTCGTAAGCTTGCCAATTATACTTGGAAATAATTTAAAGTACACGGAATAACGTATTCAATTACATACGAAAAACTAACTATTAAGGCTATTTTTTCGTAACAGAAAATGTATAATGTCCAGTCGCTCGTGTTCCATCGTATTGTTATTGTGACATATCGCGTCGTCTTGATAAATTTTAAATGTGTTTTTGTAAGTTTACCATGTTTTATGTTATGAGAATCCTTTGATTATTTTCTTATTAAATCAATGACACTTTTAATTTTTAAATGTTCGTTTACAATTTTCTTTCACTACGTTTAAAACTTTTGACGTTATAATAAAAGGCATTATAGGTACATTAGTTTTCATAAGGCTAAACGTAGAGTATTCAAAATTTCTTCAGTCTTCATATCAGCCGTCTTTTTTTTAGTTTTAGTCTGCATACGAAAATTTATAAAATTACTTTTATTGCAGAAAGAAAATCTTTGTGCTTTATAATTACATATATTAATATTAGTTGGAGGCTTATTTAGATTTGTCTTTTTACTTTACAAATGCAATGTTCTGCATAAAAATAAACGATTTTTTACCATGCACTACCCTACGTGGAACTTTTTTAAATTAGAACTTTGTTTTAAAAAATATATATTACTTCAGGGTGCAGTTGACGCAATTGACAATGAATGTGAATTGCATTATATGCAGTGATCTGTTCAGTCCTTCTGATGAAATCTTTGCTACGCGCTGTGGACACGCCTTCCATCAAACGTGTTTGCTTCAATGGATGGAAAGGTATAGAATTTTTCTTTATTACGCTAGGGAAAAAAAATGAACGAAATTGGTGTTTCGTTGACATTCCTAACTATAGCCGTATGATAGCCTAGTGACCAAGAAGTTTGAGGTTTGCATATGTACTATGTACAAAAACTAAGAATTTTGACGTGATGTGTATGAACCTTTTTTTAAAATAAACTTGGTCTTATGTATTATAAAATGAGTTTCCACCAAAGTGGACCCCCATTAACTGATTAACTTATCAATGATGCCGTTTCTCTGCGGTGGTAGGTGGAAAGAATAGAATGCCTCTCTCTTCTGTGTTGACATGCAGCTCTCGCCTCATCCATATTTATACACCTTCGCATGCAAGCTCATCAATTATTGAGGCCGCTAATCTGGTTTAACTGATCACACCAAGTCTATTTCCGGTGCCAGTAAATCTATCTAAATATTTGTTTAATGTGATCAATCCACCTAAGCAACCCTTTTTTTAATCCTATTCACTATGCTAAGATCAGCTTTATTTTATTTGATATTTGATATATTACATCCTTTACCCTACCATGTCCATTCATCCCAAGCTTCTTACCATGAAAAATGTTTTGCTGATAGGCTATCAATAACAGGTAAAAATATCATCAGTCATTGTAACCATAATAGAAAACTGATGGTTTTTAGTTTTATAAATATTTATTAGAAATACCCTTTTATCATTAAGTAGGTCTCTGTTTAGTTATAATCGGCCAACGAACTGAAGGCGAGCATAAGGAATGTGCGTGCAAACTGTTTAAACTACGCCTGCTAGAATTCGTGGAATCGATGTAGGCATGTACAGCACTAAATAGGGGTGGCTAGCAGGTAGAGAGACACGAGGGGGGATGAGACCCCCTCTCACCGCACTTCAGTCCCCGCTCGCTTTTAGCTCGTTGGCCTACTATAGTTATTTCTGCATTTTAGGTCAAAATCATGTCCACAGTGCAGAGCCAAGACAACGGATAAAACAATTTTTCGTATTTATTTCAATCTTCTTAACACAGAAGGGATAACTTTGGATGCCGGATCATTGCAAGCTAAACTCGATAATGTGGAATTTCAATTGAAGCAAAAGGACAAAGAAATTAAACAGCAAAAAGAGGAAAATCAGAGACTACAGCAACAGTGCAGCAAATCTGAGTGAGCATTTAAACAGTAAAACTCAATAAAGGTTATGAGTAAATTATAAAAGAATTCACCTAGGAAAACATAATTACTCTAGTAGGTATATTATCATGTCCGAAGATCAGTTAAAATCAAATCAATCTAAACATTGAAGAATCACAGCAGACTCCCAATTATCCGGGATCCTTTGTGAAATATGCAGAAGAGAGTGCACCCTCTCGAATAGGGCTATTTTCCCATCGCAAAGCTCATGAGAGGCGCAGCAACAATAACTGAGTCAGAATGGCGAGAGGATCCTCGATCACGAGGCCCAGCTACAACAAGATAATTTTTTGTCTTGAATGGCAGTTTTTCGGATGCTGTGCTTCTTTGTAAATCATGTTTACCATCCAGAAGACGAGCTAAGGTCATCTTGCAATTTTAACTCATAAAAATATTTTGCTTTGGCTGCGCAAATAAATAAAAAACTGGCACCTCTGGTAGTTGACGGCAAATAACATCGCTGCCATAAATTATTGAAAATGTTATAAAATATTATACGTAATTCATTTTGCCTTGAAAATAAGTGACTTAAGGTTTATTATAAACACCTTCAATGACATATTAGACAATCTTATAAGTATTATCCGATGAAATCTTGCACAGAAGAGAATTGTGGATTGATGGAGGAAACTTACCAGCAATTAATGATGATGTTTAGAAAATATCATCATCACTGTTCATCACTGTAAAGTATCATTCATGGTTTAAAAATAATGTTGTGTAATATTAGGTCCTTACATATGAAATTGAGGTTTTGCCGTACTGGCAAATTTGATCTCAAATATCTTCTCTTTGGTTAGGAATTCCAAATCCAAATTTATACAGCTATTTACTCATGTATTTGTGTTTTGAAAATTATAATTCATTTGTTTTTTCCTCAATTGTTTTTTTCTTTACGAGACTCAGTTTACAAAATGAAAAACTTGAAATATCGCGTTATTTACGAGTACGAGTTCCACCTGGCACCGTGCTGCAAGAACGGCTCGAAGGAGTAATATGTGTTATGCGACGGTGCCGCAACAAGAAGAAGAAAACACAGTGCGTTTTTGGTTCCAACGTTTTCGTTCTGGAAATTTCGACCTGCAGAACAAGGCCCGTGGACGGCCGGAGACCAAAGTTGATAATGAAGAATTGAAGGCTATTGTGGAAGCGAATCCATCGCAAACCACATCCGAGTTAGCTGCAGGCTGCGGTGTTAGTGATAAAACTGTTTTAATCCACTTGAAGCAAATTGGTAAGATGAACAAGCTTGAAAGGTGGGTACCTCACGAATTGAGTGAAGCAAATCAACAAACGCGCGTTGACTGCTGCGTTGCATTACTCAACCGGCACAATAATGAAGGGATTTTAAATCGAATCATGACCTGTGATGAAAAGTGGATCCTGTACGATAATCGGAAGTGCTCATCGCAATGGCTGAACCCTGCCGAACCAGCCAAACCATGCCCCAAGCGAAAATTGACTCCAAAAAAGTTACTTGTGAGCGTTTGGTGTACTAGTGATGGTGTTGTTCACTACAGCTTTCTTAAATCTGGCCAGACGATTACGGCAGATGTCTATTGTCAGCAACTGCAAACTATGATGGAAAAGCTAGCTGCTAAACAACCGAGGCTGGTTAATCGCTCTAGGCCACTGCTGCTTCATAATAACGCTAGACCATACACTGCACAACAGTCGGCTACCAAATTAGAGGAGCTTCAATTGGAATGTCTAAGACATCCACCGTACTCTCCGGACCTTGCCCCAACAGATTACCATTTTTTTCGAAATTTGGATAACTTCTTACAAAGGAAAAAATTCAACTCCGATGGGGCAGTCCAAACCGCCTTCAAAGATTTTATTGATTCCCGTCCGAATGGTTTTTTTAGTAAAGGGATCGATGAACTACCTATGAGATGGCAAAGTGCATAGATAGCAATGGTACATACTTTGATTAAATAAATATATTATAATAAAAAAAAAATTGACTTTATGTTCCTCCCATACTAAACGTCAATTTCATATGTAAGGACCTAATATGTATGTATATAAAATAAATATTTTTCAGCATGCAGTATACAGTAAAACTCCGTTAATTCGATCCTTGACAGTTCGGTCAGGATCGAATTAACGGAGTTTTACTGTTATGTCAGGTTGTTAGTTAGAAGGCGAAGCTGTGCATATGACTTTGTTTAGAGTGAGAAAGATGTTGCAAGCCATCAGACTCACCGGCCATCCCGCCACACATGGGTCCGGTGGCAAACCGAGGTGAGACGATCGATGTGCAGCGGTATGTTGAATGCGATAGAGGGTAGCGATTACGGGAAAGATAAGGTGGAGTGCCGCCAAAGGGGCTGGTTACCGCAACTTGGCACAGGGAAGTCTATGGAAAAGATAGGATTTAGGAAAGGAAGCCCTCGTCTTTTATCCGGGATTGGGACCGGCACCGGCATTCGATTAGAGGCGTTCATCTAGTTCCGGTGGCGGAGTTCTATCTATCTATCTAGTGATAAACTAGTTGCACGAGAATTCATCAAGTTTCAAGCATTTAAATAAATCGTAAATCTTATGTCGCAGCAAAATTTTAATTTTTAAAAGTATTTGAAATCCCTGTAACAACCTGGCGGCATATTTACTGTGCGTAAACACATATGTGATTTTCGGACATTAAGCGCGCAAAGTAATTTTTGCCTTTTTTTTGTATTTTTGGTCAATTTTCCAAAGCTTTTGGTATTTTTGGTCAATTTTTCAATGCTTTTGGATTTACCGTGAAATTGATTATCCAGAATATTTTTTTACCATCCATCCCGGATAATCGGGAGCCTGTTTCTTACCAACCTCATAATATTTAAAAATGTATACTACTTATTATTAAAATACAATAGGAAGATAGATTCACAGCACAGATTTAATTAGTGACATCGAAATAAAAGGTAAAATAAAGATAAAGAAGAATGGGCATTTTGTCTCGAGTGTAACTCTATGAAGTATATCTCAAATGGAAGGACTCGGTATTGTATTACATATATACACTAGAACCTCGTTAATTTGAAATTCAAGGAACCCATAAAAAACATTTCGAATTATGCGAAACCCCGTTAATTTGAAACTCAAGGTACAAAATGCGATATGCAATTGTGAAATTCACCAAATATTGTAAAACTCATGAAAAAAGCCATTAATTTTATGATAAACGTCTATATTTTTGCATTTTTCAAGAAATCATTTCGAAAACACAATATTTATTATGCTAATACAAAGATTGCGACATTTTAAAGTACCCGGTATTGACATATTTGTTCTCAATTGCGAAAAAAAAAATTCAATTTCATTAAATTTTAAAAAAATAATTGAAGTATGTGAACTAAAGTGTATTGATTTATGGCAAAAGGGGCCAAAAATTATTTTGAATTACCGGGGTTTTCGAATTACATATCTGGATTCATCATCTATTATGAAATTAATAGTGATGCAACGAATACTACATACTTTCACAAATATGAATATCAAGCCTACTATTCAGCGAATACGAATACAAATAATTCAACAAGGTAATGAATAATACACCACTGTTCTTTTTTTCTAAGAAATTTAATGATTAAAATTTACCACCTGCAAAGTAGGTGTGTTCGATACACGATGCACAGCCAAACCATAATTTGCATTGAGTTCATTTATAAATTCGGTAAATATCTACTATTCGGCGAATACGAATATTTATATTCGTATTCGTTGCATCACAAGAAATTAACATTTTGGAACTTGTGGGTTTGAAAAACTTTGATTTATGGCACATGTCGAATCGTCAGAATCAAATTAACAGAGTTTTACTGTATGCTGCGTGCTGAAAAATATTTATTTTATATACATATAACACAACATTATTTTTAAACCATGAATGATATTTTACGATGATGAACATTGATGATATTTTCTAAACATCATCATTAATTGTTGGTAAGTTTCCTCCATCAATCCACAATTCTCTTCTGTGCAAGATTTCATCGGATAATACTCATAAGATTGTCTAATATGTCATCGAAGATGTTTATAATAAATTAATCTGCTAATCTAAAGGTGGCACTTTGTAAAAATATTAATGAATTCTCGATTAAATGTATAAAGAAACTAATTAATAATTATTTTACAATTCCATCTTTTTGTGTAATAATAGTACTCAACACAATAGTAGTGAATAGCAAAATAAATTATTTCATGTTATTAATTTTAATTATTTAAACAACTTTGTATTAACCAATTAACTAGTAACTCTCATCGAATAATATAAATGAGCAACACCAAAGCCAATATAATTAATAACCAGACCAATTTTAAGAATAGCCTGTTACTTGATATATTCCCCATTTTGGTGTCCACTTCTCAATAACCCCCACCATAACTGCAGCCACACCCCTGTTCAAAAATTGATTTGTTTGCTAGAATAAGTAATGGATAGTTAGTTTGCATCCGTCCTGATGAAGATACAGTGCTATCGAAAGAGGTAGATGTAGAATTATTAGTTAAATAGTTAATTAAAAGTTGTTTAATTAATTAAAAATAATAATTATGTCCAACCACAATGTTAACGCTATAAACATCAAAAATATATTACATAATAGTGAACCGTTGTTGAAATATATATGTATATATATTTTTAAAAATGAAATTGATGTTTTTGATTCAAGTATGTAAATATATAAAAATACATTATTTTTGATGCTTCTACTGATTTACATAATAAGAAAAACGGCACATACCATGTGCCTGTTCTTCATTGAATATTAGGATTCATTTTATTCTGCCCTGTTGCCGAAACGGCCACCTGGAAACCGGTCGGCATTAAAAAATAATACCCTATTATTTGAATTAAAAGTTATTTTAGTTTAATTATTTAAATTGTATAGGTGTAAAAAGGCTTATTTTGAATTTTTTTAATTGAATTGCGTCTTTGAATTAAGAATTGTGGATTTGAATTATTAACTTGCGAATTCTACAAGCACATTTCTCTTCTTGCAGGGAATCGCTAGTAAGCACGAAAGAAAAATTAAAAACAAAAGAAGTAGCCATTGTAGGGCTAAAGGAACAAGTGGACTACTTAAAAGTAGAATGTAAGGAGGTAACCCAATTGCGCAATGAAAAAGAAAAGCTGCAAAATAATATGATACTTTTAAAAGGGTAAATATTTTCAGTTTAAAATATATTTATTTGCAGTGGAAAACGTTTGAAATAAAAATATATTGTACTAGTCCCAACAAAATGCTATGTGATTTCATACAATTGTCTTATTTTGACACGAAAATATTTCTTAGTGCCATAACCCACAGGCCCGACAATTTACACGCAACAAGAATTTCACACACAACTGACCTGATCAGTGTGCTGTGCGCAACTGGCTGCGTTAGTGGATTTTATCCCCTAAGAAAAATCGCATTTTCTATTTTAAAAAGTGCTACAGGATATTTTTTTTATATCTGTGGTCATTACTAGATGGCGCTAGTTGTACTTTAAAAAGTGTTACGGTTGTTTTTTTAGTTTAATTTGTTTCATAGAATACATTTTTTATTTCACACAAAGAAACAAACACCCATAACACTACATTAGAGCAACTTTTATAACTTAATATAATACTTGCATATTTTAGCTTTTTTCAGTATGCAATTCATTTATTTAGTAAATAAATAATACATGTACAAAATAAAATTAAAAAAATTTCCTAATTATTTCAAGTTTGTATCAATCGACGTGTGCAAGAAAGGAGGAAAAAAGTTTGCATATATATCCAATTTTTGATATATATATATGGGATATATATCAAAAAATTCTGATTTTTTGTATAAAAATCGGATTTTTTCGAACCCTGATCTTTTTGTAATACATGTTTTGAACATATTGTACTGCGCGGCCAATACAAGTTGAGATTTTACTCCAGAATCATACATATACATATTCATTTTATAATTATAAATTGATTGTTAAGTATCTGGCCATTCACGAAAAGTAATGAATTTGGTACATCTAGAGTATTATGGTACATGTATATATGGTACATATATTGTAATTTTTGCGCATGTGGAGATTCCGTTTTTATTGACATTTAATATACATCTTTTTTAAAACATACTTATCTCACAGTAACACTGTTTACACCTAACTAGTATTTTAGTTTTAAAAGCTATGGGATCATAAATATTGTATGGAATTTGGAACCATAATTTTTAAACCCGTTGCGTGCACACGCCGTGTACACACGACCCACTCCGTCATGTATACATTGCTGGCCTCGAATAGGTTAAAATATATATCCTTCATATTATGTTCTTTTTTATTCACAAAGACTGGAACAAATTATTTATGGGACTGCATCAGAAGTTGAAGAGATGGTCAAATGTCAAACAGATATGACTGCAATGTGTACCTACGTGACAGCTCTTAAACGGTAAGAACTTATCTTAACTATTTCCCAGTGATGCGGGAAATTCAAATTTTAGATTTTGCTCTTGATACATATCCAATTTCGAATAATAACCGTGTATTGTTCTTTTCCCTTTACACAGTCCAGACACCTAAAATGTTTCAGTTTTACACTCCAATATCTTATTTTCTAGTTCAATTTGACTTTACTGTAGATTACCATAAATAAATAAATCTTGAATTGATCTACTAATCTATAGATAGCACTTTGTAAAAATATAAATGAATTCTCGATTAAATGTATAAAGCAATTAAATTATTATTTTACAATTCCATCTTTTTGTGTAATAATAGTACCCCACAATATACCAGTGAATAGCAAAATAAATTATTACATATTAGTAAACTGTTGTTGAAATTTTTTTAAATGAAATTCAAGTATGCATATAAAAATACATTATTTTTAGCGCTTCTACTGATTTACATAATAAGAAAAAACGGCTTCAAGAAAATGTCAGAGCACTACAAAATCAATTGTCCAAAGCGAGTACTGAAAAAATGGATCAACAAGCAAAAATAGTGTAAGATTTTTATACATATATTTATTTATTTATTCCAATGGTTTATATAAAAATATATATTTTTACACTTCAACAGGCCAAGAGGCCCAATTACAGAAGCGAAACATACAATAAAACACCCAGGCTTGAGTAAATCACATAGATTAATTGTAACCTCATTGAATCCGGAACCCTCGGTGTGAGAAGCCAGTGTCATGCCCATTGTAATACGAGGGCCGTCTTTTACAATAATATAGATCTTATATCTATATAACACAATGTACATTACTTGTGTAAATATATAACCATGCACATGCATATATACATGTATATATCGAAGGCTAACGGGCAAAAAGGGATAACCACCATTTGACAAATTTTTCAGGAGAGAGGTTCGAAATTAAAAAAGACAAAAAAATATTTATTGCTTCGGAAATTTTGAAAATTTAGAAATACAGCTTTTAGTCATTTCAAGCAATAAAAAAAATTACTTTTTTTTTCATCTTTTTTAACTTGGAACCTCTCTCCTGTAAAGTTTGTCAAATGGCCCCTTTTTGCCCGTTAGCCATCGATATACATATTCATATTAACGATGGTTAAACCGTTATTTTAACCGGTTATTTTCAGTACGTACAGTTTGTATTTAATTGTATCGATGATTGATAACTAAGAAATAATTGTTGTCTAGTGTCGATGGTTGCCTGGCAAATTGCAAAAAAATCAGTTGCCAATCATCTACGCAATCAGAAACAAATCTCAAATAACGGTTAGTGTGTCACCGGTTAAAATACCATCACTAATTCATATATACACATACATATTTACACACATATACATGCACCTACATACACATAGCAGTTTAGTAGCAGCAGTAGCACTGCAAGCAAACAATGAATCTGTTTAACGACAATACAATGTCACATTTCTGCAAAATCCTCAATGGGAAGAAAAATCAAGTGCAACCACAGAGTATAAAATTGTAAAGAGATGAACTAAACTGCTTCTTTCGGTGAGGGATTGGGACACAGGAGGTATGTCTCCTGTATATTTAATTCACATTCATAAGTCAGTTAAAGTATTTATTCTTGCATAGTTAAATCCTCTAGTAAACAAAACATATTTTTTAAAATAGACATTGTTTTTTTTTTTTTTAAATTCCAAATCAAGTCTCTTCAAGTAAAAAAAGTCTTTTTGTAATAAACCAAAAAAATTGACTTTTTTTTTTTTTTCTTTTTTTTTTTTTTTTTGGTGGTTTGTGGAGCAAACAGTTAGTAATAATTCCATTAATTAGGTACTGAAAGTTTTCTACACTAAAAATTAAGATTAAATAATGAAAATATGAAAAAGTGTTAATTATTTTTGTATTGTGGAATGAAGCATCCGAGTTTCCATTAATTTGAATGGGGAAATTTACTTTGATATGAAAGTGCTTTGGATTACAAACACATTTCCAGACTGAATTATACTCGCAATCCAATTTATTGTAGTTGTAAATATAATTAAATGAGATAATTTTAAGATGGATTATTTCTTTATGTAAATGTTGTCAAAATAATTTTGAAAGAAAAAATATGAGAATAAAATAGACTAGCAGTTAAGCAATCGGCTATCGCCGATTGCTTGCTGCTAGGCCCTGCGGGCGACTGTCTGGGCCGCTGCGCGGCTGATGGTAGCCGCTGCGCGGCTATTGATGGCCGCTACGCGGCCATTGCTATTTTTTCGCTGCTTTTTTATTTTTGCGGCTGGTAGTGACCGCTGCGCAGCCATTGGTGTCTACAATCGGCTGTCGCCGATGGCAGATACCAATGGCGGCTATGGTGGGCGATTCGCAGCCAATGGTGGCCACTGCGCAGTGTCTGCTTGCTGCAAGACCAAGCTGTCGACTATGGTAGTTGCTTCGCGACAAGTGATAGGTAATGCGTGGATAGGTCTATTAGGTCTTGATGGCGGCTATCTATATATAATAAATTCATGGTCTGTCGGTCCGCAACATCCGTAACTTGTTGGAATTACAACTTAAGTTAATCAAAGTGTGACACGCAACCAGCCTGTGGGGCAGGTCACGCACAAGGATCGTTGTTAATTTTTAGACCCGTGATTTTTCACGGCTGTACGGCTATTTTAAATATAATTAAGACCAAGTATTTATTCAGTATTATAACCGATTAATAAGTCAGAGCGGAGTTTTACAATTAATATTTCGAACATGCTTTAATGAGCCTGGGGCTGCGTCGCATATATGCGACAGGCACAAAATAAATTATTTATCGACGGCCGCGTATCGAATTTGAAAAACGTAATTTTTTCCCAATAGAGAAATCCTGTTGTGACCTGTCGTTCCATTTTCAACTCAAAAACATCACGGATTATATTTTAAATCAACAATCAAAACAGAAGTTTTTCTGCCGTCAAAATCGTATAGAATTGTTATAGATGGCGCCCCGATCGCGTGTTGTGCAATCGAAATTCAAATATTCCATCGTCAAGGTCACGCGCAATGTGCGCGGGAAATACGATTTATTTTTTTCGATTTTCGATTTATTTGTACACGTATATACAAATATATACGATATGTTTTGCGATATTTGTCAGTTTTTGTTGGTTTATGATTCAATTGAATACTAATAGTGATTTATTAACAAAAATACACGCAATTTTGTTGCGTTTATTTGAAATATGTGTGTGTGTGAAAGTGTATCATATTTATGTGTTATGAGTGCGATGTCCCGTCGTGTGCCATGCCGTGCAACAACATATACCACACAGAAGAAGATTATTATTATTAATAGTAGTGTTGTCTCTAATAAACAAATAAAAAATAATAATTATTTTTCAGAAAATGTTGCGCTGGCAACATTATGGAAATTCAAAAAAAGATTATTTTTTTTACTTAAACGATAAAAGAATCATTGCATTTCGACACATACGATAAAATAATATGAATGTGTGTGTTTTTTTTTTAATATACGCATGTTTTCATGGTTTTTTTGTAAAAAGAAAAATCACAAAAAATTCAGAAAATTTCCGGCCCTCAACAAGTTAAAACTTATTAACAGTTCAAGTTGTTATCAGTTTTCAATAGTCAAATTAACACTCTTTGCCAACATATTAAAAATCAGATTAAAAACATGGTCCAATATTCATGTCATATTCAAGTGGCGCCTTTTCCTAAAAATCTCTTTTTTTTTCATATTTATCAAAATAAAACATTCACATTTTAAAAAGGATATTCTTGCATTAAATTTAAAGAAAGATCTAGCAAATACAATTTCATCGTAAAACAATAATGAAAAGTCGGTATACTAATTTAGTATTTTTGATTGTCGCTGTAGATGTATTAAACACACGCAATAATTATGATTGATTTGGGGACAACTTTATTATAATCACATATTTGTTCTTAATGTCATTGTTCTTTATGTCCTCAAATTATTAATGTTCTGGAAAATATAAATATTTTTTTATCATTTCCCCTCAGAATACAGAATAGTTTGTTCTGTATTCTGAGCATTTCCCAAACACGACATTCTAACCTGAAAGACATGAATTATGTACTGCACGTGATTACGTTATCTAAAATCTGCGACTTGATTTATTTCATTCACTGTGATATAACATTTTTCAAACTAAAAGTATCTTTTTAAAGCGATTCATAGTATAAAGAGAAAATGTTAATATTTCGCCAACATAGTAGCTGTCATCGCGCCGCACTGATATCTGGGTTGACCAGTACATAACCAAAAAAGAATATGGCGAAATTCAAACAATTTTGAAACACAAATATGTATATTAACAATTATTAATAAACGTGTATAAATATTAAGTATTATTTTTATAAGTGACCATTTTTATTTTACGTATATAATATTTCTACACATTAAATATTATCTACATGTATTTTAAAACAATCCATACTTCTCGCTACTTTATGCGATTTCGCCATTTGTTTTTTTTATGCTGGCAATAGATATATTTGCAATACTATCGTCATTTTAAAGACAATTATGATTATATGATTATATACAATTATGATGAATATAGATTCCTCACATACGAGACAGCTGTTACAAGACATTGTCAATATAGGATAAATTCCTTTCTCAAGCTTTCATCTATAATGTGTAACATTTTAATTTATGTATTACTAAAAAAATAAAATAATATAAATATAAAAATATGAGAAACCCTCTTTGACTTATAAAATATTATTATTTCAGAAAAAATTAGCCTCGTAAGTGATGTTTATATTTTATATCGAGCAAGTGCACTTTTTCCTTTCACTGATTTTAAAGTATTTGTAGCAGTCATCGTATACAGTTACAAGGTCGCATGAGACGACCCAATAATAAATACTGATGCGACCAGTCCCTTTAAAGAATCGACTCGCTGAGGAAAACATTGACAAAGACGAGGTCAGGGAGACGACAAAAGAATCAAGAAATATATTTTTCTTTGCCCTTTTCATACAAAAGATCAGTCTCCGATACAATACACAGTAACTCACAGAGTTCCCCGACCAACGTGGTCGATGGAGGTGAGTACCTACTCTGGGTACTGACCTCTGACAACATTACGACGACGTCCAGATCTCGTCTACGCGCACCATCATCGTCATCAACCACGCAAGGCATGCAGTAATCTCCAGCACCCCGACACAACAGGGATACGCTGCCAGTCACCTCCGCGGCGACCCTGTATCATTGCCTTCAATCATCATCAAACGTAAAGTCTACATAATACTATTCATCCTGTATATAAAGGGCAGGGTGAATAATCATATCAACAATAAATAAATGTGTGGGACATACAGAATAAAGCCATGTATTCACTAGGGGACAAATCGCGAAACATTCCGCTCGACATGTCGCATCAACATCTACGCTCATGTTTCGGGGAGAATGACGCGGTCATTTGACGTGTACACACCGGGACTCGCATATCTTGTCGCGGAAATGTCATCCGATGAGGTTATGGATGACAGCTATCTCATTTGGCGAAAACGGGGTTCCGCGCAATTCGAAATGTTTTTTTGGGTTGCAATTTCAAATTAACGAGGGTTTATTGTAGTACATTGAATATTATTAAAAACAAGGTCCTTTTTGCAAATAATTATTGTTTTCCAGACGTCGCGGAAATATATCGCCCTATGAGGTTATGATGATAGCCGCGTATCTGTTTATGTTAATGAGTTTATCGAAAAGTAAGAGGAGAAAAAAGAGGAGAATGCGAAATTATTTACTGCAAAGAGAAAGAAGGACGGACATTCTATGCGATCTTCGATCGATACAGCTCGATGAGTTCGAGAACGATTTCGTTTCCCCGCATTGTCATCTTGACAGATACAGCGCATGCGTATTCACTTGTAAACATACCACGTGGTACTGACGCTCCGCGGAATGTTGCAGTGAGTACGCTCGGGTACCGTGCGCATGGCAACGTTGCCACGACACGTAGAAATGCCGCGCTGTGTTGTGCGCGAGGCCGCGGAACAGTGTACGACGTTGCAACGTCATGTAGACTCTATACCGCGCGTGCTGTTGAGGGACAATTTGTCCCCTAGTGAATACATGGCTTAAATAAATCGATCATTGGAGACCACTGTATTTGACATTGGAGACACTCGTCATTTACCACACACACCACACATACATCCCTATATATTTCAAATAACGTAGCTTACTCTCGCTACGCGATCTTCTTGCCACCATTAATATATAATTAAATGTTACAGAACATTAGAAGAATCACTCTTGCATGCTGAGAATGAGGTAAAACAACTGAAAGCAAAGGTAAACGAACTTGAGTCTCAGCTCAACTCATCAAAAAGTAAAAATATCCAAATAATTATAGATGAAGAAAACTCTGCTAATGAGAAATGTAAAAGAAAATACGACAACACGGAAGAACGTGATCCTTCCAGTCCCCCGAAATCTCGTAAACTGAACAGCAAAGCAAATGAAGAATCACAATTGCAAAATTCAAAATTTTCACAAAAACCGCTAGATCATTCATTAATGGTTAGCCTCATTTATGCATTTATTCTTTAATTTCATTTTCTCAGGACTAGTATTTCACTTATCTTTGTAAATACTACTTTTAGAAGAGTGTGAAGAGTACAAAAGAATCCCAATCGCCATATCTGAATCTCAAACGGAGCAGTGCACTGGCGGGTTTTCAGCTTAAAAAATCTGTTTCTGCACCTTATCCTACAGTAAAGGTACACTGACTTTTTTATGTATCAAATAAGTAAACATAAGTAATATAAGTACAATGGACCTTGTTGATTTAATTTTAGATTCAACATTAAGTACAATGGAACCTTGTTGATTTAAAAATGTTCTCAGATTTTCACGGCCAATCAGACCTTCTGTGTAAATTTTTCTGGGATATTCTGCCATGTATACATGACCTCTCTGGCCGACATTTCGGATCCCATTGCAGGGTCCAATCTGTGGTATCTGGCGCTGCAGAATCAATTGAATTGTCTCCGCACAGATAATTATCAGGTAGTAGATGGAACAGTGACATAACACTACAAAAATTCTTGACTACACCTGTCTCCGACATGGTATCACTACACACTACATTATGACATGCACACCCTGCAATCCAGTACTTAACCTAACACAAACTTGGACACACCCTGACTTTGGTACGGTATTGCTAGGCAATACTTAACCTATACATTAACACATACTCATCACATCAGTTCTAATGATGGACCCTGCAATGGAATCTGAAACGTCGGCCAGAGAGGTCACATATACATGGCAGAATATCCCATAAAACTATAAATAGAAGACTTGTTGATTTTATTTTACATTTAATGTTAAGTACAATGGAATCTTGTTGATTTAAAATTCAAGGGATTGACCAAAAAATTATTAATTACGTACTCAAATCCTCAAAAAGATCATTAAAAAAATCCCGTTAAAAGGGTTATCATAAGACATAAATCAATAATGACTTGGTGTGAAACTCAAAACACATTTTTATTGATATCATTTCAGGGGTTACACCATCTTGATATTTTCAAAAAAAAAAAGTTATACTTTATCTTATAGCTTAAAGGTCTAAGAATAATTTGAGTCTGACTCAACTAATTTGAAACTAACGTGGTAGGTGAATATTTAAACGAATTTTACATTTTTCTTTTGTATTTTACTGGAAACCCCCGTTTTCAGACTGGTGGAATTGATATGTCAAAAACTATTCGGCTCATTTTGTTCAAATTTTGCACTCATCTTACTAATAACATACTTATAATAATAATACATTATCATCTTACTAATAATAATAATACATTATCTACAATGTAGCGTACATTTTTACATGATTTTATTTAACTCTCTTTGTCTGTTTGTTGTGGTGGAATCTTGTAATTGATTTTTCACCAAATTTCTGACCAACTAGAGTTCTGAAACTTCCAACATTTATGTTAAGTGGGGGTGATTATACATTACTAAATCATTTTTGACACAATTTCGTCATTATTTCTATTAAAATTAATATTTTTTTATTATTATTATTTAACATTAAATGCTTCGAGATTCATCGATACATATTAGTTAGAAAAAATGTACCGATTTCAAATTTATTAATTTTAGTTGACAGATTCAACTTTGACACTAGGCTTCGGAACAAAATATCAAATTCGATAAATTAGGGTAATGTTGAATTCAGATTTCTAATATCTCAGAATAACTTTGGTTTAGAAAAAAAACAGTTCGACAAAAATAACGTTCAACATAATAATTATGCCACAGGTTCAAAGAGCGTTGATGCGCAATGTACGCAGTATTTTCTGCAATTAACCTCTCACACTCATGTGCCATTCCTTCACCTTCTCGCGGTGTATCTGTTATGCCATATTAAAAGCATGTTTTCAAATATTTTTTGATGTACTTGTTTTGATATGATGCGCTGTTTGCCTACTATGAATTTTTAGGAAAGGAAATTAGGAAAAAAATAAAAATAATTTTCAAACTGATTTCATTTGCATAAAAAAATCTATATTTTTTTCAATACGCTACTTCTATGACATTACATCATTTAACAAGAAAATAATAAACTTTTTCATTTCATTCAAACCCTGGAGACATGATTATTTTCACCAGTTGTGCACATCATGGTGAAGAACCTTTGCTGGACGCCATTTTGAAATTTTCAAAATAATTTGTCAAAGTTTTCCGTAAACAATGAGAATAAAACAAATTTTATATGTGAATTTATGAATTTGAATATATTTTTTAATGGCTCAAAGTTGTGTAACTCCTTGACCATTTTGATGAGCCGTTTCTTCAAACATTGTGGTTTTTTATTGGTTATTTTTGTATTATTACAGACAACAGAATTTTCTATATTTAAAACAAACAGATTGTCAGAAAAAATGAAGTCTGAAAATAATGGAGACCTATTCAAAGCTATGCTCCAAAAAAGAATGGAACGCGAAACTGCTTACGACGGTCTTGGAGGTCATTCAAAGCCCGATATTTTTCCTGTAGCCACAAAAAAACATCCATTCACAACAACCATTAAAAAGCTGACCATGAAAGACAAATTAAAAAGGTTGGAGAGGCCGCCAAATCAAGCGACTATTGAAAATACTTTTAAAAAGAAATAACTTTTACAAAGTGCTTTGGTCAATGGTATCTCCAAAACTCCAAATAACGGCTCCTAAGTTCTGTGCATAATGGTATAGAAATATCGTCAGCTTAACAAGGTATCACAAAATTTGTAACATGACATTACTACAGTATCTTATATCGTTTACAAATAATGACTGAAGAGTTCTGCTTGTCTCGGATGATTTATCCAAGACACAAATAAATTTGCAGCTTTTTATAATGTTTAAAAGATGTTTTTTTATGATCAAAATTTATTTGAAATTCAATCAGTATTGTACTTATTTTATGATATGCAAATTTTCATATGGGTCAGTCAGTCATGTTAATTTTAAGTAAATTTAAAATCAGTCAATGCTACCGGTGCTTATTAAAAATCAAGATATAAATTACTAAATTGAAATTTTTGTGATATAATAGTGGCTTTTTTGATATCTATTCATGCATTAGAATTTGAGATTTGTTACCAAACTGTGATTTATTTATTTATTGTTGTACTTTTAATATTGATAAATTTAAGTGCTGTATTTTAATTTATGTAATATAATGTAGTTTATGATTATTATAAATTATGTAAAAAAAAAAAGAATTATTAAAAGAAAACAAAATTATTCAAATCATTGTTTTAATTATCTCTATCATTTATTGGAATGAAATGTTTTATATTGGCCAGAATCATTGGATTGTATACCAATAGTTAAGATTGAAAGAATCTAATTAAGGGCTTTCGGAATATGTAATTACTATGTATTATCTATCGGTATCATATATACAGAACCTGACCCTAGCATGTATCCTCAAAACACTTCAATTTAAATCTTACTTTTACTGATCCTAAAGAAAATTCAGGTCCATGGTCGACTGCACAATTGCAACAATGAATTTATAAATGATTATTCGTACTTCGTCAAAGCAGATACTGGAAATATAACCTAACTGACTATCAACACTTCGTTTCCTTGAGGGGTAGGCAAAGAGGATAGAATACCACACTCTCCTGTCCTGGAACACTACTTTTGCTTCATCCATCTTCTCATGCACGCTCTTCAGTTGTTGGAGCTTATAAAAGGGCCATCCTTCAATATGATTTATCTGGTCTTGCCAAGTCTTCCGGGGATGCCCTCTGTTTCTGCTACCTTCAACACTCGCCTCATAAATTTTCTTTACCATCCTTTCCTCACTCATCCGTTCTACACAGCCAAACCATCTCAGCAATCCTTTCTTTAATCTACCTATTCGATAACAATACCAATCATAGTTTATCTCGTTGCTAGATGAGATTCATAAATTGTAAAAAACAAAAAAATATTAACATTTTTATTTACACTTTATTTATTTAAATAAAATTTTAAAATAACAAAAACAATTTCTTTCAACTAATTTCTAAGATTACAAAAGTATGTGAATTACCGGGACATTGTACGGGGCACGGTCAAAGTATTTTAATAATTTTAAGTTACAATGCTTGCAGCGGGTCAATTTATTTTTTAATTTTATTTGTAAACAATCTTTGTGGATGCTGATATTTTGGGAGAGGAAACTTGCTAGTAAATATATACTGCCATCCTTTCAACATTCAACTTTTGTCTTCTGTGACATCGTCTTGCTGACTTCTTTCTGATTTTTGTTCTTTTTCTTTTGGAGCTCGCTCACCAGGCTTGGACGCTTCTCTAAGGGACATTTCGAACTGCACCGGCTCTATGAGTTTCTTTTTGCCAAACGGAGGAGGCCCAATGAGGTTTTCAACTTCGTGATAATTCAATGTTTCCTTAGCGAGTAACCTCTGTGCCATCAATTCTAATTTATCCCTGTTATCTCTTAAAAGTTTTTCTGTCCGGAAATATGCTTGCGCTACAATATTCCGTGTCTCAAGATCGATGAGTGCTTTTAATGTTTTACTGTACGGAGACTTACCGGACTCTTTGGTTTCCTCAGGGAAAGACACTAAGCCTACTTTTTCAGACATTCCATATTGTCTGACTTGAGCATAAGCCATATTTGTCACTTTTTCTAAATCATTCTGAGCTCCAGTAGTGATGCTGTTGAATGTCACAGCTTCGGCCACTCTTCCTCCGAGAGCCATGCACATTCGATCAAACAATTCTTCTTTGGAGAAAAGCCTTTGATCCGACGGCGTGTACTGAGCAAACCCTAGAGCCAAGCTAGTTCGGGGAACAATGGTTACCTTCAGTAAGGCATCAGTGTGCTCTAGAAGCCATCCCACTAGAGCGTGCCCAGATTCGTGATAAGCTACAATTTTCCTTTCCGTTTGTGACATGGCATGATTACGCTTCTCTGTACCGCCGACTAATCTCTCTACAGCGTACTCCAGGTCGGCACCGGTTACGGTAGTTTGTTTCAACCTAGCAGCGTGTAAAGCTGATTCATTACAAACATTCGCTATATCAGCTCCACTGAATCCCGGAGTCAAGTAAGATAATCTTTTTGAATAATATGAAGGCTCATGTTCTAGAACTATAACTTTCAAATGCCTTTCAAATATTTCCTGACGTTCTTGCAATGTGGGAAGATCAATTAAAATATGTCTATCAAATCTTCCGGGTCTTAATAGAGCTTTGTCAAGAACGTCGGCCCTGTTAGTTGAAGCTAGCATGATGACCCCTTCCCGGGAAGCCATTCCGTCCATTTCTACTAATAGCTGATTGAGGGTCTGCTCTCCCTCTCCGCTGGTACCTCCGGCTTGTCCTCCGGGAGACAGTCCTGATCTCTTTTTGCCGATGGCGTCTATTTCATCAATGTAAACAATGCATGGGGCTCGCTTTCCCGCTTCCTTAAAAAGATCCCTCACCCTAGCAGCGCCCAGTCCGCCGATCATTTCTATAAATTCAGACCCATTCATTGACAGAAAGGGAACATTGGCCTCCGTAGCGACGGCTTTAGCTAGTAAGGTTTTTCCGCAGCCGGGTGGTCCAAGGAGAAGTGCCCCTTTGGGTACTTTTGCTCCTAAACTTCTATAGTGTTCAGGGCGCTTTAGATAATCGACAAACTCCATAACTTCGATCTTGGCTTCCCTGAGACCAGCTACGTCTTCAAACTTGACTCCCTTTCCAGGACCAGACAGCGGGTCGACAAGTGTGAACTTGGCGCGTCCCATCTGAGTGAAAGAATCAAAACTGATGGGAGTTTTAATACCTTTGCTCCGTGAAACAAAGGACAAAAGTAATCCGAGAAGCAAGAGAGTTATAAGTATTCTCCCGGCCGCATCATTACCTCTCTCATATATGATAGGAACCCCTTCCTTGACGCCTAAACTTCTCTCAGCTTCCCTAAGTTTATCTTCAAATCTAGTCATGTCCACAATATTCATGTGATAAACACGTTGATCTACTTTTTTCCCCTTGACTATAGCACCCTCGTGAAGAATAATGGTGACAACATCCAAGTCGGGCCTTACTATTATTTCTTCAACTTCTCCTTTAGCCAGCATCTGATACAGAAATTCATTCCACGAAACGTAACGCAATAATTCTGGCTGATTGTTTCCAGGGAACATTAAAGAAAGTAAAGCAATTAGTAAATATGCTGTCAACATCCAAAATACCGCCTTTGTGATTAAAGATTTCACTTTGTTCTCATCATCGTCATCTTTTTTATCTTTATTAGGATCTTGCGATTGACTCTGGTCCTTCTTGGGATCTTTTGGGGGACCAAATGGTGGAGGTTCATGATGGTTCGTCGACGAAGTGTGAAATTTATTACCTGCCAGAAGTGTTGGATGTGACACCTTAAGATCATTAGATCGATGGAGCAGAGCGCAAACAGCTTTGAATTCGCTATGAAAGTTGTTCACCATTTTTCGCGTCACTTGTGTCTGCACTGCGGAAGAGTTCAGAGCTTTTCTGCTTTGAATTAAATTGACTTGATCGAGACATTTTATTTCTCTCAGGCCACGAATATTCTTCCCAAAAATAGAATATACGGTTCTTTTATCCATATTCAAATTCTTTAAGAAAGACATCTTAAATTATGATGTATTTTGGTTATGTATTATGCAATGAAAATATTACACCGGTCATCGCTCAAGTATGTTTATTTACACGAATCGAATATTTAGATGATTAGACGCACATACTAAACGGATGAAATAATAATTTTAAATAACAGCCAATATAAACACAGAAATCTCCGCCGATTTACAAATCTCACAGATCTTATACAGTCAAATCGATCTGTCAAAATTAGAGTGACCAGACTAAAAAAAATTTTTTATTAGTGTAAGTAGGGTCATGTAACCCATTCGATTTTTTTCTTCGTGCTAAATTGTATGAATCTGATGCGACCGCGACCTACATGTGACGTTCCGCATCGCGTCCTATTTTTGTTATTAGAAAATAAGTTTTATTTTAAATACGTTAATCTTAAAATTTCGCGCGGTACCGCGGTTGCCACCCCTCACCCCAAGTGGTTGATAGTGGAGCCAGCGAGGCTACCCCTCTCCCCCGCATACACAGATGGTTGAAACCGTGTGCCCAAGAGCCGGTCTTGTTGAGTTCCGACCGCGGTAAGTGTAGCAGCCTGCACTGCCCGCGGCAGCCCCTTTGGCGGCGGGCGTCCTAGCCGCCGCCACATGTTTTTCAAGAACGCGGATCGGCGACGTCAGCGTCGCTTGAGGAGAAGGCGGCCTGCAGCGCCCCGGACCACCCAGACGATGGCCGCTTCACCACGGCGGGCTCCCGAGGAAGGCTTGACGCCTTCCTGCAGCTCGGCCCCAGCGGCGACCGGAGGACCGACGCCACGTGCTTCCGTGACCTGGACCACGTGCGCTCCCCGCGAGCTTCCGAGACGTGGGCCAGATCCCGCGACCGGACACGCCAAGCCTGGACTACGTGCGCTCCAGATTGCGGCCACGATAGCCTCCAGTAGTGAAATGTGTTTTTTTTTCGTGATAATTTTGAACTGAATGTGACAGGGACACGATAAACTTATGTGAAGGTCGGACTGCTCGCGTGTAGGTTAGGGGTAATTATTAAGTAAGTGCTAAGTCTTTTAGTTGATAAGGGTTGAGTAGAATTGTGCTTTATTTTATTAAACGTGTAAATATTTAAATAAACGTGTTGTGTCTTTAAATTCCCGCTCCACCTCCCTTGACAACGCATTTTCTTGATAGGCAAAGACGCGTAGCGTCGCGGCGAACCACGTAGATTGATTCCTGCCCTATAAAATTTCTTGTTAACACAAAGTTAATCCAAATTTTTCATAAAAACATTTGTATGATGTTGGAGATGCAAAACGTGTTGCCAATAAATGAGTTCGTCTTGACTTCTTCAACTTGATCTTCAGATGTTTCGGGCTTATCAAAACCAAGTACTCTTGCCAAACTCATCCCAAGTTCACGGGGCAACATTAGGTTACAAAATCTTCGCTTCATGTGCTCTATAGTCCGTCTAACTTATCTGAAGAATGGCCAAATTTGGAACTAACGACGCCATATTGGATTATCTACAGCTGACAGACCTTTGACAGACTTTGTTTACAGAGGGGTTCACGACTGTTTCGATAGTTTTTTAAGAAAATTTTAGACTGTCACTATGCCAAAAACCATTAAAAGCGGTATTCGGGAAATAATCTTGAAAATGCACACGTCTTTTGAAGAGGAACAACATCTAAAAGTCCCAATTATACCGTTTGATTTTGTTCATAGATGTATTGCCGCCGCTTTAGGTTAGTGCTGCCATACAGTTATAATGATTTTCCCATACTTAGTTTTTTATTTTACTATTATACAATTTCCTCAGGTATTTCTGAATCGGCAATTTACAAAATAGTTAAAGAAGTTAAAGCGGACGTGGAAATATCTACTACCGGGTGTAGATATTTTGTATTTATTTTATTAATTTATAGGTTTCTTACTTTCCATTGACTTTGTTTCCTTTTTTTGTGTGTGTTAAATGATACATCAAGTCTGCGTGTACCTATTGTCGTCGCGTAATTAATTGCTTTTTGGGATCGCGGCGTCGTAATTACTCTCGCTCTCGCTTTCAATGTTAAATTTACCTATAGATCATACATAATATATTATCCATATATAATATATAATACCGGGGCATAAAAGCGTTCGTTGAATTATTAAATTATTATAAATTTAAAAAAAGGTAACAGATGGGATTTCCTCCCCATTCCCTTGGAACGATTTATTCGGAAACATTATTATATCGCCGGTTCCAGAAAAAACCTTTGTAAACCAATTTACTGATAATTTTAAAACATTTTTCTGTGTCGGCAAACGTTTTATTACACCGGCCGTCAGGAATTTTAAAATGTCCCCAAACATCCCTAAAAGGTTGTCTAAGCCCTAAATATACCCTCTATCATGGCTCGGGTTTTATTTATCGGGTTTGCCTCCCCGGGAAAGTTACCACTTACTGTTTTCTAACAGAGGACCGCAATTCTGACATCGCACGTGCGCCCATTCCTATTGTTAAAAGGGGTGCCGACAAGCTCTGCTGGTCATAAAACTATGTTAATCCTATTCTTCCTTGCACGTACCAACAAAATATTATCTCTGTAAACCCAATTTTAATTTATTTTAAAGTCAGTTCCCCGACATATTTATTTGTATTACGGTGGCCGGGCAAATCCTGTCTAGTGAAGCGACCATCTGTTAGAGCTATTATTGGAATGTGGATCCGCGTCACGTTCGCCGTCGATTCTATGGGAATTAATCCTCCACGGTAGTGATAACTATATCAGCATCAACGAAGCCAAAATGATCGCTTTTGCATTGAGCGAGGTTGGCCGACATTGACCTTCTGCCGAAGTTGGCCCAATGTGTACAGGGCCCATAAATGTGAAATTACCCTATTGTGGAAACAGATGTCTCTTATCTATGATACAAATTAAAAGTATTTTTGACGTTTGTGGCAGTTTGTGGGATTCGTTATGGATTTCTTTATTCATGTTATTTTTCATGCTCTATTGAATTGTAAATTACGAAATTAACGAAGTAAAAGTTATTTAATTACAATAAGTTACATTCTTTCAACATGTCTTTCCTTAGAGGATCCGCTAATCATGTTTGGTGTACAACGAGTGTCTTGGGGAAGGGAGCAACTGGGGCTGTTTTTCAGGGGGTTAACAAAAACAACGGAGAACCCGTAGCTGTAAAAACATTCAATCAGTTAAGCCATATGCGTCCCCACGAAGTACAAATCCGCGAGTTCGAAGTGTTGAAGAAAGTGAAACACGAAAACATCGTTAAATTGTTGGCTATCGAAGAGGAACAAGAGAGTCGGGGGAAAGTGATAGTGATGGAATTGTGCACCGGAGGAAGTTTGTTCAATATTTTGGATGACCCTGAAAATACATACGGCCTTCAAGAAAAGGAATTTTTACTCGTTGTAGAACATTTAACCGCGGGAATGAAGCATTTAAGGGATAACAACATCGTACATCGAGATTTAAAACCCGGGAATATTATGAAATTTATCAATGAAGATGGAAATACAGTTTACAAATTGACAGATTTCGGAGCGGCGCGAGAACTAGAGGAAGACCAACAGTTCATGTCTCTGTATGGCACAGAAGAATATCTGCACCCAGATATGTACGAAAGAGCTGTTTTGAGAAGACCTGTCGGCAAAACCTTCGGTGCAACGGTGGATCTGTGGTCCATAGGAGTCACTCTTTACCACGTCGCTACGGGGAACTTGCCCTTTAGACCTTTTGGGGGAAGAAAGAATAAAGAGACAATGTTTTACATAACCACGAAGAAGGCATCTGGCATGATATCTGGAACTCAGACATCAGAAAATGGGCACATCGAGTGGAGCAGAGAGCTGCCGTCGCACTGTCAGCTGTCAGCTGGATTGAAAAAGATCATTACCCCGCTGCTGGCTGGCCTGCTGGAGGTCAATCCAGACAAGATATGGAGCTTCGATCGCTTCTTCTCCGAGGTCCAAGACAGGCTCAATTCTGTTGCTATCAATATTTTCTTTGTTAACAAAGCGAGCTGTATTAAAGTGAGTGTATTTATATTACGCATATTTTGTGATAATGAAGTATGTTCCGGACTATTCTGCCATCATTTGATTTTTAATGATTAAATCTTGCGTAAAATATAGAAAAAAGGTCAAAAGAAATTCATTTTAATTATATTGTCAAAATATAGGAAAGGATGTTTAAGAAAATATATGAGGCGAGTGTTGAATGCAACAGGAATAGAGGGCGTCCGCGAAAGACCTGGCACAATCAGATACTACAAGTATTTGAGGAGGGCCCTGTTAAAAGCCTCAACAACCGTTGAACTTGTATGAGAAGATGTATGGATGTGGCAGAAGCAAAAGTGGTGTGCCAGGATAGGAGAGTGTGATATTCAATTCTCTCTGAAACGGCGTTAGTTAGTCAAAATATACATGACACAATAAAAGACCCACGCAATGAAAGAACTATGCGACATTAGATCCAACGACAAAATGACAACAAACAAACAATATCAATGTTTTTTTTTATGAAAAGGCTTTAAATAGATTAATTAATAATAATGAATTGATAATGGTGATGATTTTTGTTTTTTGGATCTTATTTCGCATGGATCTTTTGTTGGGCCTTTTTAGAATGCATCTTTTGTCGCGTGGGCCTTTTGTTGTGGACTTTTTATCATTGAACCTAATGTTCGTGAACCCTTTGACGAGGAGCCCAAAATATTATGCAGTACTATTTTATTTTTTGCAGGTATTCCTTAAAAATGAAGATTTTTTAAAGAATTTACAATTTCAAATATGCGAACAGACTGAAATTTTGCCAAACAATCAAATTATACTATACAAGGATCAGTTACTGCAAACTGTTATTGACGAAACAACTACAGGTTGGTGCACAAAATATTTGTATATATATAATATATATATATATATATATATATAATATCTATATATATATCTATATATATATATGTATATACATTACATAATTTCCAAAATAAATTAGATTTTAAAGTGTTAGTAGTTTTATATAACGTTATAAGCCTAGTTCTTATGCAGTAAAGTTATTTAGTAGTACTCTACCGCTCACAAACACAATCACTGAGTTAAAAATCACATCTTTGTATAGAGTTCATGACCAAGGAATCTTAAATATCTTTAACCTTCAGATATCGGAGGATAGAAAATAGGATCGGGGGCCGGAGTGGGGTAACAGAGTAACCCCAGTTAAATTTGCATTTTAATGAAGTATAATGGTTTGAAAATGTTCTATAATATTTTCAATTACATTTCTTACACAATGCGAACAAGATTCTGCAAAATTTTTCATCATTTTGTAAGTAACCATAGTATTTCGAATCTGACTGACGGAAGTCGTGCAAGCAAATCGAAGTAAAAGCGTATTGTGTTGTCTATTGGCGATTGTCTATGAAAAAACATAATTTTTTCTACTTTCAACTGTCTTATTACACATTATTATTTTATTTTTTTTGGGATATTTTTATGATGATTACAATGAATAGGTAGGTACCAGTTCAACATCATTAATAATTATTAAATAATTTTAAAAATAAGATTTTTGGGGTTAAGTTGTAACCCCATTCCGTAACAGGAGTGTTTACTATAAGAAGTGTTCTTGGCTGTTGAACGTAGCGACAGTGCTTTAGGTTAGTATGAAGTGTATGTGCTTCTATTTGTATATGAGTAGGATAGTCCTAGCATACATTTGTCTAACATCAAAATCAAAAAAAATTAGTAAATATCTTGTCTGTCCTCATAGTTATTGTGATTTAGGGATCACTTTCAAGACAGTTTCCTAAGCAGATTGATTGCGGTCGTAGTTGTTCCCCCATGCAATTATATTGTATTTAATGAGAGATTGCATAGTTAGTCGTTTCTAAAAGACCTAGAAACTTTCTTATGTTTCTTAAAAGTAAATAAAAATGAAATAACGTAATTTAAGTCTATTTGAAATAAATTCCGTGTGATGACTCCATTTAAGTTATGCATCAAGAATGATTTATTTATTTGATTTGGTCAGTGTGTATTCGATATAATCGTCTGGCATTGGTTGTGAGAGTTTTGAGGTCATTTATTAGGAATATCATGCTTTTTCGGCTTTTGGAATTATTTAATTTCCGTCATTACCGTGTTTCGTCTTTGAATTGCAAATATGGTATCATCCTAAATGCTAGTTTCCATTATTGAGTGTGCTGCACAGATCATTAATGCAGATCGAAAACGGTATTGGAGCCAGTGCGCTACACCGTAGGACTCCGAATTTAGAAGCAAGAAGTTTGCTTGAGATAACTTGTCAGTTTCTGTTTGTAATATAGCTTTCAAATAAGACAAGTATACCATTTCTCTATTATTTTATTTTGTTTTTGTTGTTTTGTTTATTTATATTCATTGTTCTTACGTTCATTGTTTTATAAAATTTTGTATCAAAAGCCTTGGTAAGATTGAGAAAAATGGAAATGGCATTATTCAAATCGCTAATGATGAAATCCGAGACAGAGGACATTTCCCCTTAGACCGAATTGGTTCACAAAGATAAATTTATTATTATCAAATGCAAATTTATCTCGAATGTTCGGGCAAGTACCTACTTTCTGGTACTATTCTAAAATTATTTAAATCACGGATGCTTTAGAATTTATCTCTTTATTTAAAATTGCTACAAAACTAAAGCTGGTTGTTATTCTATAAAAACTTCCGCCGTATCAAAATGACAGTCATAATTAATACAACAACCTCCTCGAACCCAAAGGATAATCATTATTGGTCTGTTAATTCATCTTAAACAACATTTTTACAGTTCTTAAAATATTTCAAATTTGGGAATTAACATACCACTTGTAATATCTATTGATGGTTAGGATTGAGGCATAGATTGGTTAAATATATTATTTATTTTAGGTAAAAATTACCCTCTGACATCAGAAGAAGATCCACTGATGCTCTTTAGCCGAAACAACAACACATGCTGCTCTATAGGACTTTCTTCTGAAAATGAGATACCAAAGTTTCCCGTGTTTCCAGGATTGGTTTCTGTGGAAAATGATGCCAGTCAAGCCAAGGTACTTTACGGAATTCCTTCAATTCTAACTAAGTATTTACATGTATATATCGTACATTATACTTTTAATAATGGCTTGCATATATTGCAAATAAAATAATTCTGTAATCGTCTAGTACTTAGAAAGCTCTCTTTATGTTCCACTTTTTGAAACAAATTAACTTATTTCCCATGTGTTTCATAATACATGTTTTAATTTATCTGAAGGTATTCTGTATATTAGAAACAATAAAGAATTTTTATTTATTGTTCTTTCAGATTGCTTGCAGCGTCGGTCACGTGATAAAGCGCCGTGTAGAAATGTTGTCGACGGGTTCCCGATTGACGAGCGAGTGCGTAGTTCGGTGGGTGGCCATGTTGCGCCGTTCCCTGGCCGCATTATCGAGTAGAGCTGCGTCGCTGAGCTCTCTCGCTGCCTTGCTGGCAGACACAGCCAAAGTATTAGATGCGGCAACGCTGGCGGCTGAACAGATTTCCAAAGCAGTAAGTTTTTATTAAAACTAAGGTTTAAAACTGTTTTGGGTTTTTTTGCTTCTCACGCCGGTGCCATAATTCAAAATAATGTAATAATGGTCTAAAATTCTTTGAGAAATAATGCATACTATGCAATATTCACTGCTGTAGATTTAGATTCTGTGAAGTGTAGGTATGTGATCAGTTTCACATAACAATGTTTATTAAAGTTTTTCCCCTTATCATTGTTCTTGGAATCTTGTATTATTTATTAAAATAGCAATGAGGTGACTAATATGTGTAATAATGACGTTATTATTAATATGAGATTTTGTTAAAATGAATTCATAGATAAGATTATGTATATGCTCATATATACATAATCTTATGTGTGGTATCTTAGGTGTCTCGTAGCAAAAACTTTGCAGGTAGATTCCTGCCTTGATAATGAGTTGAAAATGCTCGAGCAACCATGACCTAATAACAATAGTTGGGAGATATGCAATGTCAAAGTTAGCATTTTTTAAAAATATTTCTGACCTATTTTTTCCAAAAATTTACAGTAACAGTAACTTATATCGATTACAAAAAATTCAATACAACTCAAATAAAATGATAAAAACTGTAAAAATTTATATTTTCAATTTTTGCTAGGTTTTTATCATTTTATTCATGGTTATGCCAAGTCTTCCATGGCCGCCCTATCTTCCTGGTGCTGTTAAATATTGTATCATTTATTCTTCATACCATTCATTCCCCAAAATTTAAACTGAATTGGGTGCTTGTTAATATCCATAATCGATTGTAATTTGTAATACAGTCGTAACTCGTAACAATTCAACTGTCAAAATCGTGTGGTGTAGACGTGTGTGTCCTGCTAAACACTAAATCGTGATAGATTTGTTTAATGCAAGTGTCAAATAAATTAAAAAACCAAGATAGCCAGTGATACAGCACAAATTCATGTAATACAAGTGTAGATAAACATATAAAAAGTTCACACTTAAAAATAAAAGATAAACAATCTTGACCGGTGTTATTGTCACAAAAACTTCAAAAATGCAATGTCAAAAATGTAGACAAGAATTGCCGAAAAGAGGTGATTTATGGAAGTGTGCAGGACAGTGTGGGGGACAATTCCACAAAAATTGCATAAAAAATTTGAAAGAAGCACAAAAAGTGGGAAAACTGAAGTGAACATGCTCGAACTGTGAAATAGATAGCGCCAGGCCAAGCTCGTTTCTGATCTGTCGCACATTTGTCAAAGATAGGGACGAGGAAGAAGTTTCAGAAGAAGAGCTATCCGACGACAGTGATAGAAAAAAATCTAGCAACTATAGTCCCAAAAACATAACAGTAAAAGCACTATTGGACATATTAAATACAAAAATGGAAATTATATACAGAATAAAAAAGCAACTAGACGAAATAAAACAATGTACGGAATATTTTTCCAATAAATACGATGAAATTTTATCCACTCAAAAAGAAACCGAAAGTAAATTAAAAAGTGCAGAAAATAAATACAAAGCTTAGTTAACAAAAACGTGTTTCTAGAAAAACAAAATGGTGCACTAGAAGAAAGATTACAAATACTGGAACAAAAAGATAACTCAAAAATAATAGAAATAGTGGGATTAACAAAAAAGGACAACGAAAATACAACTGGAGTGGTCAAAAGAATAGCACAGGAAATAGGTGTAAATGGAGATGACGTTGAAGATGCATGGAGACTTCCACAGAGAAATGAAACAAAACCCCCGCCATTGGTCGTAAAATTCATAAAACATTCGACTAGAGATAAGTGGATAGACAATCGAAAAAAGAAAATGGTAACAAACGACGATATTTATGCGGATCAGAACAAAAGTATTATTTATATAAATGAAAAACTAACCAAACACCAAAAGGACCTGTTATATAAAACAAAAATAGCACTCAAAGACAAATACAAATACATTTGGGTAAAAAATGGTAAAATACTAATAAAACATGAGGGAGACAATAATAAAACAATACAAATAATAAAGGAAGAGGACTTAAAAAAGTATCGACCGGAGGAATAAATAAAGTACCTACATAATAATATAATCTGCTAACAAAAATGGAAGAGCAAGTACTAGAAAATTATAAAAATCAGACTTGCAAAACATTAAAATTATGGAAAGAAATCCTAAAGCAAAAGGACAATTGATATTAATTCATCTAAAACATACGCTCAATCTGAAAAAATTTCAATGACTTTCTTGCAGCTACACAAAATGTAATAGAACATATAGACGTGATTGTTTTATCAGAAGTAAATATACATGACGAAGAAACAAATTTATACAACATTCCAAACTACAACTTATTCTCAAAAACAAGAAGATATAAAAAAAGGTGGTGGTCTAATTCTGTATGTAAGAAAGGAACATATATGTTTACTGTACAAGACCAAGTTTTAAATTCATGTGAATCAATTAGTGGGAAGATTAGTGCATCGCACAAGTGGAGTACAAAAATAATAGCGATTTATAGACCTCCTAATACAAATAAAAACACATTTTTAGCAGAAATTAAAAATTCACTGAACAAAATTGATCACACTACCAATTTAATAATTTGTGGAGATACAAACTTAAACACGCTGGATAGTAGAAACGGACAAATTAACACTTACGAAAATATCTTGTCCAACAACGGATGTCAACAAACAATAACAGAGGCAACAAGAGAAGAAATTATTCACGGAAGAATAGTTTCATCATGTATAGATCGCATCGCTGTACGAAATAAAGATTGCGACCTGAACTCGTGTATAGTTACGCATAAAATATCCGATCACTATATGGTAGCAGTGAAGATAGGGAAAAGCATAACATCGAGAGAGCATACACAGAAGGCTTTGAAAAAAACAATACGCATCCTAGATAACAATCAAATTACTTTAAAATTAAAAAATATTAACTGGTGAACTTTAGCAGAAATAAACTGCCCGGAAGAATTATACAAAGAACTAAAAAATATATTTGAAAGGATTTATGATAAATCCAAAACGGAAAAAGAAATTTTTAAAAATCGATATGATAACCCGTGGATAACAGAAGAGATTAAAAGAATGATCAAAAAACGTGATAACCTCTTTAGAAAATGGAAAAATGATCCAAATAATAATCAAAGCCGTCTTGAATACCCCAGATTTAGAAACAAAACAAATAAATGTGTAAATTCAACAAAAAATAATTACCACAGGAAAGAATTTGAAAATGTAAAGGGAAATCATAGAAAAACATGGGAAAAAATCAATCTACTCCTTGGGAAACAAAAAAACTCACTAGATAGTATTATTATGAATCATATGAGTAATTTAGGAGATATTAAATACATATGCAATATGTTTAGTAAAACTTTTGTTGAGGAAATAGCAGCAATTAAACACAAATGCAAAACTAAATTCTTGGATAGGAAAACATATGTACAACCAACAAACACATCCATGAGGTTTAAGGAAGTCCCACCAATTGCCATTCAACGTATCATCGAAAAAATGGATAGTACTTCACCGGGTTTTGACAAAATTAGAGTGGACGACATAAAAAAGATAAAAAAAAAATTAGTCCTATAATTGCAAATTGATAAATCTTAGTGTAACCAAAGGAATTGTACCAGAGGATCTGAAAATCTCTATAATCAGACCGATTTATAAATCAGGAAATCACAAAGACTTCACAAATTACAGACCGATTGCTCTTTTATCATGTATAGACAAAATAATGGAAAAGGCAGTAATGGGCCAAATAAACCAATATCTACAAAAAAAAACAAATAATAAACGAAGCACAATATGGATTCCAAAAAGAAAAAAATACAACTAAATTATTATCGAACTTGACAGACGAAATAAATAACTCGCTAAACGAAAAACAAAAAGTCGGAATAATATTCATAGATTTTAAAAAGGCATTCGACACACTCGAGCACGACATATTATTAACAGCAATGGATGAATGTGGAATAAGAGGACCTCTAAAAAAATGGATGCAAAACTACATGACCAATAGAAAACTAACAGTAAAAATTAACAATACGAATAGCGAATTATGCAATATTGAAACAGGAGTTGTAACAGGATCAAGTTCGGGACCAATATGTTATATCGCGCACGTAAATAGTCTCCCAAATGTTATTAAAAACTGATCAAAAAAGATGTTTGCAGATGATACATGTATATTATATGCAGACAAAAATAATAAAAAAATTGAAGAAAACCTACAGGAAGACTTTGATCAAATCCTGAAATGGTCATATGATAACGGAATAATCATAAACACAAAAAAAAACTAAATATATGTTAATACATTCCGCTTATACAAAAGACAAGGACAAAGATCTGAAATTAATAGGGCATTCATTTGATTGTTTGCATAAAAATCACAAAGATTGCAACTGTGAACGCTTGGAAAAGGTAGATAAATATGCATACTTGGGACTAACAATGGACAAAAACTTCAACTGGACAGAGCACATAGAAGACACATGTAAAAAGCTAAGAACTCTACTAGGTAAATTCTTCCATCTCAAACATTGTATTCCAAGACACACACGTTATTGCTTATATTATAGTTTAGTAGACTCAATTGAAAACTATGGCCTAAACAGCTACGGATTGACATATCCATCATACTTAGAAAAAGTGAAACAACTACAATTAAGAATACTAGGTAAATAAAACATTGTATTCCAAGACACACACGTAATATTATAACTCAAAAAACTATGGCCTAAACAGCTACGGATTGACATATCCATCATACTTAGAAAAAGTGAAACAACTACAATTAAGAATAATTAAAACTATAGCAAATAAAAAACAAAAAGAAGCATGTAAGGACCAACCGGAAAACCTTTTCAAAATGTGTAAAATCTTACCGATCCAAAAACAACTTGACTATAAAATAACACTGGAAGAATATGAGAAGGACAGACAGACACCAATACATCATGAATATACGACAAGACAAATAACGAATAAAAAACTAGAAATAAAAAAAACAAATAATTGTTATGGAGACAGAACCAAACAGTGCGTAATTCCAAAATTATTCAACAAGCTACCGGATAAAATAAAAAATGTAACAGGACAAAAAAATATAAAATGACATTAAAGAAATACTACAGTGAATTATTTATGTTTTTTTTTATTTATGGTTTTTGTGTTTAATTTGTAGAACTGCTTCGGCTTGTACAAGCCGAAACAGCTGTAACACATAAAAATACTTAACCCGTAGAACTTAATAATAATATTTATTAAAATTACAATGAATCGAACAGAAAAAGAGAACTAAAGGCTATCGGAGATTCAAAAAATCCACACAGTTTCAAGAAATTTATATTACCGGTCACCTACAAGATCAAAAAGTCCTGAAAATAATCCTGAAGAAGAGAACATTGTTCTCGAAACATGTAGATTGTATAATCTAATAAAGTGCTGAAAACAAAGTGATTTGTGTTAATCAAAAAGTACACAAGGATGACTGTTTTGCAGCTATCGGACCAAAGTGTTATTAAAAACTTCGTAAAAATGCAGTGGTTCTTCTGGACAAAGCCTGAAAAGACGTGATAACACCAACTATCCACCATTATTTTGCCACAGGACTACAATTTATCTGCTCCACTAGACTGTGAATCGCCACAAGTTCTGCCTCTAAGTGAGTGGATCTTGAGCTTGAGAATTATTGTGGGAGAACAGGATCAAGAAGACGAGGAGAAAAAAACTGAGGAACCCGATCCCTCAGCATCATCTAGGTTTTAAATCCGGCCGAATTATTATTATTTTTTTTAATTCACAAAGGTGGTGACCCTAGGTAAATTGAAGAAGTTCCAAGATTAAAAGATTAGATACGCAGTATTTTGGAACATCAGAAGAGTGTAAACGAAGTTGACTAACTTATTTAAGTTTTAATTTATATAAAATTAATTAGCTATAACTAGTGTAATACAATACTATTAATAGAAACATAAATTATTGATGCTTTACTTACAAGGATACAAGTCGATTTTGTTCCTCACTCTTTATAACGAAAACTCCTTATAAGGAAATAAATTGCTCGGTCCCTTGGATTTTGTTTTAGAGAGTGACAACTATATTTGTATATAGTTCTTCAAAATAGATGGGATAAAACTATGTTTGCTTAAAAAAAATTCCCAAACCACATGAGTGACTCTTTTTTAATTTAATTTCACTCCTACTCCAGGTTATATATTACAAGTGTTATACTGAATGCCGTCTATTTTTGAAATTTTGCATAGTTGCTCTTTAGGACTCTTTCCCTCTAATATCAATATATCCAGATATCAATATGTATTAAATTGAATGTCATACAAATTTTATTCAGTTGCACACTAGGATCCTAATAAAAATATATTTTGCTCTCACCCTTTTTGCACTATTTTTTTTTTTACATAGTTGTAAGGCATAAAAAAAAACAATAGCAGCCCTCCATCCTTTCCTCCTAAACCTCCATTTTAAATTTTTGGGGTAAGTGCAGTGCATCTCTTTGATTTACAGACATCAAATACTCAAACGGATGAGATGAATGTGTCGATGTCACCAACCAAATGGTGCCAGGAGACTCGCGCCCTGAGCGAAGAGATGTCAGCGGGCTGGATGGCCGCTGTGGGGCAGCTGCACACGCGGTACGTGGAGGGAGACATGCTGCAGGCCGAGTGGACACATGCCACAGCAGACATCAAGTGTCCGCACATGTCTCGACTGCCGTACAGGGCTAAAACACTAGTCGATAAGTAAGTAATCAAAGCTTAGTATGCATGTTAAAAAATATCATAATTTAAAAATTCCATAAAGTTAAAATTAAGATATCTACCGTGCCATTCAGAACATCATTTTCAAATCAACTACAAAGTTGCACAACCGTAACTGGAAAAAACCGAATGTCGATATGTATATAAATATTAGGTGTTACCAAAAAAATGATGTTTTCTAACTAACTAACTCTGTCAATCAGTTGTGCCTTGCTTCTATTCTTAATTACACGTCTTTTTGTTGGAATTACACATATTTTTTTCTTTCTCTCTATACATCTTCCATGCATAAAACTATACATTTACGATCTAGGGATTTTTTTCTAAAAAGCTATTTTTACACAGTTATATTTTATACTTTGTTTAAGTATGGCCGGCGAAGTTTCCTGGGAGCTGGTAAACAATAAAAATGAAAACAATTAATTTACAATTAAGTTACAATTAATCTATGTGATTAACTGAAGTCTGGGTGTTTTGTGATGTGTTTCGCTTCAGTAATTGGGCCTCTGGCCTGTTGAAGCGTAAAAGAAAAATAATGACATTTTGACATAAACTGCAAAAAAACGTGTGATTCGTTGCTGTCAAGCCCGGGTTCTGCTGTTTTATAAGTACGTCTTCTTCCACAGGCTTCGAGACTCGTGGCAGCATTTAGTCCGCGACCGTGCCGCGCGATCTTTGACGTACAATGATGAGCAGTTCCACGCCCTGGAAAGAGTGAAAGTGGCGGAGGCGGGGCGCGCTGCTCGCTCTTTGCTGGATGACGACTGCGCCCCGCATGCGGCTGCTACAGCTGAAGCCCTGGAAGATTGGTAAATCTTAATTCTCTTCTTCAAGGGACATTTTCAAAAAATTTTTTTTTTTTTTGCTTTTTTTATAGCTTCGCATAATTTGAGTAATCTCTTAGTCAAAAATTAGCTGAGGTATAATAGCAAGTTGAAGTTAGATAGGTAGGTGAATTTTTAAACAAATTACATTATTCTTTTAAGTTTTTCTCGAAACTCTAAAAAATTATTGGGCCTATTTAGTTCAATTTTTGCACACATCTAACTAATAAAATTATCTAGAGAAATGAAAGTAAATTAAATGCGGTAGAAATGCTGTCACTAAGACGCTTGTGTGGAAAATCTTTGGTCGATAGAGCGAGGAATGAACAAATTAGACGTGAATGCAATGCTGGCTGTAGTGTGGTAGATAGAATAAAGAAAGGAGTCCTGAGATGGTTTGGTCATGTGGAACATATGAACGAGGAAAATATGGTTAAGAAAATATATGAGGAGAGTGTTGAAGGCAATAGGAATAGAGGGCGTCCGCGAAAAACCTGGCACGATCATATACTACAAGTATTTGAGGATCGCCCCGTCAAAAGCCCCGTTAGAACTTATATGAAAAGTGGTGTGCTAGGATAGAAGAGTGTGGCATTCAATCCTCTCTGCCTACCCCTGCGGAGAAACGGCGGGATGGTTAGTTAGTTTAGTTAGTTACAATGCCGTGTGCAATTTTTTTTTTGTTGATAAAATGCGCCGTTTGCTTATTATGAATTTTTAACAATGTTTATTTTAGGAAAGAAATTAATTTCTTAACTGATTTCATTAGCACAACATAATAATTAAATTTTTTCGATAGGCTAGACATAGATCATAGACGTTACATCATTTAACAAGAAAATAATGAACTTTTCATTTCACTCAAACCCTGGCAACATGATTATCTCCACTAGCTGAGCTTTGCGGGACAGCGCATAACTTGGCCATTTTGAATTTTTCTAAGCAATTTGTTGATGAAAATTATTAATCAATGTGGTCCATAATCAATAATAATAAAACAAATTTTATATGTGCAATAATTACGTGAACAAATTTTTTTGAATTTGAATGTATTTTTTGATGCCTCAGTGTGGTGTGACCCCCTCAAGTTACAGGTTCTTTGTTTTAATGGCTACGGCATGCTTATATTGAAATTAAATTTAGGTGTTCTAATCATCAGAAGAAAAAAAATTATAATAAAAAAACCTTATTTATTGCAAAATATTTTTTTCTTTCTTGGAATTAAAGATATAATTAAATATGATATTAAATACACAAAAAACTCAAAATCGTCGATTTGTGGGTTACGATATTATACTTAGGAGCCTTCGATATGAAGTAGTTACGAAATTTGCAAAAACATTTTATTGCATAATAAATAAAATTTATTTTTCAATTGACGTAATACAGATATTTGAAAAAAAATCTAAATAAATCATTAATCCAAATCGTAAAACAGGTACATAAATGAAACATATTGATGATAAAATGACATATTTTTCGGTGATTTAAAAAATACTTCTATCGGTTATAATAATAACTAAAACAATGTAAAAAAAAATTAACACGAAAGAGCGCAAGAGCGCTTCTTATGCCAAAATCTTTACACGGAGCAAATGGTCATAACAACTAATTTAAAAGGCAAAATATTTTTCTGGAAATAGAATTAACAAAAGTTAAATGTATACGTGTTACAGGGAAATTATATTTCTAGTAAAAGTATATTTTCCAACTTAACTAACCTTACTATTAGATTTGTTAGGTTGGTTAAATTAGTTTAGCTAGTTAGCAGAAACCTAACCTAACATACTAACAAATATGTTGTAAAATATACTTTCACTAGAAATATAATTTCACTGTAATATATATACAATCAAATTTATCTTAAAATATGCAATAGCGCGCCTGCTTGAAGGTTAAACACACAGTAAAAAAAATTATGGGACTCATCCTCAAAATTTTTTTATTATTATTAATATATTCTGTAAAAATATCATTCTATTCCAATTAATAGCAAAAGCATAATTTTTCATTAAATGTATAATGGTACATTATTTTTATATTTTAGGTATAAAGTGGCACAGACAGTTTACGTGCAATCCCAAATATTGGATAAGGACTTAACTGCTGCGGATGTAAAGCTTCGTGCCTTGGGTGACAAAATGAAACTGGAAGGTGTAAATGGCTTGAATGAGCAATTGGATGCCGCTGTTCGACTGGTAAATAATATATACTTTCATCGTAATCAAGGGAGCACCCATTCATTAAAAAAATACAATTTAAATAAGTGAGGCTATTCACTAGTGATGTTTAAAATGTTATTTAACAGGTTACACACGGTACAGTTATTTGATTGTATCGATAATTGGCAAGTGAGATATAACTGATATCTGGTAACGATAGTTGCCCATCGATTTGCAAAAAATCATTTACCACCAATATAATCTGATACAAATCTAATGGTTTGTACCCCATTAACCACCACCAATTAAAATACCATAATCACTGTTCACAGTAATAAATAAAACCTAGTACTTTGATAGACTGTATTTTGTGAAGTCTCCTATCTGTAGAAAGTAAGCTCAAGGATTGAACACTTTTAGTGGCTATTTTCATTTAAAATGTTGCAGATTTATAAAAAAATTATGTGTACAGTAATACCCCGACTTACGTTACTTCGGACGTTACGTTATTTCATTACCCTTTCTTCATCCCTTTCGTCAACCAGTAAACTCTCAAAATAATTTACATATTGTGTTTTTGCATGACTTATGTTGTGTTTATTCATTGTTTTCTATAAAAAAACAAATTTTTATTACAGTTATCATTTACAAAATCGATGTTTTCTTGCTACATATATGGATAAATGACATAAATCATTTTTTTTTCACACACAATAAATTTTTCATATATCAATGCATTTGTATAGTGAAATTTCATTACTATGTATAAATTTTTTTTTTTAATTTTGTACGATTCATACATTTATGTAAATATAGTCAAACTCGGTTATAAGGAGCGCGACGGGACTGACTAAATTTGCTCCTTATAGCCGGGACTCCTTATATCCGGGATAGGTAAATTTCATTTAAAAAAATTTATTGATTATTTTTTTTTTTAATTTAATAAATTTCATTTTCAAAATTTTATTGATTATTTTTTTTTTTTAAATAGAGATGCGAACACGGAATTATTATCAATATTCTTACTATTTTCAAATTAAGGTAACGCTTGTGCTATGAAAATAGGACTAACTTGCTTGTCTGGAGTGAGATTCGAACCTGCGACCTTTGGATCACGAGGCGAGAGTCCTAACCACAAGACCAACAAGCTACTCGCTTGTTGGTCTTGTGTGTGTTATTTTCAATGTGTTGTTATTTTCAAGGGCAGCCAAATAAACATCCTTAATTTTCCAGAGCGATGAAACTGTAGAAGACGATAGTGAAATCTTTTTACAGACCTCGGAATTTTTGGCGCCGCATTCTATTTCACGAATGATTTTGACTTTTCGCGAACCGAGAGACACTTTCGTTTGTTAGTGGACATGTTTCTGATAGAACAATTCACGTTTAACTGATTAGGCTTTTAAATGCTAATACAGTAAACTGCATAAAATAGACTATCATCTCAAACATTTTGTAATAATCGGAGTTATATGACAGTTCTCGACTTCAGTTCGGCATTCCTTTGATAAGAAATGCCGACGAACTATTGTTTGCCTGTGCACGTGGCATTTTCGGACACACACGGTGTACATGTGTGTACACACACGGTGGCAAAGCATGTATGCAGAGTTTCTAAAATTTGCTCTGTATATCCGGGAAGCGCGCTCCTTATAACCGAAAACGATTGTATGGGAATATGCGCAAATCAAAATCAATTCACAGTTTTGCTCATTAAAGCCGAGATCTCCTTATACCCGAGCTCGTTATAACCGAGTTCGACGGTATATAATTTTTTTTTTTTGTCAAGATGAAAGTATTATTTCACATGGGGTTGTCATTATGTGAACCGTTTACAGGGAATAGTTATATGGCTTGAACAATGGCGGCCGTTTGTTATAATGACTTATATACATATACATGACATATAATGACAAAAAATCACGTGGGAATTCATTATAACGAAATATTATAAATGAGGTTTTCCATACTGACTTTTTCACGTCATGATTTTTTGAGTTATGTTGTCTTTGTTGGCCCGACCTATAACTTGATTCAGGATATTATTGTATAGATAAAAGTGATGTTTTTTTCTAGAACCAAAGTTTTTTTCAAGGTTTTGTTCCAAGGCAGTCATTCAGTCTCAATTTTATTAATCCTTTGAATATAAGACGAACAAACTGAAAAATATGTTCTTTTCAGGTCACCAATTTGCGGAAAGACACGCTTGTACCTAAAGAATCTGAGAAGAGCAATTCGACAACAGAAAATAATGTCGAATTGCAGGAAAATAAGTTGTTGGAAGAAAATCAAGCTGTCAGTATAGGCATCAAGACCATGTTCTCCATGCAAGATGAACTGGCTTCGGTCATCGCGCAGAACACTCAGCTCATACGTTGCCTCTACAAGTTCCAAAAGATTTGCAAATGCGAACAGTTGAACAGCTAGTGAACACGGGTTGTTCACTTCACCAACGAGGAACTGTAGCGCAGAAAGGTTGGTATTTTTAAAAATCAAATGACAAATGTGCACTCGATGTAGTCCATGACAATGTGATATGTTATGCCTTATCTGGCCTTACCAGATAAATATTCTTCAAATGAAATACAAAATACTACTTTTAACTCCAAGATTTTAATTTTAATTAATTTAAGAAGCTTACAAGGGAACTGATGGCCTGCGATTTCATTTCATAATTTTACCATCTGACCTCAAGAAAGATAGATTTTTGCTCACTACGCAAACACTGATGAAATTACACTGGTGGGGTCACCATATAGGCATACGACCAATAGGTTAGTGTTAGAATCATTTTGGTTTACGGTGACTATGAAATAGGTATAAATTTTATTGCAGTATTTTTTTTATGAAATATAATATAATTATTTTTAAATTGCCACTAATTATGCCAAGTTATTTATGAATGCCTCAAAAAAGGAAATATTTTGTTTCTTGTTTCTTTCTTATTATACATATTTTTCCAAATGCAGGATCGTTTAGATTATTTTGTCATTTTGATTTTTTATTATTTAATAGATAAATACATTTTTTTTTAGAGTAAAGATAGCGACAGTTTTTGCAATGGTATTTCTCTTCTACATGAGTAATACAACTCGTGAATAGGAGAGGAGTGTCATTATAATGTATTAAATAGTAAGTGGTACATTTATGTACATAAGAAGAAAAAAAAAAATAAGACTCGATAATTATAATGCATTTGTGTGGGACAACAATAAAAAAACTAATAATATCCATAATATTATATAATAATACCAAACATATACTTGGTGATATATATGACTAGAAAACCTCTTTTTTTTTTTTTAAATAGAGATACGAACACGGAATATGTGTCACATCAATATTCTTACTATTTTCAAACTAAGCTAAACACTTGTGCTATGAAAATAGGACTAACTTGCTAGTTTGGAGTGAGATTCGAACTCGCGACCTTTGGATCACGAGGCGAGTGTCCTAACCACAAGACCAACAAGCTACTATTTTAAAGTATTATTTAGGATGCTAAAGATCGTAGTGAATCGAGTCCTTTAGGTTGTTGAGAGCTTGAAAGTTCAAAGTCGAAACCTACACAGAGACCCAATTTTTATGTTTTAAAAATGGGGAATCATAAGTATAACTAAACAACAATTATACTCACTTCTTTATCACAAGCTACAATAGACGAAAAACTTCAGTGTTTTTTTTAAATAAACAATTGTTATCTTTTTATTAATTATTGGGGACTAGAGTTGTAATTTTACCCTTATTTAAATATCTAGTTGCCTACATGGTTCCTTAACTTTTCATCCCCATAATCTGAAGTTGAACAAGTCTCGGTTCTCGTGTAACCCAAGAAAGCATGCATTAAGCAATAGAGTGGTCAATATGTGGAACAGTTTGCCCGAGGATGTTGTGTCTGCAGCCAGTGTCAACCAATTTAAGAATAGGCTGGATATTCAAATGAGAGACAGTGATATGGGCCTATCAGCTTAAGCTGCCTGCCGATTATCAATAATAATAATAATAATAATAATATCTCGATAAATGGAAAAAACTGTAATCTCCCCTTATTTCATTGGTTTCCGGAAAAACAAGTGTATATGTATTACTATATGATACTACAGCTATTTGATATAGTCCCTCAAACAATAGTGAAAATTTACTTATTTCTCTTTTTATCGCACTTGATCTAGTAATGTTTCGCAACTTAACTAAATCTCCTATCTCATACACTATTAATCTTTTGTTTTTGTCGTATTTTTGTTGTCTAACTTGGGCGCTTTCCAATGTATTTCTTCTGACAGTTCGTCCTACAGTATTTATATCGACAGTCGTTTTTTGATGTTTCAAATATCTATCCAGTAAATATTTAGGTTCTTCACCGAAGACTACTTCATTTGGTGTAAATCCAGTACTACAATGTATAGTGTCATTATACTTTTTTTCTATGTCGTTAACCCAATCAGGCCACTGCGTATGTTTTTTGTTGCAGTTCGGAATATTTAACCTAACTCTTTATTAAGTCTTTCGGTACCGTTGGGACCAGGATTACGTACGGAAGTGTGCATTTCCGTACAACCTAATTTTTCTAACCCCCTTTTCCAGATGACTGATGAAAATTGCGGTCCATTATCTGTTAATATTTTCTTCGTTTTAATTATCCCAATGAACCTCTCTACGCACCTCATTACTTTAGAATTAGCTAATTTTGTTTATAAAGATTAATATGTGGGGGTTGGTATAGATTGAATCGACCCCCTTGTGCGAGATCGAGAAGCTACCCCCTACATGCTGCTTCTTCTCCGTATTTCCAGAGTTCGGAGTTCTCTCCTGGTGATGATGATTATGAAGTCGTTTTGCGTTTTACAGAATTTATTTATGTGTAAAAAGTTATAAAAGTACAAGTATAAAATATTGCAGAGTATAAAGACACAGTATATGAAGTTTATCGACTAGGGCTTCCGCCTGACGGAATACTCGATCGGAGAGTGAGATGATTTGCGTCGGTAACTGGCCTTCTTATACTCATTTGACACAAAGGAATCGCATGTTGTGGCTATCGGTAATTCGAAGTCCACATGCTGAAACTGCGGGTTATTTAGACTTCGTGTACCACGTCCACTGTTTTGGGGGTTACGACGGCCCGTGATGGTGTCCTCTGCTTCGTATCCATTGTCCTCGGCCGTTGCCCCGGTCAGCCGAACAATGTGCGTGTGTTATACTTTTCCCCGTGGTGTGACCGCTGGGCATTCGCGTCGTTGACCTTGCGGCTCGCCTCGCGTGCGCGTGCCTGTCGGTGGCTATGTTTAGTAGTGTGGGTACATACTACAAATATATTTGTTGAAGGCATCCTGTATTACTAATATATATTGTACCCCTCCTATTCCCAGTGGCAGAGGACCATATAAATCCGACATCACTACATCACCTACATTGTTTGCTATTATTGGCTTATTGGGTCCTACGGTGGGCCTACAGTCTTGTTTAGCCAACTGACATATTGCACATTTAGGCCCGGTTGTTTCAAGTTCGATCAAAGTAAGCGGTCGATAAAAGCATAGATTTTTACGAAAACGGATCGTCTGATTGGTGGAGAACGTAAAAATCTATGCTTTAAAAGAACGCTTACTTTAATCCAACTGGAAACAACCGGCCCTTAGTCACTAATTCAATAGTCAATTTTTGCATCTTTGGCCAGAAGAATCTTCATTTTAGTGCATTTATTGTTTTGTATGTTCCGAAATGCCCTGTCTCAGCATGCACAAAACAAACTAAATTTTCTTTAATCTCAAATGGAATTGCAGCTACTCTTGTCTGTTGGAAGAAGGTAATAATATAACACACCATTTTCTTCCCGGTAATTTTTACGGAATTTAGTAATGCATCGATTATATGGTCCGTACACCCCTCTCACATAGGCGAATATTAGGGTGTCCCAGGCTATAAGGGTGAAATTTTTTTTTCGAATTTCAAAACGCATATGCTCTATTTTTTTTTTCATTTGACTCCAAAAACTTAAATATTAAATATTATTGAGATCGGATAACGATAATCCGTGCCGACTTGGCGTCAAAGTTTAAGTTGAAAAGTTAGTATGGGGCTATAGGGACATTGTAGAGTTCATTATTTATATTCAGTAAATAAAACACATTTATAATATTTATTATTTATTTATAGTAAAAGACATAATTATTAAATTTCCTTTTCAAAGTTTGCTTTTTACAATCAGGATATACGTTTCTGTGTTCTTGTACGCAACGTAATAAAAATTGCTTGTGCTCCTCTTCAACAGTGATTAAACCATGAAAGTCTTGAATTAATTTAACCGCTCTTTCTGCCGTATCATTAACTGCTCTCAGTGTAAATAGCTTCCTTTTAGCTCGTTGGAACGAATCATCATTTGACCATAAAGAAGGGCTCTTCTTCAGAAATCTGTCATCAATTTTGATTTGATTAAATAGGAACTTGCTTTTGACAGAGACGAAGTAATCGATGTTTTTCTCTGAAATTAAAACAGAAGGAACGGTTATCAATCGTATGGTAAATTATAGAAGAAAATCGAAGCATAATTTATATATAAGACATACCAAAAAGTGGCCCACAAAGTTTGTTCCACACGGGAAACAATAATACCAGGGTGGGCCACCGAGTTCGCTTCCATAGTCCGAAATTGTAAGTAACGGCCGGTCCAGAGAAAATACAGTGCAGACGCCTCGTAAAATGCAGAGCCTTTCGCCGTGAATGCGAAATACCTCGTAGAGGAGCACCAGCCATAGTGGTCCAGAATTCTTCGCAAGGCCGCAGAAATGTGTAGAGGCTGGGCCTGAGATTCTCAGCAGTAATTAGGACCAAAGTAGAAATCCAGAGTGGGTGGCGGGAGAGAGAGAAGTAAAACACAGATGAAAGCGGTCCAAATGGCGTATAAGATACCACGCGAGTTGCGTAAGGGTATCCGCCAAGCAAAACCAATTTATTATGTAGTATCTTTACAAGTTACAGGAGGTTACATAACAGCAAACTGCGTAATCCAATCAGAGTGAGCAAAATCTCCCCGCCATATAATAGTGCGTGGCGCGACAGGCGTCATCTCGTGGCGCTTTGGGGAACTATGTCCGCGAGAGGCCGGGGCTAACCCCGCTTCGTAGACAAATAAACGAAGAAAAATATTTCCTTATTTATTCTCAGGCGCGCCCGTGTAATTTTACATATGTAAAAGTATGCCAATCTGTTAGGTATTCATGCGAGGAATACGATAAAAAAGGTTTCAGATTGGTCCGACGTCTGTAACGTTCGTAATCTGAATTTGAAACTAGCGACCCCGACTGATAGTCGGTGGCTGGCGACCACCACCGGCTCGCCCGTCCAGTGTCGGGACAGCGCTCTGTTAACTTTTCAGGGCTCCAAAATGTTTGCCTACCTCGAGGAGTCGGTGAAACATAAAATATTATTTATTTAATTTTTAAATTAAAATATCACAACAAAGGGTGCATTTGGCGCATTTAAATACTTAGGTATTTTCACTTCCTTTTCTGTCTGAGAAAGGAATTCTTATTGATTTTATCAAATTTCATCTCAATCTAGCGGTCGTTTTGTAACGGTACATGCTGCGCTTCGCGCTGTCGCGCGAGCCTTCCCTGTATTTGAATAAACATGACATATGGATTTTATTCAAAAAATACATAAATTACATTTACAAGGTGTCTTAACTAATTCCTTAAATATTTCATAACATTTTTATTTTATAAGACACAAATGTAATTTCTTGAGGAAATTCTTGAGAGTGCGATCGCAGCATTCAGGATCCGTCGCTCGATCGCCCACGCGTTCCGCCGGAGATACCATCGTATTGCGCCGGTGCGACTTTCTATCCTCTATAGGATCGTAGCGCCGGAACTCGCCACCCGTACCGACTATCTGCGTGGACGCGTGGTGACGGAGACACACACTCGGTGTCTGTCCGAGAGGTGTGCAAGATACAGTGGCTTTAGCCGGCTAGTGTCGGCCAAAATCCCTGCACCCGGCGACACGCCCTCCTCAATCATCATGAGCGGCGCCTCAATCCCCGGCGATCTGTTACGCCACGTGTACTGCTCCTGCATAAAACTATTGAGAGGTCGAAGTCTTGGATCACGCGCTGCGCCTCTAGGGAAGCAGCACGCGATCTTCCGACATTGATTTGCACGATTCTGAGTTCCCTCTTAGCCATAATTAGTCATCTTAACCGAGAGATCCACTGCCGCCTGGTAAGCCGGCCACGACTGATCTCCAGTGGGGTGATTCGATGGCTTTTTAAATTTACTACATGTTGCACAACGTGCAGGTTGTCCTTTTTGGCTGCAGGTCCCCTCGTCATGCCCCGTTTGCGCACAATGCCTGCAAGTCATAATTGTTTGTTTGCACGCTTTGCTAAGGTGGCCATAAAGATGACATTTGTAACACCTTGTCGCTCCCACGAAGTCGCGGACACAACAAGCGTGCCATCCGAGAAAACATAACCCAGAGTCAATCAAAGCTCGTCTGACCTCAGGAAGTACACTGTATATACAGTTGACGGTTTGGCCGTCTCTTCGTCCAAACATAGATACCCTCCTTGTGTTGATTGTAAATTCATCTTTAGGGACAGATACCTTACCCTGTATATTTGATACAAACATCTCTTCAATCACATGCTTCTCATTGATGTTACGTGGAACGTCGTAGACTACCACTCTTGGCAGTCTCCCATTCGGCTCCACAACCATCAGCCCTTTCGTCTCAAGCTTCGATTTAGCAGCCTTTACCCCCTCCAGACCTGCCCTAGTTAATGTCTCTAGGAGAACACCAGCACCTGGTACCCTACGCACCTTCACTGGTTGAAATCCGTCCTCCGCAGGGTTTAGGACTTCCATAATTGCAGACTTTGTTCCATCAGCTGATTTACCCTCGGGCTCCTTCGGATAAATGATGATCGTAGGTGGTGGTGGTCCAGCCACACGTTTTTCACCATGAATTCTAACAGATGCTGAACTGGTTGCGGCTTCCACGTAACTTGGTCTAACCAGTAACTGTTCTGTATCTTTGCATAATCCTGGACCTGTTCTTGCGTGTGTCCCTCTAGCCACTAACTCCTGAATCATATTCTTCAATTCCTCCATGTTGTCGTTCATTGAGTCCTTGTCTCTTCTGTTTTCTTCAAGTGCTTCCTTGAGTCTAGCATTCTCAGACATTTGTTCGCAGATTATAGTCATAAGGTCCATATGGCAAGCTGTCATATGCGCCTTTTGATCTGTGTTTAAGCGGGCCTTATCCTCCCCTATGATACCTTCCAGTACGCTTACAATTTCTCTGGCCTTATTAAAGGATGTTGACACCCCCTCACACACTGGCGAGTCCTGGTTAAAGGGAATCGGTGCCATAGGCGTATATTTTTCACTTTCCCGCATTCTCCTTTTATCCTTTTCAAGTGTTTCCGTAGTTGGCGAAATATCCGGGCAGGATACCAAGCGTTCTCCCTGTCCTCGAACGTCCAAAATCGTTATAACCATTTTCAATTTTTCTGGAGTCAACCCCTCATGAGAACTCTGAAAATCCAACATGGATTTTCCGGGTTTTTACGGCATTTTCCCGGGATTTTCCGACATAACAATATGAAATCAGTGTTTATTTTCAAAATAGTGCAAATAATAACAAAGTTGCAAATTACGAAGTCTCTAAGAAATATACACTATAACTAGGAGTGTTTTCCTCAGGTTTTCCGACCTGGGGAACACTTTGCCACACTTAAAAACTATACGAAATCATTATATACAAAGTAGCTTATAACTACTTAGATACAAGCTTAAACTAAGAACAAGATACATTTTCCCTAGGTTTTCCGACCTAGGGAATACAGTCCACAAGTTAAAAATCAAATAAGTCTTCAAATAACCGAGTTGTTCCTCGGATCCCGAATTTTCCGGGATTTTTCCTAGCTTTTCCGACTTTTTAGGGAATCGACCCAAAGTTGGAAAATTAGCTCCGGAAAAACCCCTCTTGTCCACTAACCACTGCACCGTCACTGGGTAGGTATAATATTATACATAAACCTAACACCATGAAATAGTCAAAATACTGATAGACACAATGTAACACGTCACACGTCCACTCGCGACGAAGGTTAAAAATATACTGAATTGAAAAATAATTATGAAACAAACGAGCGCGGAGCGACACCAGTGAACACGTCCAGTACCGCTGGCTTCTTTGCCGGATATGATATGTCGATAAACAGACAGACATCCAACAGAGTTGCCTTACCCTTGTTTGAAATTCTGAATTGGGAGCTTAGTAATGATATTTTTAACAAATAAATGGCTCTCGCCATTCACCGAGCTTGGTGCTTAGCACGAGCAGGCCGAATCTTAAATTTCTTCTCTGTATCTCCACCAAGAAATATTATTGAAAGCTCATTTAATTCATGATAGTCATCTCTAGCTATTTCTTTAGTCAATTCAAATCGGTAGAATTCTAGCAGTTTATCAATTTCTGAAACATTTAAACAAGATAGCTTTTCTGTACAAATTTGTATTTTTTCGGCATCGACATTTTTCCAGTTTTCTCGGAACTTTTTAAACAACGGAATATCTGAATGTAGAATAAACGATCTGTGCATGATCGTTTTAATTGCCTGGTAGTTGCTTCTGAGACCGGTGAGTTTTAAAACAGCTCAGGAGGCTGAAATATTATTGAACTATAAACTGTGCATCTACATAGTCAATAAGATTGCATGTCACGAGTTGCTTTTAAGAACACTAGCCCAGAAGAGTCAAAAAAATAACCTTTTCAATATTTTAATCTAATTAATACACTCCTCGAGAGACTCATATGAAAACCTTGATGCATCCACTATGATCGATTTATTTAAAAAACAGTAAAATCAATTTTAGTTTAAGATATAATTTTAGCATCGTGGAAAAAGTTTGTTTTGTATGTACATAATGTGAATTCAGCATTTATTTATCCAAGCAAGTATTTCTGAAAGATCCATTAGGTTTCTTCATCCTTATCACGTACGAATATGTAATTTATATACGTTTCCCGCACTCCAGACAAATACATCCGGGATGATCACTATTGCTTTCATTACCTTTTACAAAACTGCATTTGTCAACCATTATGTAATCTTGTAACATTGAAAAGGAAAAACAATTAAAATAAATCATTAATTGCCGTTCTTTGACATTTAAATGAAAATAAAAATGTCATTTTTTCAAACAAAGCTTTATCCTATTTTTTCTACGTTATATTGCTTTCGAAAAAAATGTTTATAAACGCTTTGTAATTTGTTTTATACCGTTGCAAGAACGTGAGTACAATATATGGTTGCTTCTAAATACGTATGAAATTTCTTGCAATACAGTGCAGTAGGTTGTAGGTACTAGTTAGTAATAATGAGAAATAACTTACTTAACGTACTTTATTTTAAAATTAAATTGGTCTTAATATAGTGTTGAAATGAAACTATAACACTGAATAGTGCCTGATTTATTATAAAGGTAACGGATTACAATTAAACAGAATATCTTCGCACAGACGTCAAAAAGTTACAAGAATGAAATGTGTAAAGCGCCACACGTTGACAATAGATGGAAGCTTTATTATACTTTTTAATTATGGCTGACAAATGTCTACTTTATTTCAACATATAGAATCCAACGTATTACTCTTCTGCTATGCATTTTCCAAACCTTTAGGAATGTTAAAGCTTGATGGTCTGTCCTTATAATTATCTCTACCGCCCTTAAATATGTCTCAATTTTTTTTAGACAATAAATGATGGCCCATAACTCTTGTTCCGATACCGTCCAATTTAATTCCGCTCCAGTAAGCTTTTTACTAACAAAGCTTAAGACATGATGATCATTGTTTTCGTCGAGCTGATGTAGCGCACCCCCAATAGCGTATCCTGAACTATCAGTCTGCAGATAATAAATTTTGTTCAGTTCATGATGATATAAGATGACACTTTGTAGTAAAACAGTCTTAACTCTTTCGAATGTTTCTTGTTCTGCTTGTGTCCATGTCCATTTCCTATTTTTTTTAAAAGTTCGCACAATATTTTGTTATAAAACGGCAATAAAAATTTGCTAAATCTAGAAAGGCCTTAATTCTTAAATTTTTCTGGGTGCCGGATATTCTATATAGCTTTGACTTTTTCTGGGTCCATGCGTATACCATCCGGCGTCACTATGTGTCCCAACATTCGGACTTCCGTGTGTAAAAATTGGCACTTTTCCATCCGACAAGTCATTCCCGCTTCTCGTAATCTAGTCAAGACTCTGTCCACATGCTCTAAGTGTAGGTTTAAATTACCGGAAGTAAATATCGCCAAATAGTCTAAATAATTTACGCAAAAATCTTGTACTTCGGGTCCCAAAATCACATCCATTGCTCTACTAAAGCTGGTTACTGAAGTTTTTAATCCTTGCAGTAATACTTTGTATACATAGGATTTCCACTCATATAAAAATCCCGTGTATTTCCTGCTATCTTCCGTTAAAGATATTTGATAATAGGCATTATTCAAATCTAATGTTGAAATAAATTTAATCCTGTGGAATCTTTGTAAGATTTCTGTAGTTCAGGGTGGTTTTTCCATATGCGCCTACATCCTGGTGTTTAGTTCGCGCACGTCTAATAAAATGCACATTCTTTCTTTTTTTAAGGAATAAGTCAAAGGACTTGCAAATGGGGTTGCTTCTCTTTTAATTAATCCTGTCGCCTCCATCTCAGCGATCCTTTCCCCCACCTTATTCCTATATGCGAACGGTATTGGATAAAAACCATATCCAGCACGTAGATCAATCGTTGTCGTATAGGCTGTTTGTTTCGCTGAGTGCAACAAGTCATCCATCCTTGGTAATGGGTATACATCGGGTACTGTGATTTCATTAAGACGACGATAATCGATGCAAACTCTTGTTCCACCATCCTTTTTGGGGACCATTACAACATGTGCACTCCATGGGAACTCGCATTTTTCTATAATATCCTGTCGTAGCATATCGGCTATCGCTTCTTGGAGTACCTCTTACTTAGTGGGGGATAGGCGGTACGGTGGAACCGAAATCGGGGCATGGTCCCTCGTATCGATATAATGTTCGATTTTGTCAGTCGGTCTCAGATTCGTAGAAAAGATGTTATTGTTTTTAAGGAGCACTTGGTTTAATCTATACCGTTGGTCTTGACTTAGGTGCATGACTTCATCAGGGCGCAAGTCCACTTCTCGCGTATCCACCGGTGCTAAGTCAAGCGTTGGTACTGTTTTCTTTACTGGCGGGTGAGGAAAAAGCCGTAGAGATGTTTCCATTAAAGAATACAGCTCATCTTCGCCGAGTGCGTCTTCTTTAAAGGCCTTATTCCGTTGCTTCATTTCTTGCCATGTGGTATCTTTGTCGGACTTTGTGGAACTTTCTTTAAGAGGGCTTAGTGGTGACGGAGGTCTGTATACTTCGTAATCCGGCAGTTCCTTCGGAGTCTGATGTAATGGGCTCAACATGTCCATGCACATTCGGCGTAGTATTGGGAATATTTCATCTTGCTCGTCTTCCCATCCCCATGAGCTCTCCTGACAATGGAGATTACTCTCCATCCCACATTTGTAGCTCAAATTTTCACAAGGGTTTGTCCGTGAATGACCAAGTGTGTCGGGGAATATCAAGAATCAGCCCAGCCTTCTCTATAAAATCGACACCCAATAGCGTGTGGTTGTTTTGGGCGTCAGGTAGTACCACAAATGTTGTTTTTACTGTTCGTCCTTGAAGCTGGACTGCCACGTCCACTGTTAGTATCTCCAAGGTTTTAGGGCGGCTACACTACCCTCATTGTTTTCTTCGTGAACTGGTATTTTCGTTCGTTCAGCCTTTTATATAGGTTTCCAGAGGCTAGGCTCATCTTGGCCCCAGTATCTAAAAAGCCTGTTCCGGTCAGGTCGTCAATGTTAATATTTAATATTGGTCTCATCTGCGATGGTTCAATTACAGTTCCCTGGAATGCGTTGAAGGTTTGTTTTTCTCTTCCTGCGGGCGCATTCGGTTTGCACTGGGAACATTTCGCTCGTACTATGCCCGGGTTTCCACAGGGAATATTTCGCTCGTACTATGCCCGGGTTTCCACATCCGTAGCACCGTAGCATTCCCTTGTCGGAGTGCCGTTCTTGTTTTTCAGATTCTTTACGCATGCATACTACATGCTTCCAGTGTGTGCCCTCGAATGTTGCAGTACTAGAACCAGAGTTCGTTTTTGGATTTGGACCCTGTTTTGTGCTCTCGTCCTTCTATGACTCCATGACATCATCAAATCTGCTGAAGCTGTTGTTCTCCAAGAGCCTTCACTCCCACCGATCTTCTGTAGTTCTAAATCTCGTCTAAACAGTCCTTTCGTCATGTAGGTATGTCAAAATATCGTCACCACGTGTCACGTCTTGTTTTCATCCGCGTAAACTTTTTTTTTGCAACTACGATCCCGGACGAGCCCCCATTTGTGGAATCAATCGCACATTAACAAAATATATTATGTGGAACGGTATTTGCGGATAAACAGTTTATTAGCAGATAACGCTTCTAATCGCGACCGGGTCTCCACGTAGCGCCGCATCGACTAACTTTTCTGGCTGTTCGCCCAGTGCTGCCAACGTATTTTCAACATAAATATATTTTAATACTTTTTTACAAAAATTTATTTGTCGCACACTTAGTAAAAAAATAAATTTCTTAAAAATTGATGTTAAGTCTCTATGAAATTCTAGTATTATGAACACTTGCAAAATTATTCTATATCTGAAAAGTTTAAATATTTAAGTTAAAACAAAATAATCCTAGTGGTTGTTTAACTCTCTGCTTACCCCAACGAAACGTACGCATGAAGTATATTTAACAACCACAGGAAAGACGATTCTCTGGATTCAACATTTTTTTAAAAAAATATTTTTATCATTATATGTTTAACCTTTTCCACTCCACTTGACCATTTTTTATCAGAATCAATAAGCTACTCTGACTGAAAATTTTAAGTATACTTTTTATTTAAAAATGAAAAAAAAATGCTTCATTACTTTTGGGGCACTCTGAATAATAATTCGTATGACCATTCGATTTTTGGTACAGTTTGCAAAAAATATTACGCAAAATCACGCATTAAGTAATTTAAGGATAATACATTTGCTTTTAATATATTTTATATGCATAATGTCTTTTATTGCATAGCAGTAATTTTTATAATATAGGTAAAATATACAAACAATCAAATGTAAATCCTTGAAGTAATTCCTTTCTAATCATCTTGTACCGCACAGCAACAGATTAACGCCTTCGCCTAAAAGGGTCCCGGTTGACCAGTGACTACCTGGACTAGTGAACAATTGATTGGCTTAGGTTTTAGGGGTAGTTTATGGTTTCTTATTTTGTATTGGTTGCTTTATTTTAGATCAGCCCACAAGAAATGATAATAAGTTTCGCAAACATTCTGCACGGTGTTTACAAGTTAAGAATTTTGTACATATTATACATAATATATAGATGTCACATTTTAAGTATTTTTATCACAATAAAATAAGATGACGATTTTGTCCAATGTTAACAAATTTATCTTTCTTACCTATTGTATTATTCTTATTATTATTATTATTATTACAAAATCACCATCACTTATAGTTTTTTACCCATTGTATTATTACTAAATCACTATCACTTATAGTTTTTTAGAGTATGATATTTTTCGAAGCATTCTCCCAAATGAAGTGCCGGTTTGTTATCACAACTTTTGCAGTGATACATTGTTCGTTTTCTTTGCCCTTCTTCTCTATCAAAACCGCAAACGACGCAATCCCTATATTTTTTCTGCACATTAGGAAATATAATGTGTAGATTGACGAGATTTAACCGCTGTTCTGGATCTACCGAATGTCTTCCTTTTGTTGTTTTTACACCTTCTCTATAATTTCCAACTAGCTGAATAATTAGTCTATCCACAAATTGAAGATGACTCATTGGCTTTTCATTTTTTTTTTAATCTTATTTTGTATCCTTGTACAAAATATAAGCATTTACAACCGAAATTTCTATACTCCAAAAAAAGAGATTGCGCCACCATTTCATAGTTTTCCTTAGGAAGCAGTATGTCGAAGTATGATGGTCTCCTCTATCGACAGCTCCCATATATCACCACATCTGGCTTGACGATGTCTTCTTCAATTCCACCTCTTTTTATTCTTTTTACTATAGTTGATTCATTAGAATAGCAATTGCTTAGCAATTGTCACTACTCTTTTATCTTTCCAAGCTAGAACCATAACATCATAACTTCCATATGCTATTATTTCGCCTGGTTTTAATTTTGGTTTTTTGATGTCTGTTGGCAAATTTTTTTTATTCATCATAATTGTTCCTGTTAAATGTGTTTTTAACTTCAACAATTCATCAGAAAGCGGAAGACTGGTATAAAATCGATCGGTGAAGATATGGTAACCTTTTGATTCTGGAATGGAACACAATAAATCAGGTCTTATCAATTTCTCAGTTGTGAGTAAGCTTCGGTGAAGTGAGGTACTTCTCGTCGAATCCCTTCACGGTCGCCACCCGTTCCACACTTGAGAGGCGAACCTAGTCATCGCATGCAGCGGCGCGTCGCTCTGGATGGCTGGAATGCGGCGAATCTTCTCCAGCATGGCATCGACGATCACGGTCGCATTCCCAAATTCGTTGCGGAGCGCCCGCATGATCTCGTCGATATTCTCAGCGTCCAGCAGTAGTGGCGCGACCTCCTCGCGCGCCCTCCCTTTCAGCGCCCGCTGCAGGCGGATCAGGTTCTCCGCCGATGATAATCCACAGAGCGCTGTGGACTGCTCGAACTGGGCGGAGAACGTCGGCCAGTCAAAGGGATCGCCGCTGAAGACCGGGAGATCCTGTGCTCCCGACTGCCGCGCCATGATAGCCACTGCTTGAGGAGTGGGCTCGCCGTTGGTCTCGCTCTGTCGACTGCGGCGGATGGCTTCCTCGATGATGGATGTCATCGACTGCGGTGTGACCGGCTGGCTGCTGACCCACTCCCTGGTGAAGGCGCTCGGCTCCGGGCAGTGTCCACGCTGCACAGCACTGCTGGTAGAAGCGCGCCTATTGCGCTCCTCGCTGACTGTCCTCGCAGCAATGGTAACAGGCTCCACTGCTGTGTTCCTGTTCGCGGTCCTCCTTGCAGGCGGTCCCATACGGCTGGCGGTACCACTACCCACTGGGCGGGGTTGCTCACTGGTCCAGGCATCGGGTCACTGATGCCTCTCAGGTACAGGGCCCTTTTCAGGGCCATCCACTCCATTGGTTGAAGCAGCAGCAGTAGGTACCGGGCCCCCCACTGGGCCATGAGCTGCCGAGGTAGAGGCAACAGGTACCGCCCCTTTTCAGGGCCATCAGCTTCATTGGCAGTGGCGGCAGGTAAAAGGCCCTTTTCAGGGCTATCAACTACTGCTGTAGAAGTGGCGGCAGGAGCCGACGCCGCTCCGGCGGCGTCCGCTTGCCGCGACTGTCCCATCATGCGGCCCATCATCCGGTCGGTGTGGTCCAGGAGTGTCTCCCGTTCCACCTGCAGGTCCCGCACGCGCCGGCGCTCCCGTCGTAGTTCCGACATCAGCCGCCGGACGGTGTCCTCCGTCTGTGACGAGTGGTATGAGCCGCGGTACGAGCCACGATCCGATCCAGAACGCGAGCGCTCTGAAGTGGATGATCATCCGCGCTGAGTCCGCTGCTCCTCCATGCGCTCCTGGTAGCTCCCAGATCGCGACATCCTCCTGGCTCCGCTGTGGTGAAGCGAAACTCAGCAATCCGGCTCGACAGGACCAATTGTTCCCCACGGAAACAATAAAAAGCAGGCGCGGTTCGCTGAGCTCGCTTCCGAAGCCGTCGATGTACTCGCAGACCAGGGAATGCAGAGCGAAAAATCCTCAAAGTCCAAAATCCTTGCCAAGTCGTCGCCTCAGGTGATGAATAAAGTTCAATAAAATCAAAATCGTGTCCAAGTCCAAATGCAGAAGTCAGTAAAAAATCCAGAGTCCTAATCCAAAGAAAAGCAGGTGTCAAGCAGGGTGAGAAGTAAAACGCAGAATAAAATGTTCCAGTAGGCGTACTCGGCAGAGGCTCCCACGAGAATGGTGGCACTTGCCCGCCCGGCGTGCTATTTATACAGTCCGGAAAGCTTCCCCCTGGCCAGCGCGCCCGACCAATCAGCGCGCGCGGTTTACCGGGCGCCCGGAGCGCAAAAAAGACGGCCCTCGCGCCGATTTGCAAATTAAAATTGAATATTTTAATCGATTACAAATCAAACGCCACCCCCCTGGGGATTTTAACACATCATCTTTACCAATCTATGTCTTGCCCATAGGATGATGTAGTTTACTGGAACCGCAAGAATGAATTTACTGAGTTGTTCAATAATATATGCCGATTTACCGCGGCATTTCAAGAATTAATTCACATTTGATTCGGTTAAAAATAGTAAACATGATTTTACGAGATTCTAAGTTATACCATTAGATAGATCTCAACCAAGCGCATCCTTTGGTGATATTTTTAAGTATGTCAGATAAATATTAATTGCGTAATAGGCATCCAAAGTGGGCCGCAACAAACTAAGTGCGCCCGCACAATTTCCCATATGTAAAAACATATCATTCCCATAGATGTTCACATGAGGAACACGATAAAAAATGTTTCAGTTCGCTAGGACGTCTGTAACGTCCGTAATCTGAGTTCAAAAATATCGGCTGGCGGCCTACTCAGCCGCCCGGGGCCGTCATGGCGGCGCCAGGTTTTTTCCACTGGCCCGCGTGACTTGTAACAGTCGGCGCGGCCGGCGAGTTTTTCAGGGCTGCCAAGATATTTACTCTCCCATATGATGGCTTAGATAAAACATTATTTATTTTAATTTCTACTTTAAAATATCACATAAAAGGATTCATTTGGCACATTTAAAAATACTTATGTATTTTTACTTCCTCGCCTCTTCGAGGCAGGATATTTACATTAATTCCATCAAAATAGCGGCCATTCTATAATGGTCCGCGGCGCTTCGCGCGGTTTTTTAATGATTTTATCCCCATCGCGCGAGCTTTCCTGTATATCAAAACCACGAAACATGAATTTTATTCAATATTACATTTACAAATGTCTTATCTAGTTCTTAAATATTTCATTCTTAAGATATCTCATTAAATATTTCATCAAACTTAAATATTTCATTTTCTTAAGTATTTCAAATATTTCATAACATTTCATTTTATAAGACAAAAAATGTAATTTCTTCGTGGAATTTCTTCAACGTCCAATCTCAGCCTCTCCATCGCTCGATCGGTCGTCCACGCACTCCGTCGGAGATGCCAGACACATCGCGCCGGTGCGGCGTTCTATCCTCTCATCAGGATCGCAGCGCCGGCTCGCTGCCCGCACCGACTATCCGCACGGAGGCGTGGTGGGATGCGGATGCTTCCCCACTGTCGTATGCCCCTGCATGTTTCCATTCCTACAGTGTCTCTCCATACAAAGGACGGAGGCCCGAATTAGGGCCAACATTCACGACTTCAGATGGGTCATCATCATCATCATCACGTCGTATTATGATGTTGCCATCATAATTCTACCTGTCCGATACATACATATAAAAATAACAAATACAAAGGATAAACATACAAATACAATACAAGAATTGGATTTCAAGGCTTCACCGAATGCTTCGGCCTTATCCTCTTCTTCGTACAAAAGCCCCATGGGGGCGTGAATGAGGGTGATGGGAGGTTTTGGGGAGCGAAGAGCTTTAGTTAGCTTCCATAAGGAGCCGTTTTGGGTTTTAAGAAATTGGATTTTGTACTGCCAATTTTCGTCACGTTGGGATTTCAGGGCCGACCTTATTTTTACTTGAAGGTAGTTTGCGCAGCTTTTGTCGCTTGGATCGCCATATTTTTGCCATTTGCGTCTGGCTTTATTTTTGATGAGGGCTCGAATTTCTAATGGGAGTTCAGTTCTGCGGGGGGTTTCCGTAGGTGGGGGTTTGGATGCCTCTGACATAGCTTGTTTTATTATGTTTTCGAAATTAGTGATATTTTCATCTCATTCGGAAGCTTTCTAGAGGGGGTGGGAATTTGGAATTTATTGCGGATGATTTCTTTGAAGATTTGCCAGTTGATAATGTTGTTTTTGTCGAAGGTAGGGTGGAGTTTTGGAAGTCGAAAATTTCTAGAAAGACAGGGTTGTGATCGAAATTTAAATCATTCGCAGTGTGAATGGAGTGCGACCAGGGGAGATTTTTCAGTACTGCTATGTCGAGGATGTCGGGTCTGTGTCCAGCATGCGAGAAAAAGGTCGGCTTGGTGAGGGCAACGACTGATAGATTATTGGAGTTTGCATAGTTATACAGAGTCTTGCCGTTTTTATTCGTAAGTCTTCAATTCCATGCCGGGTTTTTGCTATTGAAATTCCCACCTAGAATTGTTGGAGTGTTGTCAGTGAGTAGTAGGTTTAAGTCGGAAGAGTGTAAGGTACCAGGAGGGTTGTATATACTATGCACGCGGAGGGGGCCGGAGTGTTTGGTGAAGATTGTGACGGAGGTCGATTCCGTGTGTTTTAATGTGGGGGTAGGATCGGAGGTGTGGACGATGTTACTTTTGACGTAAATCGCCGTACCTCCGCCCCTACCTGTCAGACGGTCGTTTCGGTAACAGTGGTAATTTGGTATTTTGAGAGTGTGTGATGGTTTTAGATGAGTTTCACAGACTAGAAAGAGGTCAATATTGTGGCGACGGGTGAAGTCTGCCAGTTCGTATCGGTCCCTTTCCAGTCCGTTTGCATTCCAAAAAGCGATGTGTAGGTTTGTGGGATATATTGAATTAGCCATTTTAGTTTTGGTTGAAGAGTGATAGGAATTTAGGGGATTCAAGTAGTACCAGTGAGATAATCTCACTGGGGGAGGTGACGGCTAGAAGTCTGTGGAGAATTTCTAGCAAGAGGTTTAAAATTTCTAATTAATATAAATTAACTTTGTTTAAACCACTTATTTATTGAAAAAAATCAACATGTTTCAAAGCCAATGGCTTCTTCATCAGTGAAATTTGAATTTGAATACATTTGAAGAAGAAGTTAAAATTTCTTTTAAGTTTGGGTTTTGAAGGAAAGATAGAGGGCGTTAAGACTGTTTGATGATGTGTGGGGGGGGGGAGGGGTCGGGCGAGCGGGAGTGGTGTTTGTGCGTTGAGGGTGCTGGTTTGTGTGTGATTCGGTGGGGGGGCGTGGCCTCGCGTGTGATTTGAGCGTATGAGATGTTGGGCGTGATGTTTCTTGGCGGGTGGGGGGGGGGATGTGATACTACATACCTTGTTTCGAAGTGTGTTGATCTGCTGGGCGAGAATTTGGGGCAGCCTCTGTAGTTGACCGTGTGAGAGCCTGCACAGTTTATGCACTTCGCTGGTTCATCTTCTTTTTTCTTATCACAGGCGGATGTGAGGTGTTGTTTTGTGCACTTAACACAGTTCGGTTGGGCTCTGCACATAGAGGCGGCATGGTTGAAAAGCTGGCAACGGTGGCATTGTGATGGACCATTTTTTCTTCTAAGTTTTTCAACTTTAATTTTTAGATGAAAGATAGAGGTTAAGTTGAATAGTTTGCGGCTTGAATTAGGACCAGTGGCATTGGCCGCCTGTTAGGTCCCGTTTTCATACGATTTACTGCCACTATGGGATATTTGGCGGCAAGTTCTTCTTTAATTTCGTCATCAGTTATATCAGTGGGAAGGCCGCGGATGATGATTTTTAGCGTTTTTTCATTTTTTAGGGTAAAACTATGGAATGGCGTACCATTTTTTTCAAGAAGCGCGGTGGCAGACCGAAAATTTTCAATGGTGTCTACTTGGACATGAACACCTAGTTTGTTTATTTTTGCCGATGAGATATTAACACCGGCTGATGTGAGTTGGGCTGAGGTTTGACGCCAGTTGTCACTGCCCCGGATGACAATCGGCGGAATGTTTGATTTTTTTTGTTTTGAAGTGGGAGCTGGGACGGCTTCCTCCATCGTGGTGACAGATTCAGTATCTTAATCGGGTTCTTCCTCTGTTTCTGAGAGGCTTTCAAACCTGTTTTAGGTTTTTGTTGTTGATGATGAAGATCTTGAGGATTTTCTCGATCTCGGAGTATTCGATGGTGACGGGGAGTCGGCTTTTCGCCGCTTGTTGGTTTTGTTGGCCACGGTTTGCCAGGTCGGGTTAAAGTCAGCTTTTGGAAGCGGCGGAAAGTCGGTTGTTGACGTGGATGGTGCGGGTGGAGATGACTTGGTTTTAGTGAGCATGGCTGCGGTGTTAGCTTCTCCAGCTAGGCGGGCTGCTCTAGGTTTTGATCTATATTCATCTAGAAATTTTAAAATCTCGTCTCGATCCATGCGATCTAGAGTATTTTTTATGTATTTTCGTGCTTCATCCGCGTTTTTAAGCGTGATTACATATTAAATGATTTACAAGAGAGAAAACAGTTCGAGGGTATGATGAGTGTCACTATCACAGAAAAGAGCATAGATATGAGCACTAATGAAGATGTCTTTTTCGCAAAATGAACACAATGAAGTTTAGTAGCGGGCTCACTCAGGAGACTATGCTACGACTGAGGAGGACACACGCGTAACGGGGCACAAACGAAAAAAAAAAAATTGTCACAGCACAGGTTGAAAAAAGTCACAAGAAGACGATATTATATAGTGCTACGGGTTCGACTTCCGAAATAACTGTTCGTAAGGAGACAACCGGCGGGTAAGTACTAATGGATTCTAAGAATTTGCGGCTGCGCGGAGCGGCTCTAATTAGGCTTGGCTCGAGGTGTGCGTCCAGGCAGGCGGACGGATCGAATTTCTGAGTGTCACTGATGTCCGGGTGAAATGGGCCGCCTTTTATTCTCGTTGCGCGCCGTGACGGCGGCGAGGCTGCCGGGCGCTGGCCAATCAGGCGCCAGCTTAAGGGCGTACTCCGCGCGGCCTATTTGTGGAGGGGGAGGCCGTCCGGGCTCTTGTGATCCGGCGGTCAGATGATTACATTTTCCGGCCGCGCTCGGTTATGATTTTATTTATTTGGCTCGTTATGTTGAGCGGTGATTTGGCTCATCGTAATCCCCTCATATTACTATTCAATATTTTTAGAAATGTAGAGTCCTCTAATTCTGAATTCATAATAAATTTTTATTTTTATTTATCAATCTTTACTTTAATGTTTCTCAGGCGCATGCTAATATTTATAATTATATAATAAAAAAATAATAAATGTTTTCAAGAGTGGAGCAAAATGTTGTTTTTAAGGACTTATCCCAAATGTTGCATTTTCCAATTCTTTACCACTTCTCGCCATAACGACTTCAAAGGCCTGAATACAGCCAAATCCAGGTTGTAAGATTTGTGTAGAATTTGGTTTGAGTGCTATGACTTCAATACCATTGTCAGAGCAGAAATTAGACAGGCGCAAAGTTAAATGTGACTTGTGTCCATCCAAAAAAAATATGATTGTCTTTTCAATATTTTTGTTAGTCAGCCAAGGATGAAAAACGTTTTTCATATATTCGTAGAATGTCCTGAGCACATCCATCCACTTTCTGAGTGACTAATGGCCCGGTCCAGTCATCGGGGAAATTTTCTGAAACTAATGACGGTATCCTTGCGTAGTTAAATATAACCAGAGTAGGTGCCAACTCTCCTGCAACATTTTCTGTAATCAGAACGGTCAAATTTTCTTTATCGTCGCCTGAAGAAGCATACACATTTTTATCTCCTTTTTTAGCAAGAACATGTCCTTGTTTTGGATCTAAGAAAAACACACTTTAATCTGTGTTAAAAACCCTTTCAGGATGTTTCGTTATCTCAGTGAGATCTCTGTCTTTGAGATGAATTTCAACTTCCGAAAACCATTTCTCGATGTCTTCTTGTTGTTATTGTTATACATAATCTTTTGTTGTACATAAGTTTTGAGCTACACGTTCAGTTTCGTTTTGTACATGTCGTTTCAGAAATGATTTCTTGCCAGGTCTGTAATCTTTGAAAAGGATTTCTTGGTTTTTGTCGGCTATTATTTGTTGGACACTGTCCATTAAATCATCTTTTGTTACGGGGATATATTTATCTAACATTTCTTTGATCCAGATTTCTTAAATGTTTTCTTCTTCCTTACTTAAAGTGGTGCTGGGTCCCATTGAGCACTCAATTGGACTTTTACCAGTAACTTTGTTGTGCAAACTTAATCTATGTACATTGAACTTTTTGGCTGCTTCGGATATTTTCAACCCTTTTTTACTGCTTCGATAGCCCAGCGCATTTGTTGAGGCGTATAATCTTTTTTAGGAGCCATTTCTAAAACAAAGAATAAGTATCATTTTATATCAATGTTCATACCAATGTTTATATCAATATTATTCAATAATGGACACATACATCCATTACTGGTATACATTAGCATTTTTATAATTTAGGGGAGAAGAGGGACACTTGATCTCCCCTTTCTTTTTGTTTTTGAGCATTAATTTAAGTACTGAAAGAACTAATAAGTTTTTTTTATTAATTTATGCAAAATTTATCCAGGAATTGCCTTGTAAAGGCTTTTAGCATTCATTGAAAAATCATGTAGTAAAAAAACATGAGGTCCGTAAATGTACCATGTGTCCCATATTCTGGGTGACTTGTTCCTCACTATGTGGATGACTTGATCCGGGGGAACAAATCTCCCTGATGTACGGGTTACTTGATACTACCAACTAAGAAGACTAGTATACAACTAATTAAAGATCTGACCCGAATTCAAAGTCAAGGTTGGTTAAAATAAAAACAAATTTATTGAGATGAACCTTTAATTTATTTCAAACAACTTAATTACATCTGAATAATTTGTTTTAAATAATTAGTAGCACAATGCAGTTAAGTACAAAAAGTGTTTATTTAATATTAAATCTTCGTAATGATTTGGGAAATTCAAAACTTATAACCCTCTTTGAAGATGACTTCACTTTTGGCTTAGGAAGTTTTTTTCACAATTTGGTATCTGGTTACTTCACTGATGTCATCCTTTACTGGCCATTTGAAGAATTTGTCAATTTGGCAATTCTGCTGTTTGGTTATCTTAGTTCATTTTTATCTTGTGTCCTAGGTATATATATTCATCTACTATTTCAATATTATTATCATTGATAGTGATGATTTTGTTCTCTGGACTCAAAATTTTTGTTTTCTTTATATTCATCTTAAGACCAACTTTGCTCGAAGCTTCGTGTAGTTCTTTTAGCATTACACTTAGTTCTTATAATATTTATTACTTACAACTATTATGTCGTCAGCAAATCTTAGGTGACTTAAATATGTGCCATCTATCTTCACACCTTTTTTATCGCAATCCAGGGTTTTAATACATCTTCTAAGGCTAACGTGAAGAGTTTAGGCGGATTGTGTCACCTTGTCGGACACCTTTTTCTATTTTTATTTTTTCAGTTCTAGTGTCGTCGTCACCCGGAGCGCCAGATACTTTAAGGTTAATTAAGTATCAACCGATTAGCTTGATTCTATTATAAGCATATCCCTCGTTTCACTCGCTTGATGTCAGTGTCTTTTTTTTAAATATGTGCCATCTATCTTCACACCTTTTTTATCCCAATTCAGGGTCTTAAATACATCTTCTAAGGCTAACGTGAAGGCGAGATTGTGTCGCTTTGTCGGACACCTTTTTCTATTTTTATTTTTTCAGTTCTAGTGTCGTCGTCAATTATAACATTCATAGTTGCATTTTCATATATAAAGTTTACTAATGGTATATATCTAGAGTCTACTCGCGCGTTTTGGAGTGCTTCGATGATTGCCCACCTTTCAACTGAGTCAAATGCTTTTTGGTAGTCGATAAAAGCTAAGTGTATAGGTATATTACACTCTGTTGTTTTTTCTATGAGCAATCTCAAAGTTTGATTGTGGTCTCTGGTTCCAAAACTTTTGCAGAAGCCGGCTTGCTCTACGGGTTGGTAGTGATCAAATTTTAGCGTTAGGCGATTCATGATCCTTGTTAGCAATTTATATAAATGCGAAAGCAAACTTAGGGAACGTACCCATACTACGTGACCCACTTTTTGCAATTTTTAACCCCCCCTCCCCCCTCGGTGACCACGTGTAGTATATTTCAAGACCCCCTCTCCCCCTACAGTTTTCACGTAGTAAGTAATTCATAAATATGGTTTTGAAGCATTTCTTGCTAACAAAAAGTATTTAAAAAATTATTTGGCGCTTGCTGCGTGACGGTAAGAGTGCGGGCTACCTATAATTACAAGTGGAAAAATATTATCAAGATAAAACTTATGTCAAAATATATTGTGACCAAAACTTAATTTATAGAAACAAAAGTCCTGTTATTTTTATTAACATTTATTTTCCATCTCAATCATCTTCAACAAACACATTCCCAGCATCAATCCCCTCGGATACACCGTAGATCACGGGGGTGGTAACATCGGGAGTTTCCTCAGACGTGATTATTATCTCTTCATTGACAGTCTCGACATCTATTCACTCCAAGCTTTCCTTCATGACACAGAATGCCTCCTGTGGTCTCCTGGAGAGAACCCGTAGAAGTCGCACGCGAGACACGTCATCCACCGCAACACCAAGCACCAAACTATCAGTTGATGTACCTTCGTGGGGGTGGGTCTGAGGTGATAGAAATCACTGCGTGATAAACCGGCCGAGAGATCTCAGATCTACGCGAGTCCGCGGTTAGGCCCTCCCCTAGGTATAATCAACCTCAGGTGACTGACTGGGACACTGATATCTCAAGGCGGATGAAGGGATATAAAAAAAAATCAAAACAAGTTTACAAGTTACTATATTAAGCAAAGTGGCAATTTAATTTACAATTTACATGAACCTTAATCTACAGGGAGAGAAACAGAATAATAAACAACAAAAAGAACAAAACACATATAAAATCTGATCTCAATGATAAAATGGATGGTGACGAGATTGAGTTAACACTTTTGGGTAGAACTAGGCGGGCGGGAGAAAAAGTCTTTAGATCGGGGGTAAACCTGTTTCGGAGTGTTCGGCAGGTGTCTTCTTCTTGCTGCTTCTTTTGGGTGGGCGGCGTACGGTGATCAATTTTGAGCATTTAGTTGGAAATTAGTTTTTATGAATTCTACACAAGTAGAAAATGATGTTTTATATTATATAATACCTAGTAATGGTTGAAAGTGTATATTTAGAGTTTTTTTATTCTATAGTTAGTGATATACGACACCTGAGAAATAGTATATTTCATCAAATTGACTAACATGTACTGTGTTAATTATATTTTTTCGGTTCGAATGCAAAATGATGGTCGGTATCCAGAAAATGCTCAGCCAGTGCTGATTTTTCTGGATGACCGAGTTTGCATGCCCGTTTGTGCTCGTTGACCCTTTTGGAAATTGTACGCGCCGTTTATCCCACGTATACTTTATCGCAGTCTTGACAATCAAGTCTATACACACCGTCTGTTTCTAAGCTTCTCGCTGATCTCAACAAATCCTTAATTTTTGAGTTGGTACCAAAAACTGTCTTAATGTCTCTTTTCTTGAGAGCTCTGGCAATTCTGTCTGTAACGCTTTGGACAAAAGGCATAAAAGTAATGCCTTTGCACTCAGGTTCTGTATGTTTTTCAGGGCGAACAGGCCTTGTTCTTATGACGCGTTGTATCTGTCGCTTCTGGTAACCATTGCCTTCCAGTGCGTCGTTGAGTGTTGTCATATCTTCCTGTAGATATTCGTCTTGGCATATCCTTTTGGCCCTCGTGGCCATAGTGTTGATAAGACCTCGTTTTTGAGCAGGATGATGGTGGGAATTCGCATGTAGATAACGGTTCGTATGCGTAGGCTTCCTATAAACTCTGTGTCCGAAACTCCCATCGGCTTTCTTTTTTACTTCGACATCAAGAAAAGGCAGCACGTTTTCTTTCTCTACCTCCATGGTGAACTTAGGTTCTTATGTAGTGAATTAAGGTGCTCCAAAAAATCACTTAGTTTGTCTTCCCCATGCGGCCAGATTGCAAACACGTCATCGACGTATCTCCACCAGACCTTCGGAATAAAGGATGCTGTGTCCAGTACTGTTTCTTCGAATTTCTCCATAAAAAAGTTAGCAATCACCGGATAAAGTGGATTACCCATCGCTACGCCTTCCACTTGTTGGAAGAGCTCACCTTGGAAAGAGAAGTATCCACTCATCAGGGAGTGCTCAAACAGTGCGCAGATGTCTTCATCATAAATTTCTTCCAACAGAGTCATAGCGTCGTCCACAGGCACATTAGTGAAGAGGGATATGACGTCAAAACTGACTAGTATGTCACCCACCCCTTTCACACTTCATTTCTTTTAACATCTTGACAAAGTGTGCCAAGTCTTTCACCCATGAGGACGTCTTCCCTGTCTGCATCTGTAGGAGACCGGCCAAATATTGTGACAGCTTGTATGTTGGCGCTCCTATTGCGCTCACAATTGGTCTTAGTAGCACTCCATCCTTATGGATTTTGGGAAGCCCGTAGATTGCTGGTGTTTTTGATGCTTGCACAAATAGTTTAAAATGCAAATCGGCTGGAATACTAGAAGCTTTGACCAGCTCCCTAGTATTTCTGTCGATTCTATCTTATATCAATAATTTCAACAAAAATTTTTTTAAATCACATATGGTAAAATTTAATTAAAAATGAATAAAATTAAAAGATTGATTAAATGAAAAAAAATCAACAATTAAAAAATATTATGTTATATTTAATAAAATATTTAAATAGTTTCGCCAATTCATCAGGATCATTTCATATTCATATTCTCCATACTCATCGACCGACGTTTCTTACACCCTTTTAGGACTACACCCTCTCTCGATTTCTGATCTTTTTTGATATACTTTGGTGTGGTCCTTATAGTTTCTTCAATCGTATAAGTCATGTCGTTATTTGGTAATGGTTCATTAGGATTGTTTTTTTTTCAGTAGAGTCAAGGGGGTCAACAGTTTTTCTTCCCTTTACCATGTACAATTCTGTTAGTTCTTCAATTTCTATATTTAAATCTGGTTTTGGAATCTTACTTTTCACGTTTTCCAACTGTATTCTTTTTGACTTTGATTTTTTTGAAATTTCCTGTTCTTTGAGTCCCAGTTGTATAAGTGCGTCTAGCTGTCTACCTATTTCACTTTTTATATTATGACTTCGTTTTTGGTAGGCGTACGGTCCCATGCTTCTGCCGTGGGCAGGACCAGTCCCTCAGGGGAGTGCACCGACCACTCTCCCGGTCGTGGGAGGTCATACCCCAATAGCTCCTGGCTCGGGGTTACGCCCATGGCTGCATTCCTTCACCCGCGGAAAGCCCCTAGTATCGTGGGCAGGTATTCGTCCCGCCTACCGTGGGCCTGACCCTGCAGGTATACCCGCAGCCGCTTCTCGATTTCTTGATTACGGCACTCTGCCGCGTTCCCGCGCGCATGGTATATCGCCCTCGTCCAGTGGAAACACTGCCAGCGCTCTATGGCCGCAGTCCAAACACGGTGTCCGAACTGCGTTCCGTTATCTGTGACCACCGCCTTCGGGTACCCGAACCGCTGGAACACCTCGGTCTCCAGCAGCTGTACCAGCTGCGGGGCCTTGCTCGAGCGCAGCGGGAAGGCTTCCACCCACCTGGTGAACAAGTCGGTCGCCACCAGTATGAACCTCTTCCCCTGGGTAGACGTTGGGTATGGTCCCATGAGGTCCACCGCCACCACCTCGAACGGGTTACGAGCTTGGGTACTGCCTAGCTGGGCTGGTGGGCGCACACAAATACGGTTCACTGTTCGCGATACATTGTGCTACACGAGTAAAAGTCTCTACCGCTGTCTTGCAAACGTCATGTAGCACAAGTACTAGCAGTACGATGCAGGCAAACACCACCCGCGTCGTCGCCCTGGCGATGGGCAGCAGTGACTGCTTTGCGTAGTCCGCCCATTCTGTCGCCCGTTTATTGTGACGGTCCTCGCGCTCCGCGCATGCGACCGTCCCCTGCGTGGTCATCGTAGCGGCGGGCACCGAAACCCGCATCGTCTCGGTGGCCCGTCCCACCCCCCGGTCGCTTTCTCCCACCGTCGTCCAGCGGACCCGCGTCCGGTCCGATCCCCCCCGGGCGATTCCCGTTTCCCATCGTCTGCGCAAGGTATGCGTTCCTCTTTGTGCAGTCTCGTTTGAAGTGCCTCCCAGGGCAGTAATGGCATTTCGGGAACCCGCCTCGCTTGGGTTGGGTTCCCGAACGGTTGGGGTTCCCTGGGCGGAGGCGCCGCTACCTGGGGCTGGCGCCAGTTGCTCCTGCCTGGTGGCTCCGGTGCTTGCGGCCTCCGCGGCTGCTGGTAGCGGGTCGCTGCCGGCGGCGCTTGGTGCCCCGGCTGCTCATGCTGCTCCCGCCCTTGGCGGCCTTCCGGGAGCTCCTGGCGCTCCTGCCGGTCCTGGCGCTCCAAAGGCCTCCCGAACAGCGGCTCCCGCGGGAAGTCCATAGACGAGACCCGCGCCTTCGGGGTCTCGAAGGTGTAGGTACCGAAAACTAGACCCGCCTCGAGGACGTCTCGGTACCTTGGCCTCATCAGGGCAATGATGTCGGGGCACGCCCCGTCCATCGGCTCGGCTCCGTGCAGCCTCTCATATACCAGTTGCTTCCGCTGGAGGAAGCTGACGCCGCTCTCGTCTCCGCGTTGCGGGTCGCTGTACAGGCTGACCAGCAGCGAGGACCTAGCCGCCTTTACACCATAGCGCTGGCGTAGTTGGGCGCTGAATTCCGACCACGTCCAGCGTCCGCCAGAGTGTGGTCATCACCAGTGGCGAGCTTCGCCCCTCAGGTGTTGGGCGGCCTTCTCCACCTGGGTGACTGCCGCGCAGCCCACCACCTGGAAGAATGCCTCGCACGCTCCTATGAACGGCTCGGGGTCCTCCTCGGCCAGCCCACTGAAGTGGTCCTCCAGGACCCTCAGCACGCATGTTTGCCGCTGCATCGTGCCGGCGTCCGCCAAGCGTTCGGGCCGTTCGTCTGTCTGCAGACTTGCGTCGACGCCCTCGGTGTTCACGCGGGTTGTGGCCCTCTTAATCATCTCGCGTATACGGGACCCTTTACACGTCCCTTCAGTACACGCGAAATTGGACAACTGACCCCGCAAAGCCAGAACGCGATGAAGTCCCGGCTGCCTTATATCTTGTCTTCCCTTCTCTATGCTTACATCAGCTTATGTCTGCGCGATCTGTCAAAATCGGCACGAGGCGCAAAAGGTGTCAGCCCTTTTCTTTCTTTATTATTAAACACAACCGCAGGATAAAGAAGATAAACACAACACTAGGAATATTTCAGATTATCTCCAAAAAAAAATGTATTTGTATTTTTAATTTTAAGACGGATTATGTATTTTATTTCGTGGTCAGTTTTTCTTTTAACATTTAATGAACAATTCTTCACGTTTAGTTTCATATCGTCTTGTTATTATTCCTTGCATCTGTCCGTCTTGACGTATACTAGTAATCCTATTTGTTTGCAAAAAAAAATCTATTAATTACTAGGTACCAGACGTTAAGAACAAAAACATTTTTCTTATCTAATAAATTTAATTAACACAGAATCGTATCGAGACTCGCTAAGCGGCTTAGAAAAAAATATAACCATTCCTTCATTACGAAAAAATAACAGATATAAAAACGGCAAAAGAACCCGTATGCGGCCAATGAATAAATATTTTTCCGTATATGCGGAGACCTCTGTGTCCGGCCGGCCGCACTACCTTTCGGCCTAGTCGAGCTTTCCTGGTAGCTATGATTCAGCGGGCCTTCGAACCAAACCACCCGGTTCTGTTCGTTGCGCTTCCTTTCCCTTGCCGCTAGGTGTCGCTCTCTCGATAAGACCGGTCACGCTGGTCTCATCTCTTACTAGTTTATAATAAGAAACTTATCGAAAAGCTATTATGATATTGAAATTAATTAACATTATAACCCGGAGCGCCAGATACTTTAAGGTTAATTAAGTATCAACCGATTAGCTTGATTCTATTATAAGCATATCCCTCGTTTCACTCGCTTGATATCAGTGTCTTTTTTTTAAATATGTGCCATCTATCTTCACACCTTTTTTATCCCAATTCAGGGTCTTAAATACATCTTCTAAGGCTAACGTGAAGGCGAGATTGTGTCGCTTTGTCGGACACCTTTTTCTATTTTTATTTTTTCAGTTCTAGTGTCGTCGTCAATTATAACACTCATAGTTGCATTTTCATATATAAAGTTTACTAATCGTATATATCTAGAGTATACTCGCGCGTTTTGGAGTGCTTCGATGATTGCCCACCTTTCAACTGAGTCAAATGCTTTTTGGTAGTCGATAAAAGCTAAGTGTATAGGTATATTACACTCTGTTGTTTTTTCTATGAGCAATCTCAGAGTTTGAATGTGGTCTCTGGTTCCAAAACTTTTGCGGAAGCCGGCTTGCTCTACAGGTTGGTAGTGATCAAATTTTAGCGTTAGGCGATTCGTCATGATCTTTATTAGCAATTTATATAAATGCGAAAGCAAACTTAGGGAACGTACCCATACTATGTGACCCACTTTTTGCAATTTTTAACCCCCCCTCCCCCCTCGGTGACCACGTGTAGAATATTTCAAGACCCCCCTCCCCCTACAGTTTTTACGTAGTAAGTAATTCATAAATATGGTGTTGAATCATTTCTTGCTAACAAAAAATATTTTAAAAATTATTTGGTGCATGCTGCATGACGGTAAGAGTGCGGGCTACCTATAATTACAAGTGGAAAAATATTATCAAGATAAAACTTATGTCAAAATATATTGTGACCAAAACTTAATTTATAGAAACAAAAGTCCTGTTATTTTTATTAACATTTATTTTCCATCTCAATCATCTTCAACAAACACGTTCCCAGCATCAATCCCCTCGGATACACCATAGATCACGGGGGCGGTAACATCGGGAGTTTCCTCAGACGTGATTATTATCTCTTCATTGACAGTCTCGACATCTATTCACTCCAAGCTTTCCTTCATGACACAGAACGCCTCCTGTGGTCTCCTGGAGAGAACCCGTAGAAGTCGCACGCGAGACACGTTATCCACCGCACCACCAAGCACGTTTTTTCGATGGTTGTTGCTGCACTACAAACTATCAGTTGATGTACCTTCGTGGGGTGGGTCTGAGGTGATAGAAATCACTGCGTGATAAACCGGCCGGGAGATCTCAGATCTACGCGAGCCCGCGGTTAGGCCCTCCTCTAGGTATAATCAACCTCAGGTGACTGACTGGGACACTGATATCTCAAGGCGGATGAAGGGATATAAAAAAAATCAAAACAAGTTTACAAGTTACTATATTAAGCAAAGTGGCCATAAATGATATCACTATTGATATCAATTTTGCTCTGAAGACGAGTGCCCTCCACTTACGGGCACTGTCTATTATTCGGTACAGTCGAGGCTCTACGACTTACCGGTATCGTACATAAATTAGTCACAGAGGAAGGAATGGCAGGGGGTATAAATTAGGCGCGGTAATTCAATATTCACACAATTTAATACAAAACAAAGTCAAAGTATCAGAAAATCCAGTTAATATTATAGATGACAGAGAGGAAACACAAAAAAATATATATAATCTGCTTATTTAAGGAAGATTATAGAAGAAAAGTTACATCAGTTAAAATTGAAAACTATCCAATTAATATTACGGATAAAAAAAAAGCAACACAGAAATATCCAAATCTTCTCATTTAAAGAAAATTATTGGGAAAAATTACTTTAATCAAAACCCAAAACTATCCAATTAATATCATGGATAAAAGGAAACACAAATAATAAGTTTTATTTTGATAAAATACACGGCAATAAAGTTTTTTTAAATAAACATTATAAATGTAAAGTAAAAAGAATTAAAATTATATAATCTACTTATTAACTAACTTATGCGAAAACAATCACTATTAAAACAAATGTCTCTGCAGAATTCTCAATTGTATACATAAAAAGGGTACTTAGGCGTTTGGGCGTTTCTTCGACTTGGCCCGCCCTTTCGCTGAGGGCTCTCCGCTCCCGATTTCACTTCAGCTTCCACGCTCCGCACTCCGGATCTCACTTCTCCCGCTTCACTTTCTGTTTCACGTCCGTAACTACGACCCGTACTTCTGATCTCCTTCTCTCGATTCGCAACTGATTCACTTCCGACTCGCACTCCTCCGAATCTCGAGCGTGACTGCCTCCTCCGAATCTCGATCGTAACTCGCTTCCTCCGAACCGAAGATGGTCCTGTTAGAAGCCTGAACAACCGTCGAGCTTGCATGCGAAGATTTATGAATGTAGATGAAGCGAAAGTTGTATGTCAGGACTGAAGAGTATGGCGCTCTATCTTCTCTGCCTACCCCCGCGGGAAACGGCGTGATGGTAAGTTAGTTAGTTAGGCAATTTAATTTACAATTTACATGAACCTTAATCTACAGGGAGAGAAACAGAATAATAAACAACAAAAAGAACAAAACACACACAAAATCTGATCTTAATGATAAAATGGATGGTGACGAGATTGAGTTAACACTTTTGGGTAGAACTAGGCGGGCGGGAGAAAAAGTCTTTAGATCGGGGGTAAACCTTTTGGGAGAGTTCGGCAGGTGTCTTCTTCGTGCTGCTTCTTTTGGGTGGGCGGCGGCGTCGTGGTCCTCCCCTGAGTATGCAGGTTTCGTCGGCGGCTTCTGGCGTTGGCGTCGTGGCATTCATGCAATCGGCAGCGGGGCGTTGCTTTGTCACGGCGGTACACTGAGGCGTCGCGGCGGCACGGATACTAACGTCGTGATGGTGCGTCGCGGCACTTGGTAGCGAAAGACGGTTACTACCGTTGGACTTTCGCTCCTCCAGGAGTTACTAGAGTGAACGGCGATGCTGTTTTTATGGGCACCGCTAGAATCTCTAGCTTCTCCACATTCTCGACTTCAACTTCCAACTCCAACTGGTTCCTTGGCGGCCGGCTACATTAATTAAACATATAGAGCCGTAATCAACCGATTATATCGCTACGTATGGCATATTGCTTCCTCATGTGTCTGAGTCGGGCACCTTTCCCAAAAAACAAAGAGAAAGAAACGTTCCTGCGCCCTCTACCGAAAACAAAGGATGGTTTTACGATGGCCCTTTCGAAATGCGACACTTTTCGCCGGAAGAAATGTATTTGTTTTTTTGAAAACATTTGGTCATCCTTTCATAAGATGTAGCATTTCTAAAACCGATTTTGATTGTCCGTCGAGGACAATAGTGGAAACTTTAAAAAATGTTTTTCAAAACATTTGGTGAAAAAACAACTCTGCTTTCTAACCCATTGTCTTATGTGTTAATGGCCCGTTCTAATGTCCTTCCCTATTGTCTATTAAGACTAAGGGTCGAACGTCTATCCCCGTGTCGTAAAATCAATTCCTAACGTTCATCCGCGATGTTTCCCTAGAACAAAAGATGCAGGCTTATTGTTCTCTTACTAACAACAGGACATGCGTTTTTTAACGTCCAGCAGTGTTATTTCCTAAACAAAAGCTCCGGTATTTTCTTCAAACTCCATTGTTTGATCCTTAGCTTGCGACCTCGGAGGAATTATTTGTCGTAATGTTATTTTTCTTTTTAAACAATAGGTTAAATATTTCGCCTTCGGACAAAAGATCGAAACTGCCGGGGCTGCTCTGCTGCCGCGACCACATGGCACGTAATTTTTGAAATCTGGGCGCTTCGATCCCGGTATTGCTCTATGCCAAAACTAATAACTCTGTTCGCATCATATTCCGGTACATCACAGTTTTCAATCAGCTGACGTCTCGGCATATGTACGTCAGTGTTGCCACCTGCGAGTTTAAAAAGCGCCAAAAACTGCTTGTCATATTTGAATGTAGCTCGAAAAAAACGCGACATTTCCCTAGAACATATTGACTACGTGATAAAAACCTAAGCCCCCCGCCCCTCATTGTGACCAAGCGTGGTATTTTGAAGATCCCCCTCCCCCCCCTGAATGTGTCACGTAGTATAGGTACGTTCCCTTATGAGTCGATAAAATCTGAATACATAAAAGTAATATTAAGTTTCGAAATTTCTCCATTATTGGAACTATTCAATTACACCAGTTATAAAACATCAATAAAATATCAACAAACATAACCTCTCTAGAGTAACAACAATGTGCGTTGTTGTCTTAATTTCATGGTTAACCCAACAAACAAAACACATTCTGATTAAAATAAAGCAATACCAGTTTACAAATGAAAATTTCTACCGAAATTTTCACCGCACTAACAATTTCCTTAAGAAAAGCCACTATATCAATTTACAATCACAGAAACACTTTGCACTCAAGCCATCTTGTCTATCTAACTGACCGAATTGAATAAAATGTTAAACTTTGACAGCTCGATGTCTATAGTCTACATCACAGTGTTGCCAATATAAAAAAACTGGTTCATGTCCTTATTCTAGATGATTTATTTATTTTTTGTCCATTACTGGTTCCTTGTCCATTACTGCTGCGTTTATCTTACAAAAAGCCAGTAATGAATACCCATTTATGAACTGATCCAGATAGGAAAACTCAGTCATGGACACGTCCATTAATAAACATCTTTAAAATATTTTTATTATTATTATTATTATTATTATTGATAATGGGCAGGCAGCTTAAGCTGATAGGCCCATATCACTGTCTCTCATTTGAATATCCAGCCTATTCTTAAATCGGTTGACACTGGCTGCAGACACAACATCCTCGGGCAAACTGTTCCACATATTGACCACTCTATTACTTAATGCATGCTTTCTTGGGTTACACGAGAACCGAGACTTGTTCAACTTCAGATGATGTCCTCGAAGGCCCACATTAGTGTTAAATGCAAACATATCTGTCATATTAGGAATATTGTAGTAGCCCGATAGAATCTTGAATGTCTCGATGAGGTCACCTCTTGCTCGTCGCTCCTGAAGAGTGGGCAGTTTCAATACTCTCAGCCTTTCCGCATATTCCAGGTTTTTAAGACCCAAGGGCAATTTTGTGGCTCGTCTCTGAACATTTTCCAGTAAAACTATATCTTTAACAAAATATGGATTCCAGATCTGAGAGGCATATTCGAGGAGAGGCCTCACATACGTCTTATAAATAGTTGTGAATAGTGGTACTGTCAGATGTTGGAATGATCTTCTCACTAAATACAAAATAGAGTTAGCCTTCTTAACCACACTCGCTATGTGCTCACACCATTTAAAGTCCTTGGTAATAGTAACACCCAGATCCTTCTGCGAGACCACTGACTTAATCAGGCTTTCGTTTGTGAGAACATTCTTAACAAATGCATTGGGTGATAAGAGGCGTTTATTGAAGCTGGACCGTGTAAATAGGCCAGTTCCAGGGAGATATTCGATCGTGCAAATAACAATTGTATTCAAACTAACAAGTCAACCAGAACAAATGTAAGACCAGAAAACCACCCAAAATAACTTCCACTGACTTACCCAATGGCTGGCTGGATCCGGATCTCTTGCACAATTGCTGCGTTCTCCCTTGCGGTTATTTATCTTAGATTAGAGTTCGATAGGTCTTGCACTTGTAGGTAAAAATTTGCGGCGCACGTGTTTCAATAAATCTTGTATTATATTTTTATTATACACCGTGTACTGGTGCGAGCGGACATTAAACAGCGACACGATATATAGTTAATTTAAATCACAGTGTGATGGCGATGATGTATCAATTTTATAAAAAAAGGGAATGCGATGCGGACAATAAAACCGTCACTGCCCACGTTTCAAGGTTAAATTTAGAAGTGCGCGCGCTGTCCTTCCAATGCGACATCTGTTGACGCGTTCCAAGCCATCCAGCCAGGGGAGAGTCACTCCGGATGGACTCAGGCTGAACAAATATCATGATTGACATGACAGAAAAAATGGTACAACAATTATTTGCACAAACATGCATCTTTCAGAAAACGAAAAGAAAAAATATTTTTTCACAGTGGTCTGGGGCCTTAAATCATTAAGTAATTTTTCGTAAGTTTTCATTTCTAGTCGCGATTACTAATGGCGCTTTAATATTTATAAAAAAAAATTATAAATCTCAAAATAAATTATATCTTCTTATATTTGTTACTGCTATCCTCACCACGCCCCGGGCGCGCGGCCGGGGCGCGGTGAAGATAAGATATATGGCGGCCAACGAACGAAATATACTTTGCGTCGCGGGCGCGCGCCCACTCGCCATACATTTTCACGGCGCGCTTTCTATATCATGTCTCTTACTTATTTAGACGAGGTACTTTGGGAGATCTTTAATTTTAAAATAGCCTATTACAAAACTTATAATTTTAGAACAAATCACCACTACATTAATACTGATGTCAAATATTGTATAAAATTTCAGGTAAAAATTTTTGCTTTCCCTTAACTTTAAAGAACCCTCTCTTATTCAAACGTACAGGCTCACTTTTATTACCTCTGCAATGTCATTTGCTTTGTACCATATCTTATCTGGTTTTTCAGGCCACCTAAAGGAGTTACCAGTTGATAGTGCCATGGGGTTGATTTCATACTGGTGCTCGTGCGTGTCAACATCTTCTACTTTGCCCGTAAAATATTCTCCTTCATATTTCACTGTAACAAACTGACCAGTTTGTTATAGTGCTAACTTGGCGATCAAATTTTGAAGAAACAGTTAACATACTTAAAATTTCGCCATCTGAATCAGAATCAGAATATATATTTTTATATATCTCATCTTTGCGACGTTTAGGCTGTTTGCTTCTATGCACCAAACCAAATCTTTGTTGACGTTTATTTCGAGTTGATTTTCTTTTAAACTGTCATCATGATCTTCTCCTAAATCACTTCGTCACTTTCGGCGTAGGAAACTTCAACATCCGTGTCTTCAGAAGTGGTATCTTCGTGAACTTGAACTTTCTTTTTCAATTTTAAACTTTGACTCTTTTTAATCTCCGTATTTTTTTCTTTCAAGATCTTTTCTTGCTTGTTTTTCCATTGCTCTCTTTTCCTTTTCTTCTTGTTTTTTTTTGTTTATCAATTTCTTTCTTTGTATGATATTGCTGCCAAGCTTTGCTTGTCACCGCTTATGGAATCTTTTCTTTTGAGCGCCTTTTCTTTTCCTTTATTTCTTCAGGCCAAAAAAGATTATTTTTAAAAGGCGATGGTATCACTACACCCAATACAGACTCTAAAGAATTTTTTCTTTGTGTCTGAGCCATGGAGCAAGATGGAAGTATCTCTGAAGTCGAAGTGCTTTGGCAACGTTGCTCGATACATATTTCACCCGCCACAACCATTCATTGGTCCAATTTTACGCCATTACATCTAAGAAAAGTCGTCATTGGCCTGCATACAAGATCGGTCTGGCAACCGTGTGAAAACCTTCGTTCTGTTTCCTGATAAGCTACATTCATTTAATATGGTCGATGAATACCTCTAAATGCATTCATGCCGCATGTTCGAAATTTGTCTGCTACGAAAACAACCTTATTTTTTTTATACGTTTTGTATTTCTTTGTATATAAACCACGTTTACTACAACGCGAGGAATGCGGATGAGGTGCTGGTCTAAGTGTGATGTGAAATTTTTGTAACAACTGTCTTATTACGCTAATTGAAAATCTGCTAGAGGCACATTTTTGTTCGTTATCATTTTAATAAAACTTTCAATAAATATAATTCCACTATATGGAAGGCGACCTTTTTATATCACTTTATTGTTTATCGTATGCAAACTACTTAACATCATGTCCACTTTGTCCACAGAGCCCATACACTTATTATAGTCGATGATGCACTTTGGTTTGATAATTGGTTGACCCGTTTTCATGTGAATTTTCCCCGTCATTTGCATGGAATCGTCGTGAATTGTTGTTAACATGTGTACCTCCCGTTTATCTTGCCACAGAGGTCCCCCATGATCCCCCTCGCGAATGCTAATTGTTGCAACCTCCGAAGCACACTTCGGAGGGGCTTTGACTATTCCCCTCATAGGTGTCTCACTCCTCGGAGGAACCTTGGAAGGATATCTGGTAACTGTATTTGGTGCATAGACGAGACGCCTTGGAGGCGCCTCTGAAAAAGAAGAGGAAGAAGCTCTAATCTCCTTAAGCCAATCCTAAACCATCTCCGTCGTTAGGTCTTTGATGGTGATTACTCCCTGTGAACAAAATAAAAAATCATTTTTAGTATACAGTCATATTAAAACGCATGATTATTTTCATCTGTTATTTGCAATTCGGACCATTCAAAGAGTTTCTTAGAATTTGATTGATTAACTTTACAAAACATAAATGCGAATACAAATAGTCATATGGCAGGAAATTTTGGAAGCAAAGAACACAATTCATTTGTGGAATGTTCTTCGAACAAAAAATACTAAAGGGTCCGCCAAATAACTTTTTTTTTTGAAAATGCTATAAAAAAAAAACTACTGAATATTTTCTCAAATTTCTTTTTTTATTTGAAAGTACAATCCTTCCGGTTAATAATGGAAAATAATTTCATTCAAATGGCTGCCTCGGCTGGCCATGCAGTAGCCTACACGATCGGTCCAATTTTTTAGCACATTATCGATTGTGTGCAGCTGTATTTCGCCAATGGCTTCACGAATATTGTCCTTTAAAGCGTCAATTGTCTCTGGCTTGTCGGCGTAACATTTATCTTTGAGGGCACCCCACAAATAATAGTCCAATGGTGTCAAATCGCAGCTCCGAGGTGGCCAAACGACATCAGCTCTGCGGCTGATAATGCGATCTTCAAAAACAGGGCGCAAAACATCGAGTGTAGCTTCGGCTGTGTGGCACGTAGCGCCGTCCTGTTGAAACCAAATGTTGCCAATATCCTCCTCTTCAATTTTTGTGAACAAAAATTCGTTCAACATGGCCCGATAACGATCGCCATTGACTGTAACGGCCACTCCTTGCTCATTTTCAAAGAAAAATGGCCCAATTATGCCTCTGGACCAAAATCCGCACCAAACAGTGACTCGTTTTGGGTGTACCGGCTTTTCAATGTATGCGTGCGGGTTTTCTGTGCCCCAAATGCGACAATTTTGCTTGTTTACATACCCGCCAAGATCAAAATGAGCTTCATCCGAAAAGATGATTTTTTTGGCAAAATCGGCATCTTCTGTAAGTCGATCGCAGGCCCACTCAGCGAAGCGAAAACGCATTGTATGGTCAGTTGGCTTCAACTCCTGAACCAATTGGACTTTGTATGGCGTCATACCAAGGTCTTTATGCAAAATTCGTCTCAATGATGTCTCCGAAATGTTCAATTGTTGAGAACGACGGTGAATTGATGTTGATGGCGCTTCACGCACACTTTCTGCCACAGCATCAATATTCTCGGGTGTACGCACTGTTTTTGGCTTTTCACGCTTTGGTTTATCGATGAGGATGCCAGTTTCTTTCACTTTTTTCACAAGATAACGAACATACGGAGCTGACGGTGCTTCTCTTCTTCCAAAAACCGTACGCAATTTTCGCACACATTCTGCAACATTACCATGATTTTCAAAGTAATGTCGCAATATTTCCCAGCGTTGTTCAAGCGTATACACAACCATATTCGTTCAGCGGAAGGATAAAACTAATTATCTGTCAAATCAGACATGAGCTAAGTATTACCATTCACAAAATAAGCACTAGTTGAAAAAAAAAACTTTAGATGGCGGACCCTTTATATTAAAAGCCAAAATAAGAAAATGAATAATAATAATCGATAATATGACACATTAGAAGTCTTACCATTTTTAAATATCTACATAGGTGTGTACAAATAAGTTTTCGCCATTTTTATCAAAAATTGGGCATCTATTGTGAAAGAACGGAACCCACTGTTTTATTCGAAGTATTTTACATCGCTTGCCACTACTTTTTCCTATTTTTCTGGCAGCATCTTTTTTTTTATCTTTTGAGGCTATCCACGAATCGACCCAATTTTCGGTATTTTCATATGATGTGAAGTGTTGCTCAGACAGGCCACGCGCCATCGACCGAAACAAGTAGAAGTCAGAAGGAGCAATGTCTGGTGAATACGGCAGGTGGGGTAAAACTTCCCAATTGAATGTTTCCAAATAGGTTTTGTGCCGCAACATGTGGACGAGGTTATAATGCAGGAGTATAATTTTGTTGTGTGGAGTAGTATTCGGCGCGCTTTACCTTGATTGTTCGACTCAACCTCATCAACTGTGTTCGGTAGACAGCCCCAGTAATGGTTTCGTTCGGTTTGAACAACTCATAATACACGACACCAAGCTGATCCATAATGAGCCATATGTCAAACTATGCGTCTGACACGCCCGCATGTGGATGTAATCCGCAGATTACTGCCCGAACATGTCAGCGCTTGTAAATCACGTGCATGTGATGGAAATTTCCACTTTCTCATTTACCAAAATCTCTACATTATTATCATTGCACCAGGTAGCCCTTGTTATCCTGATTAAAATGATACCCAACATTTTGGGTATCAAGCTCTCTGGCGACGGGAAATCAAAATTTCGCACCATGCGAAAAAGTTCACAGCATCTTTTTTCAAGCCACGAGCCAGCTGGGTCTCGGCTATTAGCCGACTACATTTCTATTGGTTGTGATTTGTGGGCTACTTCGCTCGAGCTGACCGCTCCCCCGACGGCTACCTGATTTTAGTTTAGCAATGTCGTCAAAAAATGAATTTATTTACACGCGCCCGCGGCCTGAGTGAATCATAATGACATTTTTAATTACTCCCTTGCGGCCGCGGTCGTCGCTCTAATGGATGACTCATTAACGGGACCTCATTGACAGTTATAACATACAAAGTATTACATTTTACACACAACATATCACATTATTATATGTTTGCCTGTTTACTGCGTGGACCCTAACAAGTTTATCAAGACATTTATTATATTCTACAAGATACATTTTTCAAATAATACATATTTTTCTTCGATTTTGGTCTTGTGCGAACCAAATATATTGTCAAGATTATTAAATAAACATTAGTCATAGCTGCCAACTTAAATGCAAATACTAGGACAGCTAGATATAACCCACTCTTTAAATGTTGGAAGGAAATCACAAGGGGTTAGCCCTTAAAGTATATAAAAACCTTAGGCACAATAAACCATCTGTCAGCATCTCGGAGTTATTCAATAGGTAGTCTAAAAACATTCACGATACCTTTTGTAGTACAAGACCTGGTAGCACAAATTGTACCGGTGTTTCTGGTGGCAGCGGGATGGGGGGGGAAGGTCTCAGCGGGGGCCTTTTTACAGGCGGCGGGGATCAGCTGATCGAACCAGAGGGCGCGATGGCGTCGGATGAAATATAATTGAAAGTGCGGGATGTTTGGCATTAAAGTGGTTTGACCGCGGTGGTTTTATTTTTTAATCCAGTCCCCGCGGCACGGTATAAAACTCGAAGGATATTTTGTACGTGCGATGCCTTTTGGCGGGTAAATTAGGTCGCGTAGATAAACTTCTGGCGAATTGTTCATGTACCCGGAAGCACTGTTTGACGAGATTTGCAGCAGTGGTCCAAAACTGTTTTTATAAAACTGAGGAATCTGAACTAGCGTAATTTTCACTTCGACTGGTATGCTACCCTTTTGGCGGGTAAATTAGAGCGCAAATAAACTTCAGGCGAATTGTTTATATACCCGGAAGCACTGTTGACGAGATTTGCGGCAGTGGTCAAAACTGTTTTTACAGAACTGTAGAATCTGAACTCGCGTAATTTACACTTCGACTGCTATACTTAAGCTGCCCTTTTGGCGGGTAAATTATCGCGCAAATAAACTTCAGGCGATTGTTTATATACCCGGAAGCACTGTTGACGAGATTTGCGGCAGTGTTCAAAACTGTTTTTACAAAACTTGTCACGAGACGTTTCTGGCGTGGAATAAAGATTTTCTCAAGGGGGGCTTACCTTTTGAAACTGCGCGTTTCGCGAACAAACCCACACATATCAATATCTTTGGTAAACTTATTTTTTGGAAATAGCTATAGAATATTCAATTGTAGGAAATACACAAATGCTAAACATTTCAGAGTTGTATCAGAAATATCGTCTCCACCCAATAAATCTAAATTGGTGTAGTTATTTTGTCCTCTAAAATTGTAATTTTCTTTAATGGATTAAGATACTGACTGTTTCCGGTAGAAGTTGAAGGCTCAGAATACGGAGTACAATTTTCACTCACACATCATTCTAATTTTTCTTCAAAAGTTATATGTTTTGACGTAGAAGCCATACGATGCATTGTTTCAATGTTTTCTATTGATGATAGCGGCCCTACACTCATGATCATATCTACTGTTTCTTCATACCGGTCGTAGCTTGATTTATCTAACAATGAATTTGTGATTGATTACTTGGGATTGATCAATACACAATTCAAAATCAGTTATTGGTTCAATAATATCTAAAGCATTTGTCAAATTATTTCTAGAGTTAAATTTTCCCCATCGTGATAAAGCTAAAGGATCAAAACTTTCCTTATTTATAATATTTCTATTCAGTGGATACATGCCACCTTCTTTGAAACCATTTTTTATTACCTGAATATCAATTTTATTCCAAACTTCTGTAAGTATCCTTGAAAAATTTTTTTTGTTAGTTTTTTTTTTTTATCTATATTTAATCGTTGCCATTTCACAAGTTTCTCGTCCCATGCATTTTTCAACGATTTCATTACACTAAGGTCTAATGGCTGGAGTATATGACTGGAATGAGGCAGCAATTTTAATATTGCCACATCTTCTTTTCTGACCTCAATTATACTTAAGTTTATATGTGTAGTATGGGTATCATAAATCAGTAATATTGGACGCGTCGGTCCTACTGCAGGAAGAAAGACTTCCTTAAAATATGTTGCAAAAATATTTGTCACCGTCCAACCGTTTTTGGTAGCAGCATATTGTGTAACAGAAGATTTTTCAGGCTCAGTCCATTCACACGTATTTTCCTTTAAAGATAATCAAAGACGGACATTTATCTACACTACATCCCAGCAAAACAGTAGTGTTGTTTCTGCCTGGTGAAGATATTGTTCTTGTTGAAGGATATCCAGTAAGTCCGACTACTTTTGTTTTGCTGGGGTCATTAGAGCGGTATTTATTTGGAAAGGTGCCATAATTGAAACGGATTCTATATTTGCGCGGTCCGATTCTCGTTTTCTGATTGCCACTGACGTTTGGCGCCATCATTGTGGTGGATGTATTATTAGCGAGAACCTTTTCCCGAGGCACGCTTCCCGTACTGTGGAGTCTGGTCTAGAAGAGACTTCTGCTCTGTTTAATTAGCAGCTGCTCGACCGAAGTTCCACTTCCACCGACTGCCGCCGTAGAGCAAAGAGACCAGGGCTTATGGACTCGACTCGGTCATGTGTGAAGGACAGTGGCTATACAGGATATTATTAGGCTAGTTTGGATGGACTTTACAATAGACTGAAAGAGATTAAATTTAATAACCTGATTTATTACACAAATTGTTACACAGTTAATGTACCTAGCTATCTGTTTCCTACCGCGGACTATGTACACCTATGTTATATTAATTAGCATTGTTTCCAATTGGCCACTAATCCTGAGCTAAGGCTGGTAATCAAGTAATCATAAATATTAAAGCATGAACTGACCTTAATTAAATCTAAACCAATTAAAAAGTCATTTGAAATCTTGTTAATCCATAATGTATACATCCACATTTTTTCCAATTCAAAGATTTTTACTTTCGAATTCGTCAAACCGCTTGCCTTTTTTTCACCATTAATCGTTACTAAATTTGCTTCATTCAGAATGTTTCCTTTCCCTTTTAGTTTTAATAGTTTAGAATTAATCAGAGAAATATTTGAACCTGGGTCATAAACTCCGTATAAATTTCTAATGTACCATTTAACAGTAGTTTGACATTTATTAATGGTGTAACTATTAGTTTTTTTTATTGGTTTCTTTTAACTCGGCTTCTATGACTGAATTGTTTACATGTTTAATGAAGTTTTTCTTAGCCTTATCATCTTCTTTTGCAAGCATTGATTTGTGTGGTATATCTTTTGGTCAAACAGGAAATAAATATTTTTCAATGTTCGATGAGGGCGTAAATCTCTTCGGGTGGTTTGAATTTATCTTTGATTATCCTCATCGTTGACTGGAATATTTGTAAACAGGGAAACTATGTCAAAACCTACAAGAAGATCTCCATCACCTATGGTCAGGTCTTTAAGAGCTGTATGAAATGCTCAGAGTTTTGTACATAAGATTTGGCGGTTTAGACATTTGGTTGCATCTTAGCGAGCTATGTAGCCACATTCTATCAATAAATAAATTGAATTGAATTGAAAAAAAAAAAATTTAATTGAATTGAATTCTGCATCGGAGAGCCTACTGAACTTTAATGATCATGGAGGGGTGTCCTTCTTATGTATTTTGGGTAAACCATACATTCTCGGACATCTCAATAATTTCTACCTAGGTATAAGTTCAGTTTGTGTCTCTGGTTTCAGTTTTGCGGCAAGAATTTTCGTTTTGGTGGGTTTTTCAAGATGTGTTGTGGGATCCGGCTTATGAATTTTATATGTGGGGTCATCTAGAAGTGCAAGCATTTTGTCTGTATAATCTTTAGTGTTCATGACCGCCGTAGCGTACCTTTGTCGGCTGGTAGCACAATTATATCTTTGTTTTTTAAGTGATTTTAGAGGACGCAACTCCTCTCTTGTCACATTGGCTTGAGGAATTTGTGCTTTTCTTAGTATTTCACTTGTTTGTTGTCGAATTGCCGAAAATGGCAAGCACATCAGAGCTTCCCTCTAAGGCTGCTTCTACTCCGGTTATGATATCCTAATGTCTATGGGTATTTTTGAGGGAGCGATCGCAAAATTAAAACCTTTAGCCGAGGCAGATGTAGTGGTAGAATCCAGAGTTGTATCTAATAAATTATGAACTACTTTTTTAAGGTTTAACTCCTTTCTCGGCTGTATGCTTTTAGATACAAGTCGTTCATATTTGTTTTGTTGTCTTTTTGCGTCTAATGCAGTGTTAACCTTGGCTCTTTGTTCTGTTAAGATGTCTAACTGGTCTTACTCCCTTAATTCAGAAAAAGGATGTTATTTTTCCACACCAAAAACTTAGAGCAACTTTAAGATTTCTCGCAACAGGGAGATCATACGAATGTCTTAAATTTTCTACTGTAAAATCATATCAAGCTCTCGGTAAAATTATACCTACAGGTTCTAACGATATTTTGTACATTTTATATAATAAAGCGAACAGACCTTCCAAGGTTCTCGTAACTTACCTTTGGGAAGACTCAGCAAAGAACAAGTACACTTTAGTCTCAGGGTTTTTTTTATAGGTTCTTTTAATTTAAAAAAAAATCATTCGAAGTGGCCAGTAATGTAACACGGAAATAGTTAAAACAATTGACTGTTTATTTTAGAATTTAAGAGTAAAAAGGGGCGATAAACATTTAAATATAGTTGATATCTCAAAAAAGGTAAAACATGTAAAATTAGTAATAATACAAAAGTGATTACAATTAACAAAATTCAACTACAAAAAGACTCCAGAAACTTCGATATCGAATCGATTGAAGAACAAAAATTACTCCATATAAAAATTACATTCCTTTCATATACATGAAATTCAAGACAATTAACATAGACCTCTCGGATAAACAGAAGTAAAATAAAAAATAGTCAAAAGGGGTACATGAATTTAAGTTTTTGGTTAATTAAAGTTACGGAGAACACTTATTGATATGCTGCAGTATATGAAAAAAGTATTATCTCACAAAATGAAAATTAGGCTATGCCCTCTGGTCAAAAATCAACAAATATGAAATTTCACTGTTTTGGCTGGACGAAGTTCTCAGTTATTAGGACACTTATATGGTTAGATACATGGACACTTCTGTAGTTTCTTCAAGGTGAAGACCCAAATGACCAGAGTAGATTTTGGGTCTTATTGTGATGTGCTGGTGGTGAATGAATCAAAATTCGATCAAAATTTGGAGTACAACTTCCCACAATTTTCACAGTTCTTTTAATTGATATTTTTTTATTTGAATAGATATTTCACTTTATACAAATGGTTATTTTTATAGTTCTAATATAAAGTTTAAATAACTCTGGTATACTGTTATCTATACACTTTATACAAAAGATTATTTTTATAGTTCCAACATGAAGTTTAAATAACTCTGGTATATTGTTATCAGATCAAAAAAAGTTATTTTTTATATCAATTCCATGTTTGAATATACTATACTTCCATTACTAGTTAATACCTAATTCTTTCTATACGGAATTTAATAGATTCAATACAAAGAAAAGGTTTCGAAGGAACTAAACTTGGTCGTCGAAGAAACACATGTTCATTGTACCACCGAAAAAGATGAAGGGCGACGTTAGAAAATAACAAGCTTGACGAAAATTTTCGGAGTCTTATTGCATAGTTAAAACGACGCGTATGTGAAACAGCGTCATATGTATGAGGGCGACAGAGGTATTAAACACAGTGATATGCCAAAACGCCAGTCCTTGTGATCCACCTTATAAAAAAGGGCCATTTATCCAGTTCGTGGACGCAATGAATCGATGTCACTTAGGATCAAGTGCCGTTTGACCAATCATGTCGGCCAGTATAAACCGGTTTTATCTGGTTTTTTAAGTAAAAATCGTAATTTTAGAAATGCAAATGCGTCGCAGATTTTAAAATAATTTGACCGTTAAAATATTTTTGTTTGTTTTGTCACGTGGTCCATTTTTAAACACAAAATTATTGAAATTGAATCCAAATTACACGAGATTCTCAAATATATCATGACAAGGTATATAAAAAACAGTTTTGTTTAAATCATCCATTTATTTATGATTAAAAAATCAAAATACAAAATTGAAAATCGAAAGACAAAATTAGAAATCAAAAGACAAAACTAGAAATCAAAATTATAAGAAAAAATAGAAATGAAAATACAAAATAACAAGGCACAAATGAGATCTGCAAGGCGAGCACCACAAATGCTCTGGTCTGCACATCTGCGCAGGCAATCAGAATCGAATTTCGATTCCTCTCCGAAAGTACAGTTGTACAGTTTTTAGGCACACACGCTCCGGTATACCTGCACAGGCATACTTAACAGGATCCGAAAATCGGCTGAAAAGATAAATAGATTGTTCTGTAGTTGTAATGTAATATTAATGTGTTGAATATATTTTATTAAATTATAACTCATAATCTAAAAAGCAGTCACAAATGTCATTGAATTATTGGCATATGTGTTGAATATATTTTATTGAATTAAGTATCATAATCTAAAAAGCAGTCACAAAATGCGGTTATGTTAGTGGTATACCATACCTACTTTTTGCAAATATTGTGGTTTATATGAACATAACCTTAATCTTGACAACGGTAAAAGTGACTTTTTTTACCTTGAATTAAAATAACTAAACCCTCATGCAAAATGCTTATGTTTCACATTAAGTATTGATGTTTTCCAAATGAAAAATAAACATTGTATTAAATATTCTAGAATTATCACATTTATAAGTCGGAAGCCGAGAAGAAATTTTTGGACACTGGACTTTGTATATTATTGACTATTCCGTTTTTTTAATTTTATTTAAAAAACAGTGATGTAAGAAAAATTGTTGTTTAATATTTTTTTTACAATACATAAATTATTAAGAGAAATACATATATGTTATATGGAGAAAAATAAATACTCTTTTTTTTAAATTCGGACAAATAAAACACGAGCATGAACTGCTCTCAGGTGTTTCCGTGAATTTTGGCGTCGGTAGTCGGTACTCTGTACTCAGTCCATTCTGTGTCGTCACTCTGTATGGTTGACTCTTTCCCTCACAGTCTTTCAGTCTCGCAACGATACGTAAATATATAACGCTATTGCAATGTTTATATGATATTAAGTTTGTTATATCTCATTCTCATCTTGAAGCAGCACGATCCAATGACACCATACATCGATATTTGACACTTCGAAAATGGATGTCTAGCCTTAAGGCTGAATCAAGAAAGCCTCAAAAGTTACGGACTACCCGTACTTGTTCGTGGGTGACCTAAAAGTCTCCCACCAACAAGGCTGTCGTACTTCGAGTTCAAATCAGCGTAACCAAATCGTCGCCATGTAGAAGGTTGAGGATCGTTATTATCCCGATAATTTTAAATCAAACAGGGAAATTTATTTTATTATTAATTATAGGAATATTGTTGTTTATGGCTTTACAAATATAAAATTTTTCCTTATTTTTAAGTTTTAAACCTTTATCATTAGTGTTTAATATTTATTATTATTTATATAAAAGAAAACGGTGAAAAATAAATAATATTTTATCGTGAATGCTATTGACAGACATATAAAGGGTGTCTCATAGCTAGCAAAAACATGACAGGGGATTCCTGCCTTGTTAATGAGTCGAAAATGTTCTATGACCTAATATTAATAGTTATGGAGTTATGCAATATCAAAGTTATCAGTTTTTTTCCAATATTTCTGACATGCTTTTTGCAAAAAATTTAACTAAGATTACAGTCACTTATATGGATTACGAGAAATTCATTCGCTTCAATAAAAATGGAATAAAATGATAAAAACCTTGCAAAAATTAAAAAAATAAGATTTTTTCAAGGTTTTTATCATTTTATTTGAGTTATATTAAAGCGAATGAATTTTTCATAATCAATATAAGTGACTGTAATAATAGTTCAGCTTTTTGCAAAATGAATTTCCACAACGTTTCACAAAAAAAAATTTGAACATTTTGCAAAAAATAAGTCAGAAATATTGAAAAAAAAATGCAAATTTTGATACTAAATTTCTCCGTAACTATTGATGTTAGGTCATCATTGCTTGAATATTTTATATTCATTATCATGACAGGAATCCATGTGTAAAGTTTTTACTACTTTTTTTTTTTTTTTTTGCTTTTTGAGAACATAGCCTCTATGACAGTACTGGTATACAACTCAGTATTGAAAGGCTGACATCGTGGTTCACGTCTACACCAAAAGGGGTAGCGCAGGTTCGGACGTGAAGGGGGTTCACAGATACGAACCGCTGCTGCAACACCAAGCTCAATAGCTTTGGCATTAAATTCATAATATAGTGAGGCGGGTAACGAAAATTGGTAAGCTGCTCTAGAAAGCCAGGTGGCAAGATCTTCACCAGGTAAAATACTAGCGATACTCTGATCGCGTGGAATAGATATGCTGGACTCTGGTCGTCCTTTAGTCCCAACATTAACATATGGGACAAGCCAATCTTTGGCCGACTTCTCAATCCGTTGGAAGAAGGCTCGAACTAAGCGTATGTCGTTACGTAAACTTTCCTCAACAGTATAATTTGGCGGCATGATGACATCAGCATTTTGCAACAAATCGTGCTGGAATTGTGCAAGAGGCAGTGGATTCTCCTCCACAAAGGCCCGGCGGTAGACTGCGGGAGTACGGGGATTTGCCAATGCTTGGACAACGGCCCGTAGATTGTTAAGCAAGATATTGCCCGCATCGGGCAAGAGTACTGCATTATGATACTGGTCACCAGGTAATAAAGTGACTTCCTCATTATGTGAGGAATAAGATCCAATACAGTCGATCAACATTTGCAACGGTTTTGGTATTTTTCCTAATTCAGAGAGCCGAGCATCAATGGTCACATTAGGAGTGACACTTTTATGATGAATATGCCCATCAACTGAGGGCCCCAGTTCAATACACACGCGAGCATACTTCTGTTGGAACATAGCTAGAGATACGCGATATAAAGGGAGAATTGGTATTTCATTCGCGGGTACGGGTTGACTTATCAACTGTGTAGTAGCACACGTTAATGTAGTGATAATTCCCGTTCCTCTAGTTGAAATAGGAGCAGTTGTTCTATTCCGTATAACTTTTTGAAGTTGAACTTTCATCCGCTCTTGTTCCGCTTCGTCAATAAGAAGATTTTTCATAATTTCTGTTCGCATGTTGTTTTGAAAATCCGTTGACTTGAACTCTCTAAATTGATCTTTACGTGCTTTGTCTCGCTGTCTATCCGGAGCATTCCGGCCTCGACCACCACGTCGTCCCCCTCTGCCTCGTTGAGGCGCCTGGGACGGGCGATCATCGTCGGTTGCTGGTAGTTGGGGTGCTGTGGGTGCACCTTGATTTTGCTGTGAACTCATTCTAGGAATGGTTTTAAGCTTTGTGATCTTACCGGTATCCAGGTAAAATTGCTATGAGACACCCTGTATATGAAATAATTATAGAAAAGTAATTGTAATCATCATTTTTTATTCACCATCATTATCTTTCTGCTTACAATTTGGGCAAGAAATTATTTTAGATTGATGTCTATGGAGGACGAATATTGCGTTCTTTCAAAAATTGCAACGAAATTTTAATTTTCTGTCTCTGTGACAAAAAATGCACCTAGTGATTTATGCTATGTCCTGCAATACGGCCGGTTAATTTTCTGCAGGAATATTTACACTATTTATCACTCGATCAAATAACTCAAATCCGTGTTGTATAGCTTATGGCAGTTTTTACCGCTATTTTTACGATTATATATATATATATATTATTTATTGCCAATTCTTTGATGAAAGTTTGTCTTCGTCTGCGATCACCTTTTCTCGTTTCGGGATATTTATGGATCCAAATAATATAAGCGTTTAACACGGCTATATCAATTATCTCCATGAACATCCTAAATGGCCACCTTCTAGTCGATCTCGCACAACTGTACTGCCGAGTCATTTTGTCCCCAGTATCCTTTTGTTTTGTTATAATGGAGTATAACTTTTGATCTTCTTCTTGGACCTTCTTTAACTTCATCATTATTGAATTCAGTATATAACAGCGTGATTACTTTATTTTTCTTTGGGACGTAGGAAATTAATGTTAGGTTTTCCAATAATCCAAAAAGAGTTGGTAATTCTTCTCGAGTTCGGCCATGTGCGAACTCCTTTGGGATCTCGCATTTATTTTTTCTGATTATTCCTGTCAACCTTAAATTGTTTGTCAAAGAATTGTTTGATATTATAATCAGGTTGAGTCAGGTCACATTTAAAAAACAATTTACCATCTGCATGAACTTCTCAAATGTTCTCCAGTTAATTTTCTTGCCCTTAGTGTCTTTCATCCAAACCATATTATTAAAAATGCATTTAAAGTCAAGCACGTCATTCTGGGTTACGTTGCGAACAACATAGGATTTTCCTTCATTCTTAGCCCATCTTACTAATAACCGTCATTCATGTGGGGTGTAGATAGTTTTAGTTTGAGAAGCTCTTTTGATGACAGAGTGGACACTGTCTTCCTCATTTTGGGTGTGTCCCTTCTGTAAAAACCGGTGATGTTTGAGTTGACAATGTCACGATACTGGAGTTCTTTTGTAGCCTTAGAGGTGTATTTCTCGGGGTCGAACCATTTGAGATACAATTTAAACATTTTGGCAATACTTAAGTATCCTTGTAGGTAGAGCTTTTGGCTATTCTTGCGTCTATAGTGCGATTCAACAGGAACATGGTCACAAATACTTTGTTTCATTGTGTCATCTATAATGATCTTATGTTTGTCGTGGTGGCCCCGTCTGTCCTCTAAAATAGTACTTCCATTGTACTTCTTCCACGCAGTCTTCAAGATACGAGTTGAAACGGCAAGATTCGACTCGAAGAAAGACAAGAATGAACATAGTTTGGCATACATCAATTTTCTCGCAGTGAGATTCGCTGGTACCTGTAATGAGCGGCAGATAGTACTTAAAAGTATGTTTCCTATTTTATTTATTTATTTATTGTTTATTTCCATTTGTTAATACATGTTACTAATAACTGCCACACTAGGTAAAAACCTGTTCTGTGGCAGTTATTCTGAGATGTTTCTGATTTCCTAACATATACTTTGCAATTTTTTGTCCATACGAATCGATAACCTTTCTGTCTCGCCAAAATTCTTGCTTTTTTATGTTATTGATAGGTGTTCATTCATATAGACGCCCTTAGGTGGTGTCTGCATTGGTAGTCCTAGTGTGGTCGTGGTGATGCGTCCCTCTCCCCTGCGCTGCCGGACTGCCCTCATGAACTCCTTGCGTCGGCGATTTAGGAAGCGTACAATCATGATCGAAGAGCGCTTCTCATTTAAATGTTGTACTTCCCTGTATGCTACCCGGTATGCATAGTCAATGTCGTATTCCTTCAGTGGAAATTTTATAACATCACAGACCTTTTTAAAAATTTCATATATGTTTTCATTCTGAGTCTTCGGGATTCCCTGTATTTCTACGTTTGATGCCCTGTTTCGTTGGTCGCGTTCACTATTTTCAACTTTCACATTTTCCAAATCTTTTTTCATCTGTGTAACTGTGAAGCTGAGATCATCTACTTTTTTCATTTTAAGTTCAATGTTTGTTATTTTGTTGTTGAATTCGTCAATTTTACATGAGCAAAACATCAGACTTGGTTCTAAAACTTCAATTTTCTCTCTCACTGAGGCAAGCTCTTGTCGCAGTTTTTGAATGACATTGACAAGTGATTGTTCGTCCGTCCCCTGTATATCATCGTTCTTTTTGTCTTTGTTTGTTTGATTTTTACATATTACGCATTTCCACTTTGTTTTTTGATCAAAGTTTATTATTAGGAGTATCTTGATTCAGGCATTTTTTCTTCATCATTTTGTCGGAATATTTGATGATGAAATTCCACTGCATAGCTCGATCTCCCAGTTGTCAAAATTTTGTGAAGCAGTCCAACCTCTGTTGGTGAGATATTTTATTAGGGCATTTGTAGCGGCATTTGTTTGTTTGCGTTTCTAAACCTCTCCGTCAAAAAACTTCCTATACAGGGTTATTTGTAAAACATTAATAATGGTACGCACAAGGCCATACCAAGTTCGAAAAACTATTAAAAAATTCCCAAAATATTTTAAAACCCGAGCGGCTAAAAATCGAATTTAAAAATAGTTAAATATAGGGTGAGTCTCCGCGTTTTTTTATTTTTTTTTATTTATTAATTTATATTTTTTTTTTACATCTCAGACCCACAAAACATCACATTGATATTTGTCTGTAGGTGCATCAATACATATATATAAATAAATTGTATTTACCAGAAATACATTCATATTAATTAATTACAATAGATCTTATAAACTCAAATACAAATCAACAATACTATACAACAATACAAGAAAAAATACAAATATTACCAAAATCAAAATAAGTCTCTTTTATTTAATAACATATTCATTAATTCTGTATTTTGCCCTTTTTTATTAATATCCATTTTGACACGACATGGGATTTTATTAAATATTTTTGGTATGACATATTTTAATGTTCTTTGTCCATATTTATTTATGACCTTCGGTATTCGTAGTCCTTCTTTAACCGTAAATCTGGTACTATGTTTATGAATCAATCTATGCTTATATGTCCCATCTTCATGATATCGTGTAATTAGTTTGTACCACAAGATAGCATTAATTGGCATAGAGCCTTGTTTCTTGAAGAGTTCCTGTATATCTTTAGTAGCACTTTCTTTATTTATTAATTTTATAGCCGAATTTTGAATATTTTGAATTTTTCTAATATTAGTTTTGCAAGTTAGACCCCAGCTAGTTATTCCATACCTTATTACCGATTCCGCTAAAGATTGATATATAGTTTTCATAGTCTGTATCGGAACATAGTATTTAATCTTGTGCATACATCCCAATACAGTTCTCAACCTCTTACATACCTTATTTACCTGAATATCCCATTTGAAAAATGTATCTATGGTAATACCAAGATATACGTATTCATTAACTAATTCAATTTTTTCACAATTACACGATGCATTAATTCCGGAATGCAAGCAATCAAAATTATGGGAAATAATATTTATTTGATTAGTCACAGTTATATGAGGTGACCTTACATGCATGACTTTAGTTTTTTTGCATTAATAATTAAACCCATATCATGAGACCATTTAAGTAAAGCATTATAATCTTCTTGCATACAATTTTCCACCCATCTTACATCCTTGTGGGAGATAACAAGAGCAGTATCATCAGCATACACAAAATGCTTAGCATACTTAAAGATTTTAGATGGGATTACGATGGGAGAAATTCAGTATGCAGTTACAATATTTTAAACACGAAGGTAAATTCGAAAGCAACAACAAAAAACACTTTTTCAGGATATTCAATAAAAAATAAAAGGCACTTTTTTAGCAAAAAACGATTCCGCGGACCGGCAGCGTAACGATGTAAAAGTAAATCTCGACGAACTGAGGATGCTGGGTCTACGGAATCTTCCTTTATTTATACTCTAGACATAACGGGAAATTAACGGTCAAAATGGGATTAGTGATGGAGGGGAGAAACATCTCGAGAATGCCCAGTGGCGAATGGTGCTGGACCCAGCATCCCCGAGCGGACCAAACTCGCCCGCTCGGGCGAAACCGTGCCGGCGCATCCTCTAGACGGTCCATTTTGCCCGTCTAGCCAAATTATCTCCCGAACGGGGAGGTGTACGTATGTAAATGATACATCAAATTGAACGCCTGGCACATCCTATGAGTTTAATTAGGACCAATGTGTCCGGATGTGTGTGAGATGAATTTTTCATATTCGATATAAGTTACTGTAATGATAGTCCAACGTTTTACAAAAAATAAGTCAGAAATAGTGAGGAAAAAAAATGCTAACTTTGATGTCGCATATCTCCTGAACTATTGATATTAGGTCATAATAGCTTGAACATTTTCGACTCATAATCAAGGCAGAAATATAGTCCTGCGAGGTTATTAATGTTTTACAAATAACCCTGTATAAACATCCATCGTCCACAACCATTTACTAAAACAAAAAAGCAATATTGACATAATATGTTTTAATTTAGAAATTTAATAGTATGTATCACGATGTAATATAACTGAAAAATCGTCAACTTACCAGCATTTACACTTCTATTCATGTATTCAGCAGGAATATTTGAAAATGATGAAATAAGCTCAGGCTCTTTTGCATCTCCTTTAAGCATTTCCAATATTCTCCGCGATCATGACATCTCTAAAAATATGTTTTTTCATGCAAAACACTTGATAAATTGTTTTTTTTCTTCGAAATCGAAAAAAGCTAAGCGCATGACACAAATACGTCCTCCTCCAACGAACAACGCACGGAGGAGTACGCCTATACAAGGCATTGGCCAAAAGTCCGTTAACAAAGTTCGTATTGGGTGCATTTTTCTAAAATTTGAATAATCATTAAGTCCCACAGCGGCCATTTTGTTGACATTCGTACGGGTTCCTCGCCATGTAAGCAGTCGAGACCCAGTCGTCGTCCGGTCCGCACGTCTTTGTTCTCGGCGCTTTCGTTTACAATACAATTATATTCGGTGATTTGAGGTATTTTTACGCAGTATTTTTAAATTATATTCATGGAAGTGATAAAAGAAAGGTATATATTTTAATAAAACATATTTGTAATTTGTAATAAGTATGTACATTATCATATTTTAAAATATTATTAAGAGTGCATGAATATTCATATCTTTTTTCATTAAAAAAATAATCAATAGAGTTTAAGTTGGTCTGTCGGACCTTGTCAAGCATTATTTTTCTAACCATTATCAATTTTAAGGTCTCCTTTAAATATTCTCAAATAGAAACCCTGCCCCCATTTGCCCCATTTTATTTAAATGTCGTTATTAAAAGTTTTTTAAATTTCACAAAAATAGCATATTTGAAAAAAAATATTTTTTCCCAAAATCTTCAAGTGTGATTAATGAGATAACTAGAATGACATTATATGAACTTATGCAACGTTGTTCAGATACAAATTTGGAAGAAAAATTCAGACAAACTGTTTGATATCACTGATTGCACAGATAGTGAACGATATTTGTTAAGTGGTGTCTTACGACATTTTAAATCTGAATTTAGACAAAAATGGGTTGCCGCTAAAAGAACGAAAGGACGTTTTTTGAAGAAAAATGCGCAATGGTTTAAGGGCTCTATAAAATTTGCCAATTGTAGTACACTAAAAACGGGTCGACCAACAAAAAAATTCAAAGAATTAAGTGATCGAAGCAAGCGGCAAAAGATCTGAGAGAGCTGGTATCTTCTGATGAGTTGACCTATGCGGCTCGTATGAGCCAGCGTTTCAAGAGAAATTATGCCGCTTCAAAAATTATAAGAGACATAATGTTCACACCAACAAGAGCTTCCAAATTTAGAAAAATTATTGATTCTTCTGAAAAAAAAAAAAGTACTCGCCATCTGAGGCGTTGGCCATATTTGTAGAAGGTGATTTTACCAGACAACAGTATGAAATAATTTACAGTGCTAATAAAAGCATTTACCCCTGTTATTCTCAAATAAAACTTGCAAAGAAAGAGTGCTATCCAATCGTAGAATTGATGCGGGTAACTGAAACATGTGCTGAGGTTAAACTACAAGATCTTCTCGACCATACCTCTTCACGACTGTATAAGTATTTGGAAGAAGTAATATAAATTTTTTCTCAAGAAGAAATGCAAAATATGGAACTTATAACTAAATGGGGCTGTGATGGATCCCAGCAGTCGCAATTTAAAATTAAATTCCAAAACAATACTGACAGTGACGCCAATATATTTCAAAGTTCCCGTGTTCCTTTGAGACTGTGAACATATATTGGCAGTCAAGAAAAAATAATATGGCAAAATCCAGTAACTTCATCAACTAGATACTGCAGGCCTATACGCATTCGATTTATTCACGAAACTAATGACAACACAAAGGAAGAGATTCAATATATTGAGAATCAAATTAGAAACTTAAAGAAAACTGAAATTGAAGTATCCAGTGGAATTATTTCCATAAAGCATACTTTATTGTCAACAATGGTTGACGGTAAGGTATGCAATGCTGCCACTAATACTTCATCAACGATGAGGTGCTACATATGCAATTTAACATGCAAAGACAATAATCTCGACAAAAAAACAAAGAGAATCCAGAATCACTGCGGTTTGGGCTTTCAATTCTCCGTGCATGAATTAGGTTCTTTGAGTCACTACTTCATTTAGCATATAAAATTCCCTTAAAGAAATGGCAAGCTAGAGCAATTAAAGACAAAAATTTAGTAAACGAAAACAAAAAAACGATTCAGAAAAAATTTAAGGAAAAGATGGGCCCGCTTGTGGATATTCCAAAGGCAGGATTTGGAAACACAAATGACGGGAATACAGCAAGAAGGTTCTTCGCGGATCCTGAAACATCTTCCCAAATTACTGGTATAGATTTAAACTTAATCAAAAGGTTTAAAATTATATTAGAAACAATTTCTAGTGGTCATAATATTGATGTGGAGAAGTTTGAAGTCTATGCTAATAAAACAGCTCAACTCTATCTGTAGTTGCATGAGTAGCATCCCGTGTCACCCACAATACATAAAATATTGAGACACGGTGCTACAGTTATTGCACATGCAATCTTGCCTATTGGGCAATTATCTGAGGAAGCCGCCGAGGCCAGAAATAAGCACTTCCGTCTTTACAGACAGAAATTTTCAAGAAAATTTTCAAGGGAAATGTGCAATAAGGACATTTTAAACAGGCTCTTACTCAGCTCAGACCCATTTTTGAGCAGTAATCGAGTAAAGCCGCATAAAAAAGTATAGCTCTTCTCTTCTCGAGTGAAACCATAAATCTTCTACTTCCGGGGATACCGTTTGTTCCTTCAAGTGAAGAAAATAGTGAAGAAGACAATGAGACACAAGATGAATGCGAATTGGAAGAATCTAATTGAACTTCTTCGTAATTATATTTAGATTTTATTTTTCAATTTTTTTTATTCTTATTATTATTAATATATTTTTTGTTTATTTTGAAAAAATAGACAAAAATAAAGTACATGAATATAAATAATTGATTTTAAATACATTTTCATGGATAAAAACACCATAAATAGTTTTGGCCAGTAAATTTGACAAAATACTCCTCCGTGCAACGTCCGGATTGACGGACGAATGGGATACCCGCGCCGCCCCCACTCGCCACGCGCCGTCGCTTGTACATATTGTGCGTTGTAACGCGGAGCAAATTTCATATTGAACGTTATTCGATATTATGTACGTATATATATGTGTATATGTATGTATGTATGTTTGTGTGTATATGTATATATGTATATATGTGTGTATATATATATATATATATATATATGGGTGTGTATGTATATGTGTATATGTATATTTTTAGATATAAATTCATAATATGTATGCATTGAACATAAAGTTTGTAGTATACATATTATGGAATAAATAAAAAATTGAAATTGAAAAATTATATTTCCGAAACTATATAAGATACGAAAATTCTAAAAACGTACGTAGGTAGAGTTTGTATGTCTTATCTCATCTAGCTATTTAACTCGTTTTTGCTCTCTATTGACTCTATTCTACGGATGATTCTCTATTCTCTCGAAATGATTGTTACTAATTTGATACTTAGATACAGCGGTTGGATTTGAGACACATAGGTCTTTAATTTTTAGGTAACCTGCGTCAGTAATATGTTCAAAAAGGGCCGGGAAGGTAAACACAGACACCTCGATCCTGCTAAGCCCGTCGGCAAGGTTGTTTTCGCATCCCTTTTTATAGCGGAAATCAAATGAATACTGGGAAAGGCGACATGCCCACCTAGCAAGCCTACCACTTGGAGAAGACAAGTTTTCTAGACATTTCAGACAGCCATGGTCACTCTGAAGGAGGAAATGTGTACCGTCGAGATAACTCCTGAAGTGGTGCACAGAGTCTACAATAGCCAAGAGTTCACGCTCAGTAGTAGAGTAGGATCTCTCTGGGGGTGAGAATTTGCGGGAGTGGAAAGCAATTTTATCGGGCATTTGTTATGAAAGGAAACTGCCAATGCTGATCCCACTTGCGTCGCAGGTTAGGGTATAAGGCAGATCATATCTAGGTGATTTGAGAACAGGAGATTCGCACATAGCGTTCTTTAAAGCTAGAAAGAACTCATTTGCCTCATTAGACCAGACAAAACCGGAAAGTTTAAGTTTGATGCTTGTTAATTTTAATTTGCACAGGGGACTTGCGATTTTTGAAAAGGAGGGAATGAACCGGCGATAATATCCGCACATGCCGAGAAATCCTTTGACTTGCTTAACATTCTTAGGCCGAGTATATTCGCTCATAACCTTAATTTTGTCTGGATCAGTTCGCAGACCGTTCCTGTCAATGACATGGCCCAAATACTTTAAAATATCCATGCAGAATTGGGACTTTGAGAGTAGTATAGTTAGATTGGCTGCTTTCAAATGTTTGCAGACAAGGTCCAAGATGCTCATATAGCAGAAAACGTGATCTCCTAGATCTCTAAACAAGTCGTCCATGAGACGTTGGATCTGTGCTGGAATGTTGGACAGACCAAAAGGACAAGTTTTGAATTAAAACTGGCCTCTACCTTTTTGCCTGTTTTTGGTTTTCTATCATTACTTAATGGTAGTTGCCAAAAACCATAAGATAAATCAAGGGCAGGAAGGTATTTCGTGTCTCGTAAATTGTCTAGTATGCGATTTATGTTGGGCAACCGATAGCTATCGTGTTTAGTAACATTATTCAATTTCCGGGGATCTAAAACAAACCGTACGGTATCGTCTTTTTTAGGGACAACAAAACAATTGTTGAGCCACGGGAGTACGCCTTTTCAGTCACTTGAAGTTCCAGCATTCGGTCCACTTCTTCAATAAGTTGTTAACGACGCACATGTGATTGGGGGAAAGTCTTTTGTTTGACCGGAGGATGCTCGCCGGTATCAATCACATGGGAGACCAAAGGGGTCCTGCCTAGACCGATTTCTTCGTAGGAACAAATCTTGAACTGGTCTTTAATAATTTCAAGCTTCTCACGTTAAGAAGGGGGACAACTCTTCGACAGGAGTCAGACATAGTGACGAAGTTCCCACCGTGAAAACATAATTGGTCAAAACAGGTTCCGTATAATGGTAAGAGAGAAGGAAACAGATTTGGGACTAGTCCTGAGTTTTTTATAGCTGAGCCGAGAATAAAGCCGTCCGCAACAACGGGTACCACGGCAAAGGGAATGCAAATAGTCATATTGTTGTATCTGATGGGCAAGGTTAGGGTGCCCATCGAGAAATGTGAGCTATTATCAACGATCTGAATGGTGTCAAAGATAGGTTGCATGTCGTAACCCAATCTAGCAAAGGATTTGTACAATTGGCCACCTATGATGTTTATTCCTGCATCTGAATCCAAGAGCGCCCGAAAATGCAAATCTTTAATGGCGAAATGAAGGTAAGGTCTGTCATCGTGGGCGTTGATTATATTAATGACACTAAGGTGTTTAGTTTTGAAAAATAAGCTTACGGTGCTCAGCCAGTTTTTCCATTCAGATTCCTGGATTCGTAAGGGAGGAACATAATTAAACTGGCTTCTTATTTGAAATCCTAGATAGCAAATGGTCTGAGGGAAACTTCGAGCAAATCCGCCAGTTCCTCGGTGCTCGCTACGTTCTTGGCCGACACCACGCGGAGCGACATTAGAGGGAGGCCTAGATGAACAAAACCTAGCCGTGTGATTTGGTTTCCCACATTTGAAACAAACCATCTTTCGCTGGTTTGATTCTTGGTTATATTTATAGGAGGAAGAAGAAGAAATTGGAGATCGTTAGTTAGTGGTCGTTAAACACTAGTTTTCATATAGTGACTCTATTTATGAATGAACATAATTCTCGTCAAAATAATTATTAAAAAATTTATGAAATTTATTATGGAAATAATATAAACCTTATATTTTTATTGGGCACCAGTTCTAATACGGGGAGTCTGTCTATCGATACTTTCTTAAATATAACAAACTGTATTGATCCAACGTAAGATTTAGATGTTCAGGGTTAAATTTATATGTAATTTTTTTTGATAGAATCTGGCAAACACAATAAGAAATTAAAATGCAGACTCGACTAGTAGTCTTTACTAAGGGTTGACATGCGTACATACATACGAGCATATCTTGATAGACAGTTACAAAAATTGGATATTTATATTAATTTTTTTTAATGGAAGTGGTAAACACAAATGTATACTAAAGATAAAAAAAAGGTTTGATAGACTTCTCCTAGTATTGTTTTTGGATTATACTGAACTGTGATGGTCTTTCTTCACTATGGTGTTTTCACTTTTCACATATAATGATACAGATTTTACCTGAACTTCGTCCTGAGATTTATCTCGAAAGGAAATTTACGGGGGTGATGATGACTGATGAAGATATAATGGAACAAAAACCAGTTGTTCAATGGACTCTGGTTACCTCGTCATACTTTGAGGAAACCGGTGTAACACAACCTCTTATGTTATTGAAGTCGAAATAGATTTATCTCCATTGGACGACAAAACCAAGTTTGTTTGTTCTCGAAGCTTACAAAATGGCGGAATATAGATGCCGTGTCCGGTGAAATTTTAAAAATGCTAAGTTTTAACCGTTTGAATCTTTAGAATCCTGGGGTCACTTATTACGATTACAATGCAAGTAATTTGAAACTATCACTGTGTTATTACTGGTTTCACAACTTTGGGTTCAACGGCATTTATCGGCAAATGATTCGCACCTTCATTGGTTAGATTTTTTTGATGTAATCAGATCATAATTTTTATGTGAATTTCAATCTTCCAAAACAACACAAACAGTTACGATCACTTTTTCGCGTTCAGACTCAATGTCGAGAGAAACTTTGAAAGAAAAAAGGACTGTCGGAGAAGCCGCGAGAATTCATGTTTTGGGGACGAATTTAACACGTCAGTAGATTTTGAGAGATCGGGCACAAGAGAGGGTTTCCCGGCGTTTTTTTACAGAGGCGTCCTCTTAGATTCTTTCTGCGCACGCGCTCCAGTGGGCTTGGGCAGAAACATGCCGCCATTGGCTGGATTTGAAAGCTGAGCCTGTGATTGGTCAACCAATGCCATTTAGTTTTAGAAAATTTCGCTAACACGGAGATATAGACTGGTGGGAATTTTAAAAATTTGTCAGAGGTGTAAATATAAAAAGACCTATGACAAAATTCTGAATCATAATGTCATTTTGTACACCTGATGTAAATAAAACGGTAACAGCTCTTCCTCTTTTACCACATATCACAACGTGTTTTAATGATTTGATAAGAATTTTTTCAGAACTCGACAGTATATTGTTGACGTAACATCATATTCATTTTCCAATCATTTACTTACTACTTTTTTCGAAGTATTGCTAAGATGGTCTTTTAATAAGTTAAGGTCTTTCGCAAGAGGAACCACGGTGATTTTATTCCATTTCCTCAGATTCAAATCATCTGCTGCCTGGGAAGACACATCAAACATTTAATTTGCTTCACTTATTTGTATTAAAGTTTTCAGATCAGCTTAAATGTTAGCGGCCTCAATTCCTCTTTCTAATTTTAATGTTTGCATAATTGCTAAATTGCAACATCGTTTTATAGATGTGCTAATATTCATTGCAAATGTCGGGCTGGCAGTCACCATGGCATCAATAACACTGGGGTTTTAATGCAGAGAACAAATCTGTTACCCTGGGTTAGATGTTTCTTATTTCAAGAAGTAGTTTACCGAGTTCCATTATTTTTCAAGAAACCACGTTAATAAAATGTTTCTCTCTGTGAATTTTTAAATACTGCAAACCAAAAGCGCAAATCAGGTTGTCTTTTTTAGAAACCAGATATATCCGATCTGCTCTCATATGAGGAAATACTAATTCTTTTAGTTCAGCATCAATTTTTAAGTTCCTGATTAAAACATTTTGAGCATAGGCCTGGGTGAATTTATCAGCATTGTTCCGCACGGAAACAGACAATGTAGGGGTGGTACGCCAAGCTCGCTCCGGAAGCCGAGAATGTAGAAGCAGGGCCGGAGAATACAGTGCGGGCGCACCGCACGGGAGCAGCAAAGATTCCGCCGTGAAATTGAAATTACTCGAAGTCCAGGGTCGTGCCAAACTAGTCGCCATGTGGTAGAAAAAGTGCCAGTAGAAATTCCAAATCGTGTCCAAAGTCGAATCAGAAGTCAGAGAAATCCAGAAACAGAAGTCCAAAGTAAAGCAGGGGTCGAAGCAGGAGAGAAGAAAAACACACAGTAAATGTTCCAGTAGGCGTCTACGGCACAGGCTGACGACGAAGTGAGCTCTGGCCCGCCAGGCGTGTCCTTATATACAGTTTGGAAATCTAGGCCCCCCGAAACACGCGCGGACCAATAGGAGCGCTCGGCTTCCCAGCCGCAATCGTCTCGAAAACCGGGATCTGAGTTTTATAAAATCTACAATTTTTTTAATTTCAATTAAATATCACAACAAAAGATGCATTTAGCGCATTTAAATACTTAGGTATTTTTACTTCCTTGTCTCTCTGAGAAAGGAATTCTGATTGACTTTATCAATCTTATCTCGTTTTTGCGGCCGTTTCAAAAAACGGTATGCAGTGCTCCGCGCTGACATAACTGAGAATCGATTTGAGCGTAATCGGCTTTACGAAATAGTTTTATTTCCCTAAGTGGGTTCCTAATAGTCGAGAGTGTTTCAATATTTAATTCAATAAGCAGTGCGGGATGATGTGGGTCCTCGCTGACTAGCGGAAGTTCACTCCTAGAGGTACAAGAGTCTATATTTGATAAGATTAAGTCTAATATTCGCAGTCCGCATTTTGTACCCCATTGTATTGATGCAGATCAAGATAGAACAGGGTTTCCATCAGTTTGCACGAAGTCGCATTATTACACGTTTCAGCCGTTAAATAGTTTGCATTATCTCGCAGCGTCCATGTAATGTTTGGTATGTTAAAATCGCCCATTACAAATATTTTATCCCCAGAGTGTTGATTACAAACCCTAGTCAGTGATAATAAAAATGAATTTATTTTCTCTTCGTGGTTTCATCCGGGTGGTATGTAAACACATGCTATATGAATGCATACTTTAGAAGTAGTTTTATTTGAAGGAATTGTTATCCGTACGCATTCGGTTGAGCATGTTAGATCATCTCGAATGTAGGCTTGAAGGTCTCTTTTACAAATTAGCATTACACCACCACCCCGTGTTTGCCCGCATGACTCATAGGGTCTATCAGCCCTAAAAACGCTAAAATGATCCGGATGAGCTAGTTCACTATCTGTAATACCGTTGAGTAGCCAGGTTTCCGTGATGCCAAACAGGCTGATAGTGTCATTTACCAAAATATTTCCAAAAAATGTTTATGTTTTACTACGCGATCCCCTGCAATTCTGATAGTAGGCTGTGATAGCCATTAAATTATAATTTTACACATAAAAAGTTCGTGATATATAGGTTATAGTATCTTCAGGGAGTCGTGATTAAGTATGACAATAGCTGGGGAGTTTTCATTTTTTCTTACTAGTATTTTTCCATGTTTTACCCACACGTACTTGTACTCTTTTGCTTTAGCAGCAGCTCTAGCTGCTGCATGAAGGTCTTTATTGGAAGGTGATAAGTGCTCGCATACAAATATAGGTCGATTGAGTTGGAGGCCGATGTGTTCCGCACTTAACCCATTAACCGGATTTCTCCTGTTGAAAGTTCTCACAGCTACCAGCGTATCGTCACGGATGCGGGCGCTCGGTAGCTGTACACCGATGTTTCTTGGTCAGTCTGATTTATTTCGGCTTTGTACTCGGTGGCAGGTTATTATTTGATCATTCCTAATGTTGCATGATATTGCCGAGCAGATTTTGGCCACTACTTCAATGACATTCTCGTTCCTGGATTCGGGGACCATCTGAATCTCCACATTGCTCGACCTGTTCCGTTGTTCGCTTTCTGCCATCTTCACCTCGAGTTTATTGATTTTTTCTGTAAGAAGTAGATTATCCTTGGATAGAAAATCAATTTTTATTTTATTTTCATTGTTGATATCCTTGATCTTGTCGTACTCGGATGACAAGTATTCAACTGACCTAGTGAGATCGTCAACTTTTTCCAGGATTTCTTTCCTCATCTGGCACATTTCCCTTTTAAGCCCAGACGAAAATTCATCGATTTTTTTATCTAGGTATAACGTGAGCTTCTCAAGAAGAATATCCTCTTGTAATTCCGGTTTAGTTTCCGGCGATTTACACGTTGCACATTTCCATTTCTTCTTATATGTTTTAAGCATTGATTTAAAACTTGTTTCCGACAAGCCGGCGCATACATAATGGAATGTTTTTGTGCACTTGCTGCATGCAATACAATCTTCCTGTATTATGGAGTCATTGCATTTATGACACTCCATAATTGTGTATGTAATTTATTTTTTTGTTATTATTATTTTCCTCTGTGATATAATACGCCGTCACAGTTTGTTGCCCTCTGTTGGATAATTGGGTTTTAATTTCAATAGTTTTCATTAGGTGGTTATTGAGTAGTCTTAATACGGCAAGAGATGTCGCTTTTTTTTTTTAATTAATCATTTTATTTGATAAATGTTGTAATTATTAATTTTAGCGATTATCTATTACGCATTCAATCACGCAATCAATTCAAAATATACAATTCGCACTTTAGTGTGGCATAAACCAGTATGGAAATAGTCCAGAGATTGAACAGGTATCAATTGTCTGCACACAACTCACTACCCACAAGTGTAATCATAAATGTAACTATTCGCTGTAGTTTGGGCGATTGCAGATCTGTATAACAATTTACCACGATCAGCTGACTTTATATTCTAAATTCAACAGTTTCATATTGGATTCAGTCACTGCAATGCACTTGAAATTTATTTTACTTTCGCACGTCAATCGTGACGTTCGATCTGACAGTTGACAGTTCTGATTATATCCATATAAAAATTCATTAAAACAACCAATGAATGGTTATTGCAATAAATATTTTATATAGCTTTGTGGATAATAATCATATCTTACATAAAAATAATTATTGACAATGTTTTAGCACTACCGAGACATTTACATTATCTAGTCAGCCCGGAGATAGGGTTGACGTCTTATCCCATCTCCAAACTATTGTGGTCAGCTCCGGAAACTCACACACAACTAAAGATAATGCAAACATTTGAATAGGACTCTGACCATTGTCGTGCATATACTCATACGTTACTTGCTCACCAAATTAAAGCAAGAAACACGTTCTTAAAATTAATTGCCACAACCATTTAAGTGTGGATTTCCAAAAGAGGCCTCAGGCTCAAAGAAAATTCATATTTTGATTAAATCGCGAATATGATAGTTTCCACATAATCCATCGTTCATATCTGCTACCGTATATATTACAGGAGAAACAACTCCGACTATCTTGTTTTTTACAAATTTTGGAGCAAATTTATTTGAGAAGAATTCTCCTCCGCGACTAAGTACATAGTTCTTCCTATAAACAATATCTCCAAGAGAAAACTCAACATCTTTTTTACCTTTATTATAAATATAAAACCTTTGGTTGCGTTTGAAGGCTTCCAACAAATTATTTTGCACATCTTTATAAAGCTTCGTGGCATAATCGTTTCTACTCTCAACAACCAGCGAGTCTGTGGTGGCATCTTGCCCAAATCTGATGTGCAGGTTTCCTTCCACAACCTGTTCCCGGGCAAACATTAAAAAATACGCCGTGTATCCTGTAGATAAATTAATTGTATTATTTACGGCAGAAAAAACGAACGGCAAAACTTCACACCAATTTCTCTGGTTATTTTCCACTAAGGCCGACAAGCAAGGGAGAAAAGTACGGTTATAACGCTCTATATTATTTTGCCAGGGCAAATACAGAGAAGTATTAGTTAGTTTAGGGACGCCATACTTTTCTATAAAGTTCTTAAACACATTACTACGGAACTGGACACCGTTGTCCGAATAGATTCGGTATGGCGTTCCAAACTGTAAAAATAACAACTCTAAACAATAGTGTTTTCTGCCATAGTTCTACGTAGTGAAAACAACAAGGAACGTAGGAACACATCTACGATAGCAAAAACATAAGTAAAGCCTTTTAAACTTTGGGGCAAAGGTCCAACGAGATCTACGGAATAAGTATGATACGGAGCAGTTACGATACGAGGGTTTTTCATAAGTCCAACTTTCGGAGCTTGTGAATACTTAAATCTGCGACAAGTGTCATAATCATTAACATATTTTCTCACCGTATTAAACATACCAGGCCAATAATAATACAGTTTAATTTTCTGGTAGGTTTTAAAAATACCTAAATGCTACGAATGATCAGTATTATGGAATTTATTAGTTACGGCTTTGCGATCTTCATTAGGGACGACTAATTTCCACTCGTAACCTTTACATCTAGCGCTTTAGTATATCTAAATAATTTACCTTCTTTAATACAATAATCGGGATAATGTTGTGACTTATTCTGCAACCCTGTACTATTCGTGAGTACCGTGTGACCGTACAACCGGTCGAACAATGTATATACATTTTACAGTCGGTCCATCCCTTCTACCGAACATGGTGAGCCTCCTTGTGCTCTCACAGAAGTCTTCTCTGGTGATTTTTCCTTTATGTACTAGGTTGCATCTGAAAATTTCCTCTAATAGATCAGGTTCCTTGATATCTCTAGGCACGTCATAAATTACTATCTTTGGTAGCTGTCCAGTGGGCTCTATTATTTTGGGGCCTTTTGCCTCCAGTTTATCCTTGGCTTCTTTTACGCTTTCAAGACCTTTCCTGTTCGAAGTCTCAAGGAGTACTCCTGCGCCTCTAACTCTGCGTACACATACTGGTCTGAAGCCATCATCCACCGGATTTAGGGTGTCCATCAATACCGACTTAGTGTTGTCTGCAGACACCTCAGGTTGTATGGGATAGATTAATATAGCCGGTGGTGGTGGTCCTGCCACTTTGGACGTTTCGTTTACTAGTACGGTCTGGCTATAGGCTACCGCACCAGCATATGTTCGCCTTGTTATTTGAGTTGAGCCTGAGGCCTCACTGGTAGTAAGGGACTCCTCGCATAGGTTTTGAATCGCCATTTTCAATTCCTCGGTGTCGCGCGCATGGATTTTATTGTAAACCTTGTTTTCGCCTTTTAGTTTTGCAATTTCCGCTGTCATCTCCTTAACAGCCATCAGTATGTCCATGTGCAACGATGTCACTCGCGCTCTCTGGTCAGCGTTTAACTTTAACCTTGCCTACCCCACTATGTGGTCCACTGTGTTCAAAGCCGCACACACCATCTTGATACCTTTGTCATCCTCTGTCTCAACAGGGTCGGCCATGGATAACGGTGCCAGAAACACTAGAGAGGCTTCCTCTACCCTCTTTTGTTTCTTTGCTCTATGTCCAGGTCCCAGGTTTGCAGGAAGTGTCGGCCCGGACGGAGGTATGAGCGTCACGTCCTCTCTAAACATACGGGGAGAGCCATCCCCCGGCAGGGACGACGAGCGAGCCTCCCTCGGCGGAGTATGTCCAATTGTTGATGTAAGATCAACCGGTTTTCTGCCTACTATATCACCTACGCGGAACACGGCTTCAGCAGAGGTTCCCGGCGGTGGTGTTTTCACCTTTTTAAGTGAGTCTGAAATTTTAAACCCACGAAATACAAGTTACAAAACAGCACTGGACTTATTAATTTTGTGTTCCAGAACTGAACTAGGCACAGCGCCATACAGGCCCAGAATTTATTGTTACAAGTTATTACAAGTTCTGTTTGTATATATAAAACTATTCTAAGTTCTTTGTACACGATGACGTCACATGCACATATGTTGCAACAATAATTGCCCTTATTAGCTAACACTTAGATTATAGTCAAATGGAAAGAAAAAGAAAGAGAAGAAAGGAAAAAACAAATAAAAGTAAACTATATAAAATGCCACTAATTATAGTGACGTCACAAGTTCTTAGAGGGTACACACTTATAATAACATATATCAAATTAAACCACAATTAGTTTTTAGAAGTTCACCAAACCGTCACGAGTGGTTTCACTTAACAAATGATCAAGTTTTTTGCAAAATAAAATCCAGAATAAAAATTTTGCATAAAAAGAGGGCTGAGAGTCTTATATCTGATTATATCTAATACATTTTATGATATCATTATGATATGACAGATGATATTTGATGATATTTGTCATATTCGTATGATCCATCAGTTCTGGATGTCCTTCTCCCGCCGTCCTCTGTGCCTGGTCCCTCGGTTGCCTGGATGACCGTCTTTTTCCGGTGTCCTCTGCACCTCGTCCTCTGGCTGCCTGCTGCCTTCCCAGCTGGTCCACCTGTCTGCTGCACTCCTGGATGGCCGCGCCTCTCTCCCCAACTGGTCCCCTCTTGACTGCACGCGCCGCTCCTGCTACCCACTTTCTTCGGTGGCTGGTTCCTTCCAAAACAATCTCTCGATTTCTTGGAATCTTTGAAGTATCTCTTTGTACTCCAATTCTCCTTGCAGCTGATTGAGACTCCCCACGACAATATTTTTTTTTCTTCCGCCGGTCCCACGCGACACACTTTCAAATTTCGAAATATATTGTTTTCGTTTTTTTTATATTCGCGTGCCTTACACGTGAATTCGTAATAATCCTCGTCGCCAGTTGTTACGTCGTGAGGATCAGGACGGATGACAGTGTATCTTAGTGAAAGATTGGTTGCGTAAATACTGTAGTTTATTATGATACTAAGTGACACAACAGCGCTAGTCCGGGCCTCTAGCTTGAATGGTGGCTCTGTGTGCACTCTGCGGCCGTGCACCGGCGGCTGGCCCGAGTCAGGGAAGTGACGTAGGTACCTTCAAGGGTATTTACATTTATTTGCGTATAATATAACTGGTACGCCAGTACAAAAATCATACGATTGGTCCATCTACTTCACTTTGCGCCTCACAATGTTCATCATCACTCTCATTTATTGCGATTCCTGATACATTTTTCGCTATTATGTCTTTATACCATTTCAAACATTCCATATTTTTCCAATCCGTTCCAAAATGTTTTCCAAGCAATCTGTCAACATTCTTTATTTTCATGGATTTAGTATTACTCCATTTTGACATGGTACTGGATTCATGTCTGCAATTCGTTTACCTCCTCTGGAAATTTTTTTGGTACCCCCAAACGTTTCTGTAAAATTGTTCTCCTTGAATTTTGACGCATGTGCGATTTTTAAATTATATAAACCGTTTTTCTTCTTTAAATCGGAAGTGCCATTGGGAAGCGGGTTTTAGAAAATTCTTTGATGCACTTTTCCAATCGAAAACTTCAAAATCTTCCCCCAAACGTAGAACATCACCTGTTTCTTTAAATATGTTAATATAATCTTCAGAAGTAGTTATCATTTCCATTTTACGATTTTTTTTTTCAATCACACCGAACACATGGTCTGCGGGTAAGTATGAATGCCCAACAATGGGAAAAATGTTTTCCATTCGCTTAACTGTTGCGGGTGAATGACTTTTCAACCATTTGCAGCACATAGCAACCATTATTGTATTTTTATTCTGGCCACTACACCCGTCGGCCATTAATCGAACAGTATCAATATTTGCAAAATCTGTTTGGTTTAAGCAGTGAAATACTGCCGAGGATATTTCATCGGACCTTTTGGTCGGGTGTTTTCAGTCCAGCAGTTGATTATTGTATATTATGTATTACTCCTTGTAAGCGTGCATGAGCTTGAGCCTTGAATAATAGTAAAATTATACTGGTATATTTTTCTGCTATAGTAGGCAGATTGATCGGGAACTTTCAGTAAAACCAAATTTTTTTGGCAATCAAAAGTAAATGTCAAAAGGCCCTCCCTTTCTTGTTGGAGCAACTTATAAAATGCATCTGCTCGCATTTTATGCGCTCGTTTTTCCATAATAAGACGTGATTTCACTCCTTGGTCATTTTCATTCTTTATTTTTTCCGTTAATTCACAACAAAATGAGCACACATCTATTCTTGGCGAGCCAAATCCTATTTTATAGTCTGTCTTAAAGATTTTTCTAAAGAAACCAACTTTAACTTTTAAATTCTCTTCACACTCTGAATTATAAACTTTCCACATCTTTAATATATTTAGATGAGCCGGAAAATATTGTCTTTTGGATTTGTTACGGCAGTAATGTGATTCAATAATTTTATATGACTACATATATGATTTTTCACCGAATTCGTTCTTCCACAGAATTTCTCATGTTTTCTGTTTCCTCCGCGATTTTCTTTTGCCATTTCCCCACTACTGTGATGTCGGTTTAGAACACCTTTTAAACATGCATTATTTATTTTTAAGATAAACATGAAACCTTTTTTGCACACTGGTACATTTTTTTTGTCGCGTGTGCGAACGTAATATTTAAAGGATTTCTGCCGAGCACTTTTTTCATTATGACCTCTGCGACGGATTGGCACAGACAGAATACAAAGCCTTATAATAAAGTTGTCTTGATACACTTTATTTTTTTTTGCAAAAAATGCTTTATGGAACGATTCCGAATTAATCATTTTCAATGAACCGCAACCAAAGGCGTTGGATTTATGACTGTAAGGCAATGGATATGTAGGAGGCTGAGAAGCAAAATAAAGAATAAGTAGATCCTCAGCATAAAGTGATTTTTTTATATTGCGGTTATATAAAAAACACTATTCTCTAGATTTTTTTTTAATCTAAAAAATATGTATGACGAAATAACATAACACAATTTAAAATTGTACCCCTGGATAGTTGTTCAGTACAAGTACCCACCTTATAACTTTTTCTTTGTTTCTTTTCCACTCCTCTGGTTTCTTTACACGTTTTCTGCTTTTACCAATGGGTGCAGGTGCAACAGGAGAGTACATTAATTCACTCATTTTTTTTAAATCACGCGAAACCCACAAATAAACTAATAAAAATTGGAACCGCTAATCTGTCAACAACCAAACACAACTGAACGGATTGCGAAAATAGCCGCCATTGAGTGAAACGTGCTTAAAGGTTGGTCTAATTAACAAGGTGGCCACCATTTCAACGACGCTCACTGGTCAGAGGAATTATAAAAAAAATATTAAAATATTTCGATAAGTCATTATTACTACTTCCGGGTGTCGGTTATAAATAAGTAAATATGTATGTATTTATTCTTTAGGAACTGGCATGTAAAAGTACCATTACTTTTGACGGGTTACAGATAGTGTAAAATATTCATGGACATAGACTAATAATCGGATGGGCAGGAACTGTAATGTGACAATGTACTAATTTGTATTTCCTTTTTTGATGGCATTTTTGTGAGTGGCATGATTAAAACACTGAATTTTATGTTATAATAACCCAATGTTAATATGATTACATATTCTGTATTGCGTGATATCCTGTAACTATTTTGTTTACTGTTACATTCTCTATATTTTTCAATATGTAATGTACACAGCTTACCAATTTCATTATATATATATATAATATATTCACTATGGATTAAATTTTTTTTTTAATAAACTTAATTTTCTTCACATTAAATTTTGTATTTTGGGTATCACACTAGCAATGCGTAAAGCCATGTATTCACTAGGGGACAAAACGCGAAACATTCCGCTCGGCATGTCGCATCAACATCTACGCTCATGTTTCGGGGACAATGACGCAATCATTTGACGTGTACACACCGGGACTCACATATCTTGTCGCGGAAATGTCACCCGATGAGATTACGATGACAGCTGCGGTATCTCATTTGGCGAAAACGGGGTTCCGCGCAATTCGAAATGTTTTTTTGGGTCGCAATTTCAAATTAACGAGGTTTTACTGTAGTAAATTGAATATTATTAAAAACAAGGTCCTTTTTGCAAATAATTATTGTTTTCCAGACGTCGCGGAAATATATCGCCCTATGAGGTTATGATGACAGCCGCGTATCTGTTTATGTTAATGAGTTTATCGAAAAGTAAGAGGAGAATGCGAAATTATTTACTGCAAAGAGAAAGAAGGACGGATATTCTATGCGATCTTCGATCGATACAGCTCGATGAGTTCAAGAACGATTTCGTTTCCACGCATTGTCATCTTGACAGATACAGCGCATGCGTATTCACTTGTAAACATACCACGTGGTACTGACGCTCCGCGAATGTTGCAGTGAGCTCGCTCGGGTACCGTGCGCATGGCAACGTTGCCACGGCACGTAGAAATGCCGCACTATGTAGTGCGAGATGTCGCGGAACAGTGCACGACGTTGCAACGTCACGTAGACTCTATGCCACGCGTGCTATTGAGGGACAATTTGTTCCCTAGTGAATACATGGCTTAATGTTAACATGAGCATCATCCACTATTGTGATATGTTTGCGATGTATAAAGTACGTCACTAGCGAGATACCCAAATTAAGACTCCCGGGTCCAATGTGTTGCATTTAACCTATAATTTGAAATACTAGTTAGTGAACACTGGCGTTATTAGAAAAAAATATTCTGTCTTAATGTGGTGTCAAAATAAATAATATAGTAAAAACCATTATAATAAATAGTATTTAAGATGACAAGTTACAGTTTATATGTTATTAGTGAATTGGAAATTATGTTTAAAATACTATTGATGATTATTTTCTTTATTAAAATAAAACACATTTTAATTATATATTTTATTATGTTACAAATAGATTCTTATTTACATGTTATGTACATAATTAATTTAAGAAAAAATTTGTACTGTATTGAAAAAAAAGAATATAAATATTTTTCTACTAAAATGCTGACTAAATTATTTAAGGTCATTCATTAAATATTCCTACTTTCCCATAGTTGTTATGAAACAATCACAGGAATTGACATTTCGTACTTCCTAAATTTATTAAATAAAAAAAAATATAGCTTCCGTTGAAACTATGAAAGCAGATTAGTATCGGAAAATTTGTTGCATAAAGAAATCATTTACATATTTTCAAAGCACAAAACAAATTTCTGAAATCCCATGGTCATGTTTCGTACGTAGAAAGAATCTCTCTCGGCAGCGTATCATCTCCATTGCCACACTTCTTACATGAATTTGGAATTGATGTATCTCCGCATTTTAATACAAATCACTGTTATATACACAGGATGTCTCATAGCTAGTAGCAAAAACTTTACAGGTAGATTTCTGCCTTGATAATAAGTCGAAAATGTTCAAGCAACCATGACCTAATATCAATAATTATGTAGATATGCAATATTAAAGTTTACATTTTTTTTCAATATTTCTGACTTATTTTTTGCAAAACGTTGAACTATCATTACAGTAACTTTTATTGATTATGAAAAATTCATTATTTTTAATACAAGTCAAATAAAATGATAAAACCCTTACAAAAATTGAAAATAGAATATTTTACAGGGTTTTTATTAATTTATTTGAGTTGTATTGAAGCGAATGAATTTTTCATAATCAATATGTATAATCAAAGTTAATGTAATGATGGTTCAACTTCTTGCAAAAAATAAGTCAGAAATATTGAAAAAAAATGCAAACTTTGATAGTGCATAATCTTCATAACTATTGGTTGGTCGTGGCTGCTTGAACATTTCCGACTCTATCGAGGCAGGTGTCCTGGCTGTAAAGTTTTTGCTAGTAGCTCTGAGACACCCTTTACAAGTATCACATGTATATGTGTGTTATGTATACAGTTCATTAAATTATCAAAACATAAAATATGTAATCACCATGGTAACGAGTATCACATATTTAATTGGGAATCTTTTGTGAATATTTTTTTTCTGAGAGTACTCTAGTATAATTATATTTGGAGGTGGTGACCATATATTTTTTTTGTTAATGTAAATGACTAATTTAGAAATATAATGCTGTTCATATACTAAATACACAAACAATTGAATTTGATCTATTTTTGTATATTGTGTATTCAATCGTAAATTAGTTTATATATTTTTTTTTTCCAAATTCACTTTTTGGCGCCATTTTATATAAAAAAAATTAAAACTTTGTTTTGACCACACTTGAATTTTGGATTTAAAAATTCAACATGTTTGTTATTTATTTTATTTACAATATAATGTTCTCTCGATTCTCAATTATCCGGGGTCGCATTAACTGGGCTATTAAAATTTGTAATTTTTTATATAATTTCAAAATACAACACATTTTACATCATTTCAAAATATATAGTATATATAGTAGCATGTGGCAAAAAATTTAACTAAAAATTGCTAAAGTCCTGGTTGAAACGTGTTTGTAAAATATTATTTAAGCAATATTAGTTTAAATATTTACTTTTTATGCAAACAGACAGGTGAAACACATTGAATTGTAAAATTAAATTCATTTACACATAATTTCGTATTTGTATTTTATAGTATGAATATCACGCTCATGAAGCGATACTACATCAGAACTGAAATCTTCTGAAAGACAGAGAGAATTAGCCGTCCTTGTGGCAGGCTTACCAGTGGTAGTACACAAGCCATGGAATAACTGCAATGTTTATTTAAAGTAAAAAGAAGATAGATTGTCTTGCCGATAAGCTAACACGAAATGTTCTTGGTACCATTTGACAAAAAATGAACTTTTTAGATAAAAGTGTATATGTAGAATAATTTTTAGTTTTTGTTTAAATTTTTTGCAGGGATTGACTATATTTTTTTAATCAAGGTTTAATATTTACTCTATCGCCTTGAATATATATATATGAATAATCAAATTTATTATATGTAAATCATTTGAAATAATAACTATAGGTACATTAAATTCAGATAATTCAATTTAAAAATTGACAAATTTTGCATATAATTTAAATCACAAGACTGATTAAGGTTGAAAATAAATAAATAAAAAACTTTGTGTAGAAAATTACAAAAACTAACTTCTTCATCTACAATATCTATAATTCTATATCTTCAATTATTATGGATAATGGAATAGATATCTATAAGCAGAGATGACGGATTTTGGAAGTAAAAAGATGTTAGACAACTAACAAAACTCAATAATAATAACACTAAAGTGTGTAAGTATACGATTGGTTAGCAACCAAATGCCTTTCCCATTGAAAAAATATATTATTTTCACATTTTCCTATTGCATAATTTACATGTATACATTGACAAGCAATAAATGATGTTAGGTAAGCCTAAGAAAGAAATTATAACAAAATACATAATCTTAAATAAAATTGATCTATCGTTAAAAAATAGGAAAAATTTAAGTCCAGTCTTTTAGCAAACGTCACGAATAGTCTTGATCAGCTAATGACATGTTTTTCGCTCTGTATGACAATTTGTAGACACGGTGCTGCTCCTGCATATCCAAGAAGTGTTTCAGTAAAGTTTCAAAGTCTACGGTCGCTCTCATGTTATCTTGTTTTAATCTATCAATGTTTCTGAAATATATAAATGTACATGATCAATTATTATTATTATGACTCTTAGCATTTATTAACAGTAAATAACATAACAGGAATACAATAAATACAATTTGTAATAATTTAAAGTACAACCGTATTCTTGAAAAAATGTTCAGCAAGCTTTGTTAAAGATTAACCAAAATATGATTTATTTTTTAGTGTTAATTAATGATTGGTTATTGCGTGAAAGAACTAGAATGTATGAATACAGAAGTGAGAATGAGCAATTTGATTGTATGCTGTCTACTGTACGCGGATGATGCAGTATTAATGGCAAATACCGAACAAGACTTGCAGAGTCTAATAAGCAGTATGTATGATGAAAGCAAGAAAAGTGACATTATGAATCAAAATAGTCAAAAGTTATGGTATTCGAGAGAGAGGAAAGTAAGACCATATGCGTAATGCTATTAGGCAATGAATGTTTGGAGCAAGTGGATGAGTTTATGTATTTGGGAAGTGTGTTTGACAGAAGAGGGAAGACTGAGAAAGATATCGAGAGGAGGGTGACTGCAGGGAATAAAGTGAATAGTGCTTTGAATGCAATAATTTCTAATAGAAATATGTCTACTGAGGCGAGACTAGCGGTACACAATAGGATTCTGGTACCAACACTAATGTACGGATGTGGAGCCTGGAGCTGGCAGAAGAAGAACGAAAGTAGACTGAATGTGGCAGAGATGAGATCACTTAGACGTATGCGTGTGAAATCTATTTATGATAGAATGAAGATATTAGGAAACAATGTAAAGCTGATCCTAGCATAATCCATAGAATGAAAAAACGGTTCGCTCAGACGCACTTGTTGACGGCACCAGAAAGAGAGGACCGCGGAAGACGTGGCGTGATTAGATTAATCAGATACTGAAGGATGGTCCTGTTTGGTGTCAAAACTGTCAATTTTAACCGATTAAATTTAAGCTGATTGACTCTTTGAGCAATTGACCCTGTATCTTTCTTTTATATGTATTCTGGTGAGAATAAGTGCACAACCTGTGTAAGTATTTATTCACTTGTCTTGACGCAGCGTAATCAGTAAGATTTAATAGGTGATCTGTACCCACTGTGCCGCACCACGGTTCAATTTTCGACTGTCTGCACTCATTGCTCTTTCGCTCAAGTTGAGCGGATGAGCGTTGAGCGCTCTCCAATCTTTTGCTCTAATTGAGCTGACGAGCGGATAGAGACCTGGCACAACCGCTCAATGAAAAGGTCCGGCTCACTGAGTCGGTTTATTCAAGAATGATGCACTTCTACAAGACTCCACTATGACAGGTGCATGTACACAGATGAGACTTTGATCTCTAGTTTCAGAGATTTGTTGTGTATATTTGCCATAAATATAAAAAATCGTTAATAAAAATTTGCACCCACTACTCAATCAAATTCTACACTAATAGATGGAAACCTGTAGAATATTTTCTAGAAAAAATACTTATATACTCTCATTGCATTCGATAGCAAACATTTAAATTAAATAAATGCCACAGTTAGAGTGAGTGAGTTTATTATGTTCTAATAACACAAGTACTTTATGCCTTTAGTGGTCCATGCATAATTAATAAAATTATTAAATTATTAATTAATAAACGCAACGTATTATGTTATGTTAATTAGCACACACGTAATTTATTTATTTAATTTCTTATACGGTACAAAGTACCATTAACAAAAATAATACACAAATATTTTTTTTAAATAACTAAAAATCATAAAATAAAATAATCCAAATTAAATTCAAAACTCAAGTATGTAGTAAATAGTAGTAGAATATAGAATAGTAAGAGAATATAACAAATTATATCCATAGTAAAATTTTAAGTAACAAATTAATTATAATTAAAAACAAACTCAAGTAATAAAGACAAAATATAAATATAATACTAATGTATAATTACAAAATTACAAACTACTGAAATTATCTGACAGAGATTTTTTAAAACTGATTATCGAATCAGAAAAATATCTGGTATGATACAGATAATATATATTATATCTCCGTACAGATAATTTGTATTGAAATTATCGCAGCGAAATGTTACACTTTGACATTGCTCTCAGAAGACATGTGATGTGTTAAATTTAGTTTAGTTAGACTATCGAAATAATTATTAAGAATATTGAGGAGCAATATAAGATCTGCCATTTGCCTTCTATCGGATAATCTCTTTAATCTAATTAGAGACAATAGAAAAATAAGATTTATATCACTAATTTAAAATTAATGAATCTTCACTCGCACTATGAGCGTTTTGCTCACAGTAAATTTTAAATTCGCGCCATTTGGTCAAAAACAATTTTTCGAGTCTCCTACATTCAGTAACTGAGTTTTATACGTTCCTCCTCCTGCGATTTGCTCATCGCGCGAGTGACAACGTAAGTACTTGATAAAGTTAACAAAATATTTGAAATATAAATAAACTGTATTTAACGTTTCTCATTATTAATTTCATTGTAAATATTGTAAAGTATGTATAAAATAAATATATATTTGTAGATGGACGAACGAGATCAACGTATTTTGGCGTGGTTAGAAGAAGATGTTGAAGATCCGTCTTCTAAAATGAAGTGAAGGAGAAAGTGAGCACGGCGATCATTGCATTGATATTGAACAATCATCATCAGAAGCTGAAGGTGATATTTCATCAATCCAGTCCAGAAATTGATGTTGTTATATTTTTTTTTCTTAAGAGTGCCTTAAAAGACTGGCTAAATTTAAGTTTTTCTTTTTGTTATAAAAATGAAAGTTTATAATTTTAGAAATGTTAAATAAATATAAATATTACAAAATTATAAGTGTTTTATTTAGTTCCCATGTGATTTTTATTGGCACGAATCCTCGCAGGTTAATCTAATTAGAGACAATAGAAAAATATGATTTACATCCACTAATTTAAAATTAATGGATCTTAAAAATTTGTGCTGGGCTCTTTTTCAATATTATGAGAGTGAAAAGTGTGGTGTGTAGTAATGAACGTGAAGGAATAATAATACTCACTGAGTTTGTACTGAAACAACGGTATGCGGTACACATTGTAACCTTTTCCTCAATGTGTGGAAAGCTTCCGTCTGCGGTAACAACATCAGGAGTCCGTACAGAGCGCTGCACAGTGCCTCGGCTCCCCATCCTCCTAATAGCTCTAGCCTCAAATCTGCATCAGGTTCATAAACCAGAAAAAAATTGTGTGACTACATTCATTGAGTTTATGTCTGCCATTCTACTATTCCAAATTTTAAGCTATTGAAAATTTTATAATACTATATTAGACTGAATTCCTTAAAAAGATTTCAAAACTCATAATTTCCGCTTGCTTGATGGGACATAAAGTGACCTTTTTTTATCAAGTTTTAAAATGCTTGCTGGGACATAAAGTGACCTCTTTTATCAAATTTTAAAATGCACGCTGAAAATAAAACAAACTGGTAAAGATTTATAGTTCATTTGAAAGAAAATTTTCTGCACTACAGAATATTGTGTTTTCTTTTACGTTACATTTATTATTTAATTTAATTACAGAACTTCAAAATTTAATGTTAAGTAGACAAAATGGAATGTCAAGTAGATATATATACTCTTCATCTAGTGTCAAAATAAATACACTATTGACAGGGATTCCCGAAATTTAATGATTTGGGATGTTCATAATTTCGCGATTCTGTGTGTTCATAGCTTTACAAGTTTTATATTTTATTTACGTAATATTATTTAGTTGATACAAAAAATATTTTTACATTTTATACAAAATTTCGAATACATCATAAGAAAAACAATCATTTATTGCCCCGGTTAATACGCAATTCGGTTAAAGCGACTCCGGATAGTCGGGAATCTACTGTACATAATGATAAAATATATTATATATATATGTATTTAAAAAATACAAAATAGTGTTTTCAGTTACGGCAGTGGTCTCACAAACAAGTTTATATGTAATCCTGGATGTGGATGCAAGACATATTCTCATTGCAATTACAATTAAAGTTATAATTTTTGCATTCGGAGAAATATAAAATATGAATACTCACATGCAAATATTGGTGATTCAATCAGTTGAACTAGTTTGTCAATTTCTGTTAAAAATTCTACGGTGACTTCTAGTTTCCCGCTATGATTTAAGGTTAAGCATTTAATATTTTAGCTTTGTTTACTTATTACCAAGTCGAACACATTAATTCAGAGAGGTTTTTTTAAAAGTTTATTAATAAACTCTAATAACTTCTTTCGGCGAATACAATTGCTGACATTTACTTATTTATTGTACAGTACTTCCTTTACAAGCGACCTTTAACTTACGAATTTTCAAAGTGTGAATGTTCAATTATGTATTGAAATAAGTGCATAATTCTAAATTGCCCAGAAATTTCAAATTTGGTGGCAACGCGTAAAGTTGGTTTATGCCTGTGCTGCTTGGCGGCGTATAGGAGCCAGGCTTTCATCAACGTTTACAGTAGTCATGTATGGTCTTTTTTAATAAGGGCATGTGCTCTTCAGTGTAACTATGTATTAAGTACAGTACTGCACAACATTGGATGTTGAGATTTTTGTGTACTACATTAAATGCTGTATGCCAGATATTGCAAATGGAATTTGTTTGTATGTAGAGAACTTTATTCTGTGTTTACTTTTTTCCAATGATTATAAGATGTTTCAGAAAACATTGTTATTGTAATTTTGATTACTATTGTGTTTCTTTTCAAGGAAAGAAAGGTTATATTTAAATTAAAACCTGAGTGGACAATACAGAATAATTGACACTACATCGCTACTGCACTATGTACCTACTAATCAAATGGGACAATGTAATTGAAAGGATACAATAATCTGATGAGCTGGTTACAGTGGCCATAGTTCTGAGTGAGGAAGCACAGGGCAACTAAGGTCACGGGATTGTGGCTCCAGCTCTTGTACAAACACACAAATAAAGTCTGACTGCTCTGAAATAATAAAATACACAATTTGTGAATATTAAATATTATAAATAAGAATATGTATATGCATAGTTAGCAACATACAACTTTAACAACTCTGGGCAGGCTGATGTCTAAAAATACAAAATAGTCTGGTCATCCAGGTAATAAAGAATATAAAATATATCAGGGTTATAAAAATTTATGTAACACAATTTTTGTAAGTTTAATTAATAAACATAATAATAAGTAACAAATCACGGAAAATGATAATAATTAATAACGACTCTTGCGTGACCGCACAACATAAGCCGCACGCTGATTGCGTGTCACACTCTAATTATCTAAAATTGTCATTCCAGCAAGTTACGGACAGATAATGAAATTATTATATATAGATATACAGTAGACTCTCAATTATCTAGGATGGTAGGATAAAAATGATGATAATCACAGCAAAGAATAGATAATAATTACAAACATACAACTCCAAATAATAAAAAAAATACATATAATCATACGCAGCTGCACAGGACCCAGATGATATGTTGAAATCTCCAATTAATTTCAATTATTCAAATACTTCGCTTTTGTCCCACACACACTCCTAGATACCGGGATTCCCCCTGCTCTCTGCTAGTTAAACCATAAAAGCGTTGCTTTGACCAAATTATCAATACATAGTCAAATTATCAATACCAAAATAACATGCCACTCATACTGTCATAAAATCCAGGAAACTCAATATTTTTTTTGTAAACCACCATTTTTGTTAATTATTTCAAATTTTTGTTCTATAGTAAGAACAACTCTTTTACGTTCAGACAGGGTCGCAACTGATTTAAAAACTTTAAAAAAAGTGTTCCCTTGTTGCGCAATAAGACTGATGCAAAATTTACCCACTCTTTCAGATTATTTAAAGTGGTGAAAAAAAATACAATATTGAGCACATAAAATAAGAGAATAATCAAAAAAGTCGAATACGCACCATTTAGGTGCGTGTATGTAAATCAGACTAGCAGTGCGCTCTCCCACTTGTGTCAAAATAAATACGTTATTGACAGGGATTCCCGAGATTTTGTGATTCAAAATTTTGCAATTGCAATCAGTACTTCACGAGTTTTATGTTGTATTTAGTGGATAGAGAAAATATCTTTAAGAATTTTGAAATATTTTCAAAAACAAAAAACAAAATCTTTTACTGCCCCAGTTGGTCCGCAACATGGATAGTGCGGTCCTGATAATAGGGAGTCTACTGTAATTATATAAGGATATAACTAACCTCAGTGTTAAAGTCTTTTAACTGATTTCTAAGCTCAAACAATTCTGCAGACGTCAGAAGAATCATGTTTAAGGTCTCCACCATTGTGGCGGCAAATTTCAGATTCTTTTCCTTCAGTAAAATCTCCGAAAGTGTTGTATAAATATCTTCGGCGTTTAACAGGATACACAGTTGTCTAGAATCAGACATTTAAAGCGGTTATTCCTAATCCATATAATAAAAACCGTACATGTATCCAATGGTTTAAAAATAGATGGAAAAATTTACCTGACTATAAAAGATCCTCTATCGTCTAACAAAGTTGTATCGCAGCTAAACAACTGGAGCAAGCTAACTAAAAACTTCCTGTAGTACGGGCTCGAACGCACATCTGATTCACCTGCAATAAATGTTTAAAAAACTATAATATTTGTAGGCGCATTTGTTTCTTTTTCATAGTAAAATGATGGAACAATTTTGATATAATGATTTATTAGTACCTTGGACATTGGGTGTGCAGGGCGTGGAACATATTTCAGCTAGCACAGCGAGGCTCTGCCTCACCACATCGTCAGACGGGTCGGATAAGCTGCTCAGCAACGCATCGAACATTTGTTCAGTGTGGGCAAACATCTAAATCATCAAAACAATAACGCCGACTGATATTAATATGCTTTGGAGTCTCAATTTGCGTCAAGGTTACTTTCAAGGAAGTGCAATGCACAACAAAAACGCAAAAAAATCATAAATCGTTTCACATTCTCCCTAAGATCCCATAGAAATTTATGGGTTATGCTCCGCAATTGCTGTGAATACGTTCTCGAATACTAATTTAGTCTTTTATTCTGCTTCTTCATGACAAAAAAAAACTATTCGAGGTTCTTTTAAAATAAAATATACAATCTCAAAAATAAATTTAACAATAAAAAATTGTCTGACACAATTTAGTTTTTGAAAATTTGTCTAAAGTTTGCCATGTTGCATTTGGTTTACTCATTGAATAAAGATTTTTATAACACCAGACTTCTTTAATGACAGCATTTACTTCTGCTTTGACGTTCATCATTGTAATGGTTAGTAAAAGTGTCCATAGCTTAAAGGGGGAATAATTAATTTTTGATAAGTTATTTCTTTCCTAACTTCTTCGTAAAATAAATAAAAACCACTACTATCATGCATGTAATTTAATTAGCAGATCAGCAATTTTCCAGACATAAAATGTTGTTTGTAATACATATATCTCTTTGGCAAAAATGGTAAAAGTGCACAACAAAACATTTCTGAAATTTTCACTGTACTTGGATAAACTTAAAACAATTTTAAGTTATTTTTAATATTAAATATAAAATAATACCTTTGCCGGAATCTTGTTGTATAAATGTAATATCCATCTTAACACAGCTACTTTGGTCTGCACAGAGTTGTGATGGAGTAGTTGGTTTAGGACTTCTACGACAGACGGCAGATCCAGCCTCTCGTGCAACGCTGTACCTGATGAAATCGGATCTTGGGATTCTTCCTTCTTGTCACTGACCCTGACATTACTGGACTTCCCCGCATCACTCACCAGATCTCCCGCATCCAGTGTTATCAGCTTCATGAGGCTGTAGTTGACGGCTAAAGCGGTCTCTTTTATATCTGACACTAGAAATTAGGGAAAACATTTGTTCATTTGCTGAGACTTTCCTAAAATTAATGGATTTTATGAATAGTAATAATAATAATAATACACGAGAAAAGAAACGACATGTTTCATAAAATCATATATGCTTCTGATTATTCAGGTTTTTTAGGACAAAAAGAAAATATTATAATCTAACCATTCAGATAACTGGCGCTTCTTGAATAATGTTTAAAGGCAATTTGCTATAGCCGTCTCCTTCACATCACCACTATACTAAAATAGCCACAATGCTTCATGACATCTTTGTAATTATTATAACTTACTGACATACTCATTTTAACTTTTTACACCTTTTACTTTGCTATTTATGACAATTAAATAATAATAATTACAGTTTTTATCATATCGAGGATAGAAAGCCAAAAGGGCATTAGTGATTATTTATAAATTTATAGGAGAGCAAAAGAAAGTTCTTTCAATCTGATTTTGTCAATACATATTCCTTTAATTATTATTCGATTTCCATATTTTTAAATCCAAAACACACATGGAAATCGATTAACAATAAAATAAATATTGACAAAATCAGATTGACACAACATTCTTTTGCTTTTCTGTAAAGTTCAAAATAATCACTAAAGCCCTTTTGGTTTTCTACCCTCAATCATATTAAGTATCCAGTGATTTATAAGTTTAAATTATATTAATCCATTTGCATACTATTTAATATTAGAATTATTGATTATTTTATTACTGCATTTGAGCCACTAAACAATTAGCACTATATTTTTAAGGTTATTTTGTGTTAGGATGTTACATTAAAAATATAAACACCCGATTCGAAAGGCTGATGGGATAGTAATATCAAAAAACAATCTTGGATTCACAAATTAAATGAGAAAATAGTAGAATATTACTACACATTATACAAATATAGTAGACTCCCGATTACCCAAAGTAGTATTAACTGGGCTGCAGATTTCTTGAAAATATTTCAAAATTATTTATAAAATGTAAAAAATAAAAAATAAAATTAAAAAAAATAAAAAATCGACTAAGTAATATTATTACACAAATAAAATATAAAACTCATGAAGTTATGAACATGCAGAATTGCAAACATTCTGAATAACGAAATTTCGTAAATCCGTATCAATAGTATCAATTTTTACACAAGCATGAGTGTGTGGCGAGTCTAATTGTTATTGTAAATGCACATGTATTTTAGACTTATTCAATTGTTTGCTCTTTTATTTTATTTGCTCAATAATGTATTTGTATTTTTTTCATCATTTTGTTGTGTCGTGTATAAATTTTGCATCAGTGTTATTGTGTGAATGTGAAAAAAAGTTAAGTGATTTAAATATATATATAAAAGGCATACCAATTGATGAGTAAGCTCTTAACAAGGTAAGCTTTTTAAGACAGAAGAAAAGAGTGGTGTTCTTTTTATCCTGGTGGAAAAAAAATTGTAACAGTAAAATGGATGTGTTAGACATGGTTAGGTTAAGATGTCCGTCCAAAGAACCTCGACAAAGAGCATGCATGCATTAGAAGATTCATAGAAGCAAATTGAAACAGAAATCTTATTATTAATACTAAATGTTCGTAATTTGATACATATTATATATTATTTGGTACTTTATTCTTACACCATGTAAGTTAATTGTTGTTATTAAAGGAAAAATGTTAGTCACACTCGCAAAGTAATAAAAAGGATACTTTTTCTGGCGTCTCCGTTGTATGAAAGACAGGGAAGAACAGCGGTGAATATTCCAGACATGTATGGCAACATTTCTATTCCAGAGAGCTGGACAAACTCCTTGATCCATGTTATTGCAGTAAACTGGAATATTTGTTTAATATTAGATATATTTTTTATTTTTCCTTGGTTTTGGCCTTGGGGCCTTGGCACGCAGACAGTACATTGAAATAAGCTGTGCTTAAGGCGATTGTCCAGCAGAGTGAGCAAATTTCACAATTTTTTCTCATATCTTCTCTCGCGTTTTTTATCACATATTTGTAGGGAAATATCTCATTTTAAAATTTATTCATTAGGTTATATATATTTTAAATACGGATATCTTGTTAAAATGTCACAAACTAAATTATATAATTGATTAATAACTTACTAAACCTATGATGTTTTAAAAATGAAGAAAATTGCTCCACTTTGTGGGCTTTTTATGACTGAATGGCCTCGTGAGATGTCTTTTTTATTCAATAATATTAAAAGTAAATGATTAAAAAGAATTATGGCCTATTCGCCAAATAATTATTTGCATAATCGAGGTCATGATTATTCCATGTCCCAAAATGCAGAACGGATATAATGAATAGGCAGACCTCTTACCAACACATGATTTATATGCCATTACTGTATAACTGTTGGGTGTTGAAAAGTGATATTGCACCATAGTATATGTAGACATAGAAAACATAATCTCTTTTAGTTAGAACAGTTTTGTCTATTTTTGAATGTTGAGGTCATCAATAAAATAGCAATATTGTTATTTTCAGAATAGATTGGATTATACGAAAAAGTTAATGGAAATCGCTGGACAGTTCCAGGCTACTAAATAAAAAAAATTGTTTATAAAATAAATAATAAGTTGATAACTAACTTGTAAGACTTCATCAGTGGCCTGGGCATGAACAATCAAAATATTGATCATGCCCGCAAAGTCCACTCTGGAGGGATCGTTCTTTATGCTTTGTAGAAACAGAGCAAGTTGGGCACCGCACCTTGGGAACAAACAAATAATGTAATGAAGAGTCATGTTTCGCACACGATCAATCCAGCGGCATAAAATTGAATATTTAAAATTTAATAAAAATAAAAATATATGGCCGTGTGTGTGTGTGTGTATGTGTGTATTGGTGCCCATTCGATAAATTCAAATGATGTAAATAAAAATTGCCCGCGAAAAGCAATTAGTGAATCATCGTTGACCGCGTATGAATGAAAAAGGGGTCATTAGGACGAGACAATATGGCCGATAAAATTTCCAAGAAGTGAGCGGAGCCTGTAGCTCGTTTAGCCATCTCCGCCATTTTGTTTTCATTCATTTGACTTCTACTGTATTGACTCACTAATTGACTTGGACGATATTATTCTAAGAATTTCAATGTGTTTGTTTATATTTCGTTTTCATTGTATGTGTGATTGTCACCATAAGGTTTATTTTTTGAACATTTATGCATTTAGTTTATAATATTTCTTATACTCGCATCGAGGCCTCGACAACTTGAATAGTTTTAAGAATTTTTTGTAATTTTATTCTATATGTAATTTTTTAATGTAAATAAAATGAGTGGAATTAGCGGTCTTATTACTGACGAATCCTGACTGGAGATATAAGGTTTTGTGCATTATTAGGACATCCGCGAGATTCGGAAATAAACGTATCTCACTGTAGAGGATGACGGCCGATCTCGCGGATTAAATTAAATAGTAAAAATAAGTTTTTTGCCAGTTTTTAGATAACTGCGCAGCAAATTTGAAAGGCCGTTCAAATGGTCGCGCAGGCCGACGTTTGAACGCGACATGTCGGCGACTGCCGCGGGTCGCTGTTTTATAGACCAGACGTACGCGGCGCGTGGAAAGTTTGCAACTTCGTAAAACCAGAAAGTTCACGAGATGAACTCAGAAAAAGTGCACAAAACCTGGCATGTCATTTCCTGTCAGAATTCGTTATAAAATAAAGAATTGGATTAGTTTGGAAGGAGATACATCGAGAGATAGGAATCGGCCTTTTTGAGGCGATTTATGAACGCCGACACATCCGGACACATTGGTCCTAATTAAATTCACATGCGGATGTGCCAGGCGTTCAATTTGACGTAACATTTATATATGTACACCTCCCCGTTCGGGAGATAATTTGGCTAGGCGGGCAAAATAGTCCATCTAGAGGATGAGCCGGCACGGTATGATCCGCTCGGGAATGCTGCGCTGACCACCATCCGCCACTGGGTATTCTCGAGATGTCTCTCCCCTCCATTACTAATCCCATTTTGACCGTTGATTTCCCGTTGTGTCTAGATTTTAAGTATAAATAAAGGAAGATTCCGGCAGACCCAGCATCCTCAGTTCGCCGAGACTACTTTTACATCGTTACGCTGCCGGTTCGCGGAATCGTTTTTTGCTAAAAAAGTGGATTTTATTTTTATTTTAATTTCCTGAAAAAGTGTTTGTGAAATTTCTAATTTACCTTTTTGTTCAAAATATTAGGTCCTTACATATGAATTTGGCGTTTTGCCGTACTGGCAAATTTGATCTCAAATATCTTCTCTTTGGTTAGGAATTCCAAATCCAAATTTATACAGCTATTTACTCATGTATTTGTGTTTTGAAAATTATAATTCATTTGTTTTTTCCTCAATTGTTTTTTTCTTTGCATCACACAGTTTACAAAATGAAAAACTTGAAATATCGCGTTATTTACGAGTACGAGTTCCACCGTGGCACCAGTGCTGCAGAAATGGCTCGAAGGATTAATGATGTGTATGGCGACGGTGCCGCAAAAGAAAACACAGTGCGTTTTTGGTTCCAACGTTTTCGTTCTGGAAATTTCGACCTGCAGAACAAGCCCCGTGGACGGCCGGAGACCAAAGTTGATAATGAAGAATTGAAGGCTATTGTGGAAGCGGATCCATCGCAAACCACATCCGAGTTAGCTGCAGGCTGCGGTGTTAGTGATAAAACTGTTTTAATCCACTTGAAGCAAATTGGTAAGGTGAAAAAGCTTGAAAGGTGGGTACCTCACGAATTGAGTGAAGCAAATCAACAAACGCGCGTTGACTGCTGCGTTGCATTACTCAACCGGCACAATAATGAAGGGATTTTAAATCGAATCATTACCTGTGATGAAAAGTGGATCCTGTACGATAATCGGAAGCGCTCATCGCAATGGCTGAACCCTGCCGAACCAGCCAAACCATGCCCCAAGCGAAAATTGACTCCAAAAAAGTTACTTGTGAGCGTTTGGTGGACTAGTGCTGGTGTCGTTCACTACAGCTTTCTTAAATCTGGCCAGACGATTACGGCAGATGTCTATTGTCAGCAACTGCAAACCATGATGGAAAAGCTAGCTGCTAAACAACCGAGGCTGGTTAATCGCTCTAGGCCACTGCTGCTTCATGATAACGCTAGACCACACACTGCACAACAGACGGCTACCAAATTAGAGGAGCTTCAATTGGAATGTCTAAGACATCCACCGTACTCTCCGGACCTTGCCCCAACAGATTACCATTTTTTTCGAAATTTGGATAACTTCTTGCAAAGGAAAAAATTCAACTCCGATGGGGCAGTCCAAACCGCCTTCAAATATTTTATTGATTCCCGTCCGAATGGTGTTTTTAGTAAAGGGATTGATGAACTACCTATGAGATGGCAAAAGTGCATTGATAGCAATGGTACATACTTTGATTAAATAAATATATTATAATAAAAAAAAATCGGCTTTATGTTCCTCCCATACTAAACGCCAATTTCATATGTAAGGACCTAATAATAACTTTTAACTTTATACTGAATTTCTCCCACCGTAACATGGAGACCCACCCTATATTCAACTATTTTAAATTCAATTTTTTAGCCAGCTGGGTTTTAAAATATTTTGGGTATTTTTAATAGTTTTTCGAACTTGGTATGGCCCTGTGCGTACCAAGTCAATTGAAAACAACCCAAAAATATGTTTTTTGCATTGCAATTCTTTGCTTTGCCTGTAACTGTTTTATCATCGTAGTTTTTATTTTTTAATCAAATATTTGGTGTTAAAGCTCGGTACATGGTTCGTCATTCCACTCTGCAGACGACGCCGTCCTGGATGACGGATGTCAGCCCTGTCCCCTCTCAATTGTGCTTTTCTATACATGACTTCTTTTTCTTTACACACTTCGAATGAGTCTCAAGACATCAACTGAGTACACACACTGTAAGTCATCATGTCATAAGTGATGAAGTATCTAGATATATTATAGATGTCTCACAGAGACGAATTTATATTTTTTTATGGCAAAGTAGGTATGGAAGTCTTTTTTGGGTGTTCATAGAGCTTATGACCTATCGTACGTTCACCATTTCCACCCGTGATAGAATACATATATCAATTTTTTGGAAGTTTCCCATACCCTTACCCATACCACCTACTTTCCCATAAAAAAATATATATAATTTTGTCTCTATGAGACATCTATGTCTTGATTAATGATGTTCCCCTGGGATAAAATTTAGTAGTGTTCTTGAAAATTTTGGACAAACTCAAAATATTTTGAAGATGAAGTATCTAACTAGAGTTATTGGAAACAGTAGTGCACACTGCGCTCTGCGGAAAATAATTATTTTATTCTAAAAGCAGAATTCAATTCAGTTAAAATAAATGGGTTTTTTTATAGTAAACGGGTACCTTAATGTGTAAAATGTTCATTGCGAGATTCAAATAACAGTACCCATTAGAATCACCACAGTACACAGTCTTTATACTTACTTGATACTTCTCTCTAAGGCCTCGGTTACGATACAAGCGGCGAGCGGCAGAGCGTCAGAGCGTCAATGCGACAGGGTAGTGAGGAATGCCGACCACGATATAATTAAGCTCACTGCTCTGCTGTGAATGCACTCCTCACTACTCAAGCGCATTGACGTTCTGACGCTCGCCGCTTTTATCGTACCCGAGGCTTAATACTGTGACATTATTGACATATTTTCAAACTGTAAACCGAAACTAAAAAAACACATTTTATTGCAATTAACAATATGATTATTAATACAACTATCAAAAGAACCTTTTTGTGTGATTTTATACTTTTGTGTTATTGCAGTAATTGAATTATAGAGAAGCGTGTGTACATACATTTTCTTAATTTCCACCATTGGGTCATCTAATATTCTGAATAATCCATCTAAAATTTCTGGTAGAAAAATTACAAGGTCTATATCGGGAACGGAATCCAAAACCGACACCCAAGAAATGATGAATTGACGGGCGAAGGTGTTGCGAGCGTAGATCCTCTCCCTTAGCAATGGAATAAAGGCACACAAATCAAAAGATGCGCTCTCTGTCACAATATCCTGAAAATTAAATACATAATATTATTTAAGTAGAAGTTTTAAACAAATTACACATACACTTATTTTAAAAGTCAGTACAAATCAGTTTCACACATGTCTACCAATTCATTTTAAGTGTCCAAATATTTTCGCTTTAATGGAAAGAAATATGTATTGACATTTGACGAATTATTTGATATTTTTCAAGTTTGTGTTTACTGGGGTATTATGCCGTGTTGTTACGACCTTTCGGGCCGACGTTTCGGATCCTATTGCAGGGTCCCATAATACCCCAGTAAACACAAACTTGAAGATTCTGAGTGGCCGTGAAAACCTAAGAACATTCTTGATTTGACATTTATAGAAAATGAATACATAAATAAATAACTACATCCTGTATTTATTCTGTGCTGGGATAAGAGTCACAAATTATAACAATTCCGTAGGGGGAAATACATACAAGCATTTTAGAACCGCATTAAAAGAAAAAAAATTATAAAAATATAGATTTAGTAATAAATCTTATTGGACCGAAGAGATGTTACATTTTTTTAAATCATGCGCTGCCAGAATACCCTCTCTCCAAACCTCACATTTTTTCTGTTGACTGGACACATGGTAGTTTATTAGACAACTCTTGAATTGTTCATTTTGTATATGATTTGTGCTAGTAACACAGCATTGTTTAATTTTATAGACACTACAGTTCAGGGCTCATCATCAAGACAATTTTCCCAACCGTAACATTTCACACGTACATCACCATATCATCAATCGTTTATAACCATAAATATCGCATATGTCTTTTGTAGCAATGATAGCAGAATTTTTATTATGAAATTTGAAAATCGTCATGTTTTTTTATAGTTATTCTTCGCCATTTTAAATATAAGGGTTTAAAAAGTAAGTATCTAAAATGATGGTACGCTAGAATCCACAACATAAAATATGTCATTTCAGCCCGAGACAGGACTAATTTGTGTTAAGAAAAAATGCAGAATCTTTCCATTATATCCATAGTAAAAAGTTAACAATGAACATGGATAGAATCAAGTGCATTTCTTTAATCCTTTATAAGGCAATAACATTTTTTAAATTCAAAAACGGGATGGCATGTCACACATAAAAAAATGGTCACGAACACGGAGTATAAAAATTTACAGAGATAAACTAAAAAAGGGGTTAGTCATAGCGGAACAATGTCCCCTCGCGTACGTTTAAGATACATTTATACCACAGTTAAAGTATTTTTTCTTGCATAATTAAATCATCTAGTAAAACTTATTTTTAAAATAGATTTTTTTTTCATAATTTAAAAATTTTGTTCCAAACCGAGTCTCTTAAATAAAAACATCTTCTTGTAATAAAGCGCGACTTATTTACTAAGACATTATACCTTTTATAAGAGTATTTAGTTAGATATTTTCATAATTGTTTTAAAATTTACAAGCTTGTAGTAATATTTTCAAAGTCAAACATATTGGAACCATTCTGTGCACTAGGTTGTGTACGAAGAAATTTACGTTAGTTCATGTCTATATATTTTGGTGGTCTTCAGAAATGATTTGGAAACTTCATGTTGCTGGACATTTTATCAACCAGTAAACGCTCTTGACATTGTCTTGCATAGCAACTGGGGTTGACAGTAGTACAAGTAGTATGTGAATTATCAACCTAAATATAAGCGGTCGATATTTCAACCAGTTATAGCTTACGCCCTATAAAGGATCAAAATAAGATATAGATTAAGATAAACAAATAAATCCTACAAAATAATATAAGCGCGCTTTGAATTGATGCAAAATATAAATCAGTTTCAGTTTCAGTTCAGTGTTACCTTTATTGATCTATCCAGCAGTTCCGAGGCAGATTTCATACTCTGTTCAGGGTCGATAGCAGATTTGCATAAAGCATTAAATATATCCGTAAAATGAACCAGGATGGCTCCTCTCGTCACCTTCGCAACGTTATATAGAGCCTCACAAGCAAAGTATCTCACTCGTACTTCGCTGTCCGAAAAGCACGCCAGAATCGGATGCACCAACTCTGTCAAGTACTGGGAGCTGTCCTAAAAATCAGATAGGGCAAGTAATAGACCAGTTTTTGAAAATTATTAAAATTGTGTTGGGTTGACATATATATCTTTTGAAAAAATTTTTAATAGTAATAAATAATAATATCCTTTCCGTGCTACTTGTATTATTTGAGGAATACAAATGCCGTGATTATCGATGAATATATTATCCCCATGAAAGTGTTTTTCTTCAGGTAAAATCGCAATTTATATTCGCTTTCACCACAAGAGTAGCTTTTTGGTCTTGTAGTTATGACTCTCGCCTCGTGATCCAAAGGTCGCAGGTTCGAACCTCACTCCAGACTGGCAAGTTAGTCATATTTTCAGAGTACAAACGTTTAGCTTATTTTGAAAATAGTAAGAACATTGATGTGACATGTATTCCGTGTTCGCATCTCTATTTTATTTAAAAAAAAAGACATTTGACTAGATTTTTTAAATCTCGCAAATAACATTGTATTGATGTGAGCTTGTCAATATCATTGACATCATCGATTTATGCTTTAAAATCAACATTGCGCATGTCAATATTCTACATAATTAAAAAAAACTTTAATATAATCTTTAAAAAAAGTACAGGTATTTAATCGAGCAACTTCATTTTTACGGTGGGAGCACCCCTACATTTTTAAGGTGTGATGTGCGATATGTATAGAATATCTATAAATAATGATGGCTACATCTCAATTGGGACGTAAAATTTAAAAAACCCAATGTCACATTGAAGGAAAATATTTCATTTTAAGTAATGATTCTGTATATGGGCCTAAAAGTATTTAAAAAAAATAAAGTGATTGTATTAGCTTACAGATCCCAGCGCAACAGACACCGCGCCAAGTCCTAGGAGTCCCCCTTTCCTCGTATGAGGGTTTTGAGAAGTGGCAAAGTCCTGACCCAAAACACGCAAGATCTTCTTTATCTGATTTGTATTGTTGGCAGCCTTGAAATCTTTAACCATTCTGTGAAAAGACATTACATATAATCATTTTAAATTGTATATCTTCGCAGACACAGTATGGACTCTCAACTAACTGGGAATTGGAAAAATTTAATTTTTTAAAATAAAAATTAATTTTGGAGCAATTAAAAACAACAACTCCAATACATCGGCAATCTGCGAACATGCATCCAAAGGGAATCTCTGTCACTTCATCAGATTTGACAAGGCAAAAATCTTATCAACAGAACCGTACCTTATACCCAGATTAGTTAGGGAATCCATTGAAATATACAAACATCCCAATATCAATATAGATGACAGTTACAAACTATCAAGTATTTGGCGCCCTGTTCTAACGACACTGATTCAACCCTTGAGAGAAGTCGCAGTAAAATCTGCCGACATAACTAGTACATATTGCACACTGGCGACCTCTATTGTAGAAGAAGAGAACACTCCACAACAGAGTGAATACAATTTACGTCCTAGAAAGCAGCACCTATAATCAGTCCGACCTCCACCTCCGCGGGTAAAGGTTGTCCTTCTGATGACGTTGGATAAGCATCCAATGAAACGTCGAGATTCACTTCTCGGTAATACATATGGTGCGTATAAAATATCCGAAATTACAGTTAAATATGTCTAACGACCGTAATAACAACCTTAACTCTTTATTTTTAATAACATTTCAAATCAAAACATTATTAAATGGTAAAGGTAATTTTTCATTCAACTACATATTACTAGCTGTAAACCTGTAAACCTAAAAATAATTAATAACGACCCTCGCGTGTAACCTGAACTGTGCGCTTATTGACATGTCACACTCGGGCGCCCGGGCCTCATAAGCAACTGTTCATCATCAGTGTTGCTGTTGTAATTCCAGCGGTTACGGACAGACAGACATTCGAAATTAGGATAGTTGATGATATGTAATAGAAAATAAAACTGGTAAATCGAAAACATATCATCAATCAATCAACCTTTTCTCTGTAAAAAATAATTTTGAAAAAATAAAATAAAAAAAATTTAAAAAATAAGAAATCCCTGTTGATGATGTGTTTGTTACTGCACAATACTTTACAATACTACTTTATGCATTTTAGGCAAGGTAGAGGCGTCTTCATGCCCACACTTTCTGTAAAACCTATTTTTCAGCATTGAAAATATAACTTATTATCAAAAAAAGGAATCAATCACCTTAATCTATCATCTTAACAAATTAACTAATAATATTCTTTTGATTAATAATAGTAATAATAATTAATAGGACACACGACACCTGGCAACAGATTAAATTTCCCAATCTCTTTTCCCTAGCGGCGATTACTATTAGCCTACTATCTCTCTGACAGATATTCAAGTACTTGCCTGTAGAAAATTTTTGAAATATAATTCATGAAACTGAGTTTGGACTTTTTAAAATGGCTATTAGATGAACGCCAATGAACAAATAATATTTTGTAAAATAATCTACATACAACACATACAGAGTTCCATTAGAATTGATAGAGTAGCTGCTTTGGTATTTTTTGAACTGGCAATAAACACTACAAGATGATGATTGGTTCTTGCGTTCCCAGAGTATTCAAGTATATTAGGATGTACGAAAAGAAATGGCATATTTCTTAATTTAAGATATCTTGACAGATATTCAACTGCTGCTATTTATTGATGCTGGTTCAATTTTAGAGGCAAAAAATTACTCTTATCACGGCATTAAAGACCAGTGTATAATATTTCAAAAAGAATAATTAAATAAACACCCATATTTTAAACCATTGCCTGCCCAAGGACGTAATTTTGCATCAAAATAAAGTATATTCCCTTAGTCTGTTTTGTGAACAATATTTTTTTAAGTTCCAGAACTGCTTAAATTTTTTGTTTTGTTTTCTAAAAAGGTAAATTTAGAGCCATTACTTTTCTATCTCCACAGCGGCAGCTTTTGTTTTCTCATACAGCTTATCATTCAGAGCTCGCACGCAAGCGGCGCTCAGGGGGGCGTGATCAGTCATCTTCGAATATTTTCAATTCTAATTCAATGTTTTAACACATAAATTCTAGATATAAAACGTTACTACAAAAATTATATGAGAACTAAACAAAAAATAAAAAAAACATCCACTTTGTTTATTATTAAATTCACCGTAACAGAATATAATATAAAAAATTAAAGTATTTTACGCCAACTGTCACTGGCGAACAAATTTGCACAAAATTCAACAATGCATTGATGGAATTTGACGTTTGACAGTAATTGTTTTATTGCCAGAAAACATATTTAGGTACCTACTTGTGAAATTAATAAAAATCTTTTCATAAAAGTCCTCACGATTACAGAATGAGCAGAAAATAATATTTTTGATAATTTTTATTTTATTTGTTATGTCCACCACCCACTACATGGAAAAAAGTATATTTCTTAAGATTTGGCCTTTGGCAGAATGTTTATTTTCATTTAAATTTAAAATATGTTTTATTTTACTTTGTAATGCACACACACACAATCGGGTTATTAAATTAAAATTATAGTTAATTATTTTCATTTTTATTCAGTAGTTTTCTTATGATTCATAATATTAGTTAATATTTAGAAGTCATTATATATCTTTATTTTATGAAGTTGAGTAGTTATGATATTCGACTTTTTGAAAGGTTGCATTTTATTTCATTTTGGATATTGACGGTGATCAGGCAATAAGTCCTATCTTATTTTTTCATTTTTTTAACTGCATTGTGATAGGGATCCCGGGATCATAATCTCTATTCACAACTCAGTTAAAAAAAACTTGTGAATAGAGATTATGATCCTGGGATCTCTAGATTTCTATCACAATGCAGTTAAAAAAATAAGATGGGACTAGGGATGGGTCGTCGACGTATTTACCGTCGACGAAACGAGACCGTCCACGTCCATCCATCGACGAGACGATCAACTAGTTGAATTCGTCAACTAGTTGACGCGTCAACTTCGTTACGCGGACGTCGCGGACGTTCTATCTAAACATCGGGACGATGGTCAACTGTCTACGGTTCAACGCGACGCTTCTCGACGGCTCAACCGTTGGCTATTTTTATGACGTTAATTTTTAAAATTTAAAGAAGTTCGAAGGAATATAGTTTCGGGGAAAGTAAAACCGCTACTTGTGCTTATATGTAAAAAGAAATATTTTATTATTTATTTTTTTACGCACATTATAGGCTTTTACATATTGTTTTATATACTTCTTTCTATATATAACAAAGAAAGAAGTAGGTATACACAGCAATATCAGGTGTTAGCAGTAAAATATAAATATAAACTACATATATAAGCAGTGAAAGTATTGGGTATAAGCATTAAAATGTGAGTAAATAAAATGGAAGGAAACAATGATTTTGCGTAATAAAGGCACCAGTTATGAGGTGCGGTAAAAAATACTTTACATTTATTTATTATCTATAAATTTATAAATAAATACATAATTTAAAAATACTTTACATTTGAGATGTTATATAGAAATTTATTGAAGAATACATCTTTCAAAGTCAGGCTTTCACTTTGTGGTGACATTATTAATAAATAAATATATCTGTATTATTTGTCAACTTTAGTTTAAGGCTCAATCTGAGAAAAAGAACATTGTTCCCGAAACATGTAAAAAACCAATAAAAAGTGGTGTAAATAAAATTATAATACATTTATTTTTTTATCTACAAAGTTAAAAATGGGGAATTTTTAATAAAAATTAATTAAACCTAAATTCAAGATTATATTACGTATATAATATTTAATGTTGGACTCCTGAATAAGGACCATAGTTAGGTATAGAAAATTTTAATTCCCTACAAGTTTGTTTATCATTTATATGCTAAAGTTGAAAAGTAAGGAAATAACACAATAATTAAATTTTTGCATTCCTTTTCAGGTAGATATAAGAAATCGAGATCGATCGAATAAAATATTGATTTCAGAAAAATATCTAGCCGGCCTGTTAATTAATAATAGTTCAATAAAAAATAAAATAATTAAACATAATTGTTTTATTTTATACAGCGTATAATTGGGAATTCACCGAATCGTTGCACGTGACATCACAAAAAATCAAGTAAGGAAATAATAGCTTATCAAGCCTATCTCGCCCTACGCATGTATTCAAATTTCAAATCTCTAGTCATAGTTCGTGTACACAGATCTGCACTCTATGGTAGTGTACTTTAGAGTTGAAATGAAATTACCCGTCAAGCCGTCTATGGGCCGGTTGTTTCAAGTTGGATTAAAGAAAGCGTTCTCTTAAAGCATAGATTTTTACGTTCTCCACCAATCAGACGATTCGTTTTCGTAAAAATCTATGCTTTTATCGACCGCTTACTTTGATCGAACTTGAAACAACCGGGCCTATGACGTCTATGGCATCTACAAGTCTACAGCGAGAGATGAGAGAGAAATAAACGGAGACGTTTTGTCTTGCTCTCGCTCGTTGCTTTGCATTGCGTTAATCTCGAATCCTCCACCGACCACGGCGTCCGCTGTCCACCGTCTACGAATTCAACTAGTCCATGCGATAAACGTAAACGGTCGACGCGTCGATGCAACGTCAACGGTTGATTTCAACTAGTCCGTCCATTCAACGCCCATCCCTAATAGTAATAGAACGAGATGATCACACAAGTCTAATCCCGGTTATACCAAATTGATATTTAAAAAAAGCATAATATGCTCTAATATAAATATAACCATGCTCTAACATAAATTTATACATATTTTTGTATGCACTATTTTAACAACGTGAAATAAATACTTTCAATTAAGCACTTGATGCTAGAACCTGCGAGCGACAGTCAGCTGCCTTGCGGCCAGTAATAGCCACTAAGCGGCCATCGGTGCCTGCAATTAGCTTACACCTGGGCTCTGGAGCGACTAATTTAGGCGCTCCGCGGCCAATCATCTGCGTGATTTTCTTAAGCATAGTTGTTTTTAAATTATTCTTCATGGCTTATTGTGTTGTTAATTTTTTTTTAAATATTTATCGTAGAGAGAAGATCTGATCAATGCATCCTCTTCCACCTACAAAAGCCCCTTGCACGTAACATACCTTTTCTCTTGTCACGGACCTTACTCTTTCTATCAAAATTCTCCCATAAAATGCCAATCCCATGCCACTTTCTATCAAAATTTTTCTATAAAATTTGCCAACCGAGCTCAAAAGACTGATTGCCTTGTAGTTCCCGCATTCCATTCTCGATCCTTTGCCTTTGTAGAGAGGTATAATAAATGCTCTCCTCCAGTATAAAGAGATGTAGCTCTCCTCTCTCTAACGGGCCACCAGCCTTGATATATTCGGCAGCAACATTATCATACCCCGTAGCCTTACCATTCTTCATATGCTTTATTGCACACTTTACTTCTTCTATACTTACCTCGCTGACTTCATTTTCGTCATTCATACTCATTTCAGTGAGAATCTCGCCAGATTCCTCTGTTAGTCTCCTCGCTCTCGGACGTTTCCTAAAAATGTTCAATTCATCTTTTATTCCATCCTCACTAATTAAGATTTCTCTATTCAATGACTTAATAGCTTTCGTTAAATTGCTTTTATTCCCTGCTTATATACGTCATCATTGGTTGGGGAGGAACATATAAAAAATACCTTAATCCAGTAGTAATAGTGCAGAGATTCATTATTAAAGTAATTCTTAAAAAAAACACCTTCCCATCAAATGAATTATACAAACTGTTTCCAGTTCCAAACATGGAAGACATAATAAAGCAAGTTTATTTAATAAAAATATGTAAAGAGAAAATCTAAACCAAAACCTGGACTACTATAAACTAATGAGAAATGGTAGGCAAATAATTACACCAAAATTCAAAACAACGCAAATGCTAAACCATTACATTTACAAAGCCACCAGCTACTATAACAATCTCCCCATTGAGATACGCCCTATAAATAGTCATACAGAAAAAATAAAACCTTTTTAAAATCAAACATGCATTCATAAACCATTCAAAATTAAAGAATTCATTTAGAAATTTCCTATTACATATATATTCTGACTATCATTATTAACAATAACACCTACACATATTAAATAATTCATATGCTAATATTGTTTACAGTATAAGAACTGAGGCTTCCTCGTCAGACACAAGAGTTCTCTTTACTGACGAGGTCTACATGATTAAAAAAGCTCAAAAAAATAAATGTCAATGTAACAAATTATAATATAACAATGTAGTGTATGTATATATACCATATCTATATAAATAAAAAACTAACCCATAAAAACCAAGTTTTTATTACACTCCCTTTCTCATTGAATCAGGTTTCGTGCCTACTGCACGCGTCGGGGTCATTACTCATTTGTAGTGATTCCAATTTGAAAACCCATTAAAATTTCGAAAAATACTATAATTATACTATAATTATTAAATTTCTTTAAGCGAAATTTTGTTAGATCATTTTTATCGTCACCTTGCAAATTTTGCCTGCAAAGTTTCAGCTAGATTGGATCACGGGAAAAGGGTTAAAATTCAATCAAAAGTTTTTCCAGCAGATAACAAACCGCAGACGCTACGAGTTAAAAGAAAGGGAGTAAAAATGTAGATGTTCGTTTGTTTCACTTCCTGTTGGGAACATTTTTATTTCAGTTATGGATAGAACTGTTTATTCTGATAAATCCGCATACTCAACTCAAAAATACATTTTGGTATTACCAAGCCATCTACATAATATCATCACATGGTGTACGAGTTACGAACCGAGACCTTTCTTCAGAGGCATAACTCGTAGTGCTACATTATTTTATTGCTTATTTTCTTCGTTCTAGCTTGACACTCATTTTATAAATTAATGATAACATACATTGTTCATTTCAATACATTAAATCCTGTAAATGTGCTAATTTTTAATATAATGGATCAGGGAAAGTTAATTTTGTAATTAAATAAATAAAGTATAATTAAACAAAATCATCATTATTTATTTATCTTTTCACTATTCTTAAAATATACAGGGTGTACCAGAGCTAGCAGCAGAAACTTGGCCAGTAGATTCCTGCCTATTTTATGAGTCTAAAATTTCCAAGCAACCATGACCTAATATTAATAGTTACGGAGATACGCAATATCAAAATTTGCATTTTTTATTATAATAATAATAATTAATATTTCTGACTTATTTTTTGGAAAAAGTTGAACTATCATTAAAAAAAACTTTTTTCAATTTTCGCAAGGTCTCATTTTATTCGACTTGTATTAAAGCGAATGAATTTTTCATAATCAACGTAAGTTACTGTAATGGTAGTTCAACTTTTTGCAAAAAAAAGTCAGAAATATTGAAAAAAAAATGTAAACTTTGATATTGCATGTCTCCATAACTATTGATATTATAGGTCATGGTTGCTCGGACATTTTAGACTAACGACACAGGCAGGAATCTACCGGCCGAGTGCTGCTAGCTCTGGTACATAGAGGTAGATATGGTGGTACATAGAGGTATATAGAGGGCATAACAGAACTAATCCGCAATAAATAGACTCCTGCTAAATTATGAGTCGAAGTCCTAATATCAAGTTTGTGTTATTTCTTTCAATATTACTGACCAACGTTTTACAGAAGATAAGTCGGAAAATATTGAAAAAAAATTGCAAACTTTGATGTTGCTAGTCTGAACATTTTCGACTTAACAATTTAGGCAGGAAAATACCTGTAAAATACTGTGAACTAACTCAGTTACAACTCGTGCATATACATTTATTACAACGCGACGCTCTTGATCGCCGGTGGCACTGGGAAGTGATCGGTGAACGCGGTACCGACTAGGCCATCCTTACGAGTCGATGATATTGTTCGATATTCAATTACCACTAGAGAAACTGCGAAGGTTAACAATCCACATTTGATCTGAAATAAAAAAAAGGCATATTATTAAAATGACAAACAATTATTGTTATGTTCTCGTCCTTTAAATTTTATAATTTTTCGCAGATTAAACATTATAACGAAGCCTGTTTTAAGAATTATTTATTTTTCTTTGGTAGAATCAACATTAAGATATGGTATAAGATAATTATAAATAAAATCAAATAAAAAGCCAATACAAAATCTTCAATCTGTCATTGCAAAAAAAAATTGTAACCCCACAAGTTCATGAACAAAGACAAAATATTAAATTAGTGTATGCATCCGTCAATATTCCGCCAGTTCGTGGGTTAATTCTATTTCTACTGATTTAAGAAAATCACGAAAGTGAAATGTATAAGAGGGTGGATGCTCATGGCGGAAACACAAAACGTGCTAAAAATCAAGCTTTGATTGTTTCAAGAGTATGGAATGAGAGCACTTGAATATTTGGTGCCCATGCTATTAACTCCTGTGTGTCGGTGATGTAACGTAGGTCTACATGTCATAGAAAATATGAAATATCTATCTTATTTACGAAAACTAAAATGTCACATTTTTTGTAATCATCGAATAGACATTTTCACACCAAAATGACCAAATTAAACTGTTTAGAATGTACGGATTTTTTAATTAAAAAATTTTTATTCATTACTCTCGTATTTTCGGCCAGTGTGTAAAAGAGAGCAGAATATTGCATATCACAGTTAAATCGAGCAAGAAAGAGCATGACAATACCACACATTTCATGTAGAACAGAGCGAAAACAATATCGAAAGAGTACGGTAGAGTCGCGTAACACATGTTAGATAAAGACGGAGTACAGGCGATCTAGCGACTGCGTTGAATTCAGTTGGTAATGATACGTCAGCGGGAGCGCACGCAAATTCGATATGCTATGATTTATGAAATAATGCAAATATGTATGTTTACCTTACATAATTATATAAAAGGACCTTTAAAAAGTCCTATCTGTATCGTATATATGTATATTTTATCCCATATAAAAACTATTCCGATTTTTAATCAGGTAACGCTGTGTTACACCACTGTACCCAAAGGTATTTTTTAGACAGTCTTTTAAGAGTTAAACAAACTGCAAGGCGACTTTCCAACATGCCGACTCCAAAATCGGTGGTGGAATTCAGAAGGTGGTTGATGTCAAACAACATGGCCTATCTATGAACAAATGTATGAATTGATATGTATCATGTGAAATTTACGTGAATCATGTTATTATTTGTGATGTTCAAAAAAGAATTTATTTATTTAATTAATAATATATATGTGGAGGTGGATGAGCCCTCGTGTGTTTCGTCACTCCGATAGTCCATGCCCTCTGCTATACCTCGCCTTTGTACTCGGTCATTGGTCCGGCTTACACTCGCCTTGCTCAGCGATTTTGTCTCCACCTCTGTATCGAGGGCGACTGCCTGCCGTCTCGATGTCAGCATCTGTGGTAACCCATTACACGGGTGTCTATGTGTATGTGTCTCGGGCCACCACATATATAATATTTTATTACAAAGATACCTTGAAAATATTTACAATTCTTTTTTTTTTGTATGTATATACCTCACCAAAAAGAATTATGATGTGTGTGGTGAGGGATAACCACATTTGTGTGGTGAGGGATAACCACTTACAATCATATAGGTAGGTAATCTAATTTATTAGACAATGAGAAAGCTAATATATTATTTACCTAATATATCAAGTCTTAATTAATAATACAATACATAGAATGAGCATTCAAGTAAATAATAATATAGAATAAATATTCAAAAGAGATCAAACTCAATCACAAGACAATAAATGAGAACCCATTCGGCTTCACTGGGGGAATTGCACACAAGCCGCAACTGCAAAACATTCACCGTCATGCAAAATAAATTGAACAAATCAAGTAATTGTACAGGTACCTTCATCGATTCGAGGGAAGTACTCCACAGTATCTCCCACGAACAACTCGTATCAGAACCAAAAGAGTACGGGATTGACCAAACGGCCCCAAACGGGTAAAAAGCCACTCACCGAATATACCCCAGATAGTCAGATCAAATGAATCTCCAAGTAATCTACCAATAGGTGAATTTGGATTCCCCAAGGTACGGTCCCCAGAAATCCACCATTTCTCACTCACGTAAACGACACATCTCAAAAAAATGAACGGTGAATCAAGCATTCCACGCAGAAATGTATTAATATTGTAATGTTAATTGTGAAAATGTGAATTTAAAATGTAATAATATTGTAATATTAATTATAAAAATGAATCCTGTAGACAAACGTCTCTTTAAGACGTTTCGTGGGGCTAGTGATGTAAAAAAGATGTATGGAAAATACATAGAAAAAAAAAATTAGCGTGGGATATGTGTCCTTATACAGGCTGTACGTATATATGTTTATAATATAATGGGAGTGAAAATAGATCATTGCTATTGTAGTTCGCCAATCTCTCAAGGTTAAGGGGCGGACTTATTGATTTTCTGAGAAATTTTCCATAAGAGTACTCACGAATCAGCCTCCGGAGACGCTTGTGCGGCACTCACAAGGCTGGCCACGTGCCGGCGCGCCCATAGCACGAGCAGCAGCGACAGCGCGGCCACGGCGGTACCCACGCACACCGTCTGCACCTCCCGACGCCGTGAGGGCACCAGCAGCAAGGTAAGTGACGAGCCCGCCCACACGGACTCCGTCCACGTTGAGAACTGGCCGGACGAGAAATCGTAGTCTGTAAAAATAATCTCAATAAGCTGACATTGTATTTTTGGAATTATTATGTGGGATACCGCGTCCATGGATCCCCCCTTTTGTAGATTAATACAGGAGGAAAACAGCTGATATGAAATAAAAGAGCAGTCAGTCGTATGATGTTTATTTTTATGTATAAAGGGAAACTGGTTGTTAACGCTACAATTGTAATTTTTCAGTCAACGCAAACCATTTATTAGATTGACGCATAATTATCTTTTTTTTAAATTAATTATTTTTTTTAAATTTTTTTTTTAAAAAATATAGAAAAAATTAGATTGTAAATTGTAAGCGGACAGTGAATATTGCGGAAGGGAACACGCCTTTATCTTGTTTCTTGTCTTGGCAGACCTCTGGATACAGGATGGAGCCGACACAGTACTATAATGGTTCTTATAAGAAGGGAGGCATAACTCACTAATATCATTATCTGAAGCATGTCACAATTTCATTCCTTATCAAAAAGATTGCACGGTCACCCACGAAAAAAGCACACACTCAAAATTGAAAATAGTTGTCGTAAAAATAAAATGTTGATGTTATAGATAAGACATCTATGTAGAACGGGTGTGCACTACAGGGAAAAGGTGCGGGAGGGAGAAGTACATTGTGGGTGCGGTCAGTACACACGCAAAAAGTAATGGTTCTTATAAGAAGGGAGGCATAACTCACTAATATCATTATCTGAAGCATGTCACAATTTCATTCCTTATCAAAAAGATTGCACGGTCACCCACGAAAAAAGCACACACTCAAAATTGAAAATAGTTGTCGTAAAAATAAAATGTTGATGTTATAGATAAGACATCTATGTAGAACGGGTGTGCACTACAGGGAAAAGGTGCGGGAGGGAGAAGTACATTGTGGGTGCGGTCAGTACACACGCAAAAAGTACTTTGTATTAAAATATGTCGTCCATTTCGAAAGTTGCTGTATTCAGTGGACAGTGAATACCCCCCCAACCCTCGGTGTCTCAACTAGGGTTATTGCGAACATCAGCATCAGCATCCGCGGATTATCAGCCTTGTTTTTAATATCAGCATCAGCAACAATTGATGCTGACTTTTAATGCTGACATTCAAGTCGTAACATGTTCGTTGAAGGCGGGCCCTAATGTCACGTGGAGTTTAACCCATCAGAGACAGTCATACAAAAAAAGCTGTCACTTGTTTCTTCATTCAGTTGTTTTGTCAACATAAATTGGTTGGACGTTAGTAAATTATTGTGTGACAATTCAAATTCATAATGCCTTCTCTAATGAAAAGTGCAATATGGAAATATTTTATGTTAGTGGACAAGGAGACCGCAAAATGTAGTATTTGTAAAAAAGATTACTCTCAAAAAGGACGTACAAATACCTCATTAAAAAATCACTTAAAGTTTAAGCATCCAGAAAAATATACCTGTTTTTTAAGTTGTGAGGTCGAAATCCATGAAGCTGCTACTAAATCCCTTAAAGGAGGTAGGTTATCTTTTTTCATAGAGGTATAGTATATTTTGTTGTTTGTTGACAAAAAATAATACAATTATTAACTATAACTTGTATTTTATTCAAAATAATATATTTACGTTTGCTAATAATTGTATAGCAGGATATGTTTTATTTAAGTAATTTATTAATATCAGCATCAGCATCAGCATCCGCTGCTACAGTAAAAACTTGCATCCTCAACAAGTCTGTTCTCAACCACTGTGTAATTTAAAAAAACAAATTGAGGAGTACGTGTCGCATCAATATCCTTACTATTTTCAAAAAAGGACTACCTTGCTGATCTGGAGTGAGATTCGAACCTGCGAACTCTGGATAATGAGGCGAGAGTCCTCACTACAAGACCAACAAGCTACTCTGTATGTTTGTACAGGAACGTGAAAAAACTCACCTGCTATCTCAAAAGCAGGACTCTGGGCGACGGAGAAGTTAACGTTGGCCCGGTAGCAGTGTCCCTTGCCGTCCCAACCTGCCATCCAGTGGTACATTTGCTGAGGAACAAGAGATTACCATCTTACAATATATAAGCTGGAATAGTCTCCTTCACATGAATCTTTACAACACAAAATAAAAATTCCCAATTACAACGATTGGTGGCAGTGCTCTATTAAATACACCGACCAAATCAAATGCTTAGGTCTCCTAGCCTTTATCTTTATCTTCTAAAAACAACCTAATGCATAATCTGTTGATTGCTCTTGGAGCATGTTGTCGAGCAAGTAGAAGCTGATCAAAATTTGGAAAAACCGCTCCATCACACACTAGTTAAGGTGTTCTCCATAGATATGTATGGAGTCGAAACTAGGATCCTGGGAAGGAAAGTAAGGAACATACTCGACGTCTTTGAAATGTGGTAGATTGGACATGGACTACGAGTCAAACAAATGCCTCTATTCTTCAGAAATTCCATAGTAAAGATAGGGTTAAATAAAGGATTCTTTCATACTTTGGGCATGCTACTACAAGCAAGGGAGACAATCTGGAGAAATTGGTGATCATAGGAGTGTACAAGGAGAGGTGGCTCTCCAATACAATGAACAAAGACCGAGAAATTACTGGAGCCTCACTACTGATAACCCTAAACAAGGAGAAGTGTAAGCATTACCAAGCGGACAAGTTTGAAGAAGATTAAAGTATAATATGTATGAATTAAATTTGATTAAAACTCTTGTCTGGAGTGTGCTGTATATATGGCAGCGAAACATGGACCATCGGCCAGAGCATGTCCGGGAGGCTAGCGGCCTTTGAGATGTGGTGCTACAGGCGCATGGCGAGGAGCCATTGGTCAGAACATATCCGAAACGACGAGGTTGCAGATCAGGGTGAGCGAAAAGAGGCGGCTCTTTAACAGAATCGCCCAACAACAAGCAATTTGGATGGGCCATAATATAAGGCATCCGGGCCTGCTTTTTACCATCGTCGAGGGATATGTTGAAGGCAACAATCATAGAGGCCGCCCGAGATTAAGCTACATAGACCAGATTATCGGAGATGTGCGCTGTAGCACCTACCAAGAGATGAAGAGGCTGGCAGGTGACAGAGAGGAGTGGAGAGGGTGGATGCTTGTTGCAGACCAATCCTAGGTTGCGACCCAAAAAAAAAATATTAATAAACATGTTTTTGCCAACCTAAAATTTGATGTTTTTTTAACACACTACGTACACTACTTAAAATACAGCGAGAGCCAGAAATGTTTCTTCAATGTCACCCTTATAATAGTGTGGGGACAATGGTAACCCATTGAGCAGATTTCGCCTTATTAGCGGTAACTAGACACCCAATTGTCTCTGTTAACGCCAGGAAAAAGTAAGTCACGTGGGAATTTGCTAACAGCTAAAAATATGCTGATAGCTGATAATTCGAGTTTCCCCGTGCAGTGTTTCGAATGGATTAAGCGGAGATAAGAATCGTGGTGGAAGAAGAAGGAAGTTTTCCCGGCACCTGCCATTCAGTGTGGTCAGCGACCCGGTCTCGAATGGACGAATTCCGCCTTCAACTTTAACTGCGCGCCAAAACACCTTATTTAATTTCACTTGTGCTGTTTATACATTTACATTTTTACATTTTATTTCCTCCTATCGTTGTACATTTTGACTCTCCGAGGGGTAATGAAAGGCCCTCCACACCCAGATAAATCTTCCCCAAAATAGAATCAAACCAACTGTCTCCTCCGGCTTCCCGACACAGTCGTCCTTTGTCCGGTTGATGCCTGTGCCCGTCAGCAGGACGGACAGTAGCGCCACGTCCTTGGGATGCTGCGAAGGCTTACCAAACACGCCCACGTACAGAGGGCTTAGACGAGGAAAGCGTGCAGCGGCCGGGGCAGGGGGAGAGGGAAGCGACACGGCAGCCAAAGCAGGGCAGGTGCCCTTGTCCAAATGGCAATGCAGCAGCTCGTCTACCTGTGAGTGATAATAACAATAACTAGATTATAGTTCTAATTATTGCCCAGTTATTGCTTTCTGAATTGGCACCAATTTCGTCATTGGAGCACTTCACTTGTCGACCCTGCCAAACGCGGAATCGTTTCGATCTCATCGATTTTGTCGCCGCCATTACAGTCATATAAGCACAACGGAAGGGTAAATACAATAAATAATACAGCTAAATATCGTATTGTTAGGTATCTGATTGTACCGTGAATTTCACACATTCATAAATTTCGCTTGATAATTGATGGGGCTCCTAACTATTTTACTGATTTTATTTTATCATATTTCATAGAGTTTTACTTTTTTCAGAGTCATAAATAGATATCCTACCTTTTAATCCGATAATGCCGTCGTGAAGACTTCGCCAGATCTTTTCATGTTTATCGAGGGAGGAAATATTAATATAAAAACTAGCTAGGTGTACCGAGCACCGAGGTTGAGCTGTTCAAGGGAGGTTCTTGTGAAGCAACCCGTGAATTGAAAAGAAAATTATATAAGAAATATGTGAAATATGTTGGGCGGCATCCCTCCCCCCGCCACCCAATGTAGGATAAAGGCCCCATTCACGCCTTTATCGATGGGTTCCAGCCCGTATTATGAACCCTCTCACCCTTCCGACGAAAAGGTCAAATCCATGGCTCCTTGTCACTCTCATATTTGGCGATCTAAAGAAACTTCGTCGTTCATCATGATCAGATCACTTTTCATCGTGAAACAATACTGGAAAGTCACACAAAGATGATCTTTTGGTATGTAGTAGAACTAATGAAGCACAAAATATGACATCTTTTGGTTTGTGCCTTCTGGGGTATTATGCCGTGTTTTTACGACATTTTGAATCCTATTGCAGATCCTGCACGGACGGAAGGAAACCAGAAGATTCTGAGTGGCCGTGAAAACCTAAGAACATTCTTAACTCAAAAACATTTTTTTTAAGCAGTCTTGTATTGGGGTTCGCTATGTATATATATATTTCACTTACAATGCATGCGCTGGCCCTGAGAACTCCGTGGTAGGGATTTCCGGTGACATGTCTATACAGAGCCCTCCCCAGAGCTGTGGAGATGTTGGCAAGCCTCATCTGGATGCTGTCCGCAGGCACCAGGTGGTCGGGGAAGGGTGTGACTCCGTTGCTGTCTGAACATACCCACATTAATTCACTCATATAAAATTTCTGAAACATATTTCATCAAGTTTCGTCCCTTGGACAGGAACCTTCATACAATGAAACCCTCTTAATTCGAAATTCAAGAGAACGAAAAGAAAAATAATAAATCAAGCAAAACAATCTAAAAATAAAATTCAAAAAAGAATTTAATTGACTGTATCAACTTGAAATTTGTGAATCTCGTTCAAACCGGTGTTGTGCTTGACTTTTCACATCTGTTGTCAAAATCGTTTTTATTCAAAGTTTTGGCACTGTAGTGTCGGTGAGGGCTTGTCCTAGAATTAATCCAAGAAAGAGTACTCCAGATACATCACCTACCCACCTTTTCATCTATCCTGTGACATATTAATGCAAAATTATCCAAACCTGACGTATGATGAAATGTAGAAAACAAATTTACTGTCAACAATGCCAAAAAATGACAAAATTCATTAAGAGTTGTGGCAAGATCCATTTCTTCCGACAAAAAAGTATTGTTCGAAATCTAAGTAAATTACTTTTCCTGTTAAGGATATACTGTAGATTCAGTTGATTGTCAGAAAAATCTGTGACATACACAGAATATTTTACATTTCGACACTACAATGTTGAAAAATTAAATAACAACGATTTTGATGACAGATGTCAACTGCATGCATTTGGCATACTGACTTATATGAGATTCACAAATGTCGTCGCCAACTGCAATCCGAGTTGATACAGCAGGCTCTAAGACAATTGAATTCTTACATGCTATCTTGCTATGCTTCTAATAATTTCTAATTTAGAAGTTTATTGAAGAATTTTGAAGTAATTCCATTTTAACAATTAAATTAAAACAATTTTGAACTTTTATCCACTTTTGACAATTTACTGGTTTTTGACTGCGCCGGTTTCAGCCATCGTGGCCATCTTTAGACTGGTCAGACCCGTGTAATAAATAAATGGTGGATAGAAGTTCAAAATTGCTTCAATTTAATTAATATTTTTAATATTCAAAGGATTACCTCTGTGGTCAGGCATTTTAACAAAATGTTAGTTGTTAGTATGTAGTCCTCTGTTTGACTCGGCATAATTGGGTAAAACACAAGACTTGTCAATACCCCCTTTAGACTCCGCCCCCTCTTACTCTCCTCGCCCCTCAGATTCTGGACCTCTTTAGTGCATGTTAGCCTTCGATCAGATCAACATGCATGTGGAGTGTTAGTGTGTGAATAGTACTATGGTTATTTATTTATTTATTAATCAACGCCCTAGTGCAGGTGTGGCGAACCTTCTTGGGTCCGCGTGCCAAAAATCCTCAAATATTATTTCTCTATTGTGCGGCGTGCCCAAACGGTAAAAAAATTTAACAAAATAGAAAAATGTTTTTTTTCTGAATTTTATTTACAAGATTAAAAATTACAATAGTTTCATAAAAATAAAGTCGTAATCAATAAATATACACTTTTGTTATTTATCAATGAGATTTTTTCTGTTGTACATTCGATTACAAATTCTTAATATCTGGTTCATATTTCGTCACACGACCAACTGGATACATCAGTCATTCTTTTTCTTGAATTACATTTTATGAAATTCATTTCTGAAAATAATGACTCCCAAGCAATGTAGAAGAGAAAATTGATAATATTGTTCTCGCTTGTTTCTTTAAATCGCAAAAGATTTCTGGAATGGCGTTCCAATGTTTCATTATTTCTTCTTCTGCATATTTATTAATTGTGTTTGTTACATACAATTAAATACAGTTAATTATTTACAAATTCAATTATTTAAAATTTTTAAAAAATATTTTTGAACTTGGAAATTGTTCGCGTGCCTTCCAAATTCTCAAACGTGCCACCTCTGGCACGCGGTTGCGATATGCTTAGGTTCGCCACACCTGCCCTAGTGGGCTTTTACAGTGCAAGAAAATTAAAAGGATTTTTATATACCTAACATAAAACACATTTTACAGTAAATGATCAAAAAATAATAATATAAATAAAACATATTTAAGATAAATGAACAATATTAAATTTAACAATAAAAATGAACAATATATATAAACGATGATTAGTACACAAGCAAACAGTAATAATTAGAAACCTTTAACAAATTAATAACAGGTTAAAATAATGATAATTAAACCAATAAACCAGATAAATAAGATATGAAGATAAAATAAACCAAAAAAATAATAGTATACAATTTGCATCGTTCACGGTGCTTCAGGATCGTGCTGAAGTCATCGGCCATGCCACCGGGCGTCCGCACTCAAGATGACATCACCGGTCTCTCGGCGACCGCGTCGAGCTATGGAGCTTGCCTTTGTTGATTTCTGAAAAGGCCCTTTTAAGGGCCGCATCTGATCCTGTCCGAAACATGCTAATTTAGTGGTTGTCCTGATGAAGAGACGAGTATGTCTCAAAACCAGTAGACTAAAAATCTCAGTAGGTAAGTAGTTATACACTAACATAACTAACATCTTTATGTTTTAATTGAATTGATAGTTATATAAAACAAATATAAAAACTTCACTCACCGATGAGGTTCAAGTAAGTGTAGTGCAGATTGTCTCTGTCGTCCAGCACCGACTGGTAGTAGTTGTTGGAGAAGCTGTGGCCGTGGTCGGCGATGACCGCCGAGGCCATGTGGCTCTCTGAAGAGTTGAGGATGCGGAGGAACGAGTGGACTGGCGATGGCGGAATACGTCCGCCACGTTCGACTGTCAAATCGATCCCATCCGATGTGGCATTCATCCAGGACATCATCTCGTCAACCTAGATTAAATATTAGTGATGGTCAAAACTGTTATTTTATCCGGTAACATAATAACTGCCATATTTGTGTCTGATTGTGTCGATGATTGGTAACTGAGATTTAAGAAACAGTGGTTTCGAAACCGGTCACCGCTAAGCATAATCAATGTTTCCACAACTTAAAAACTCTGGAACAGCGAAGAGCACGTGCTGATCTAACACTATTATTAACTACTAAGAGGATATCTCGACTATCCCAATAAACTGGACTTTAATCTCTTTTCATGTTCCCTGCAGACGTACCCGACAAAACGTGCTCTTCCATGTTCCGAGAAATAGAGCATCCCATACACAAAATACATTTTTATATCGCGCATGCAAAGCTTTCAATAATAATTGTATCGATATTGACCTTTTCAACATTGGTCTTACTGAATTTAAGAGAGTGCTTTAGATTACATGTACTAAATCGACTTTGACCATTCACTCACTATATCTAATTTACTCTTCCTCCACCTCTATCCTGACTCCTTCCTCCTCATCCTTTTTCACCCATTATTTAACTCATTTCTTGATATACTTTTTCTTTTTTCACATTCAATCACTTACCATTATTCAGTCTTAATATTGTTTGTTGCTTACTACTATTCATCAATTAATTCAAAATAATTAGCTTAAAAATATCTTATCTAACTTTGTTCTTAACATCAGTGAATCTTTTTAATTGGTCTATGAAATGAACACTATCCTTTTACATTATATGTTTAAAAAACTGTTAAGATTCCTTAAAAATAAATAATTAAATATTTTTATATGCATGTTCTAAAAACACAATTACTAGATTTTGTCGACAGAGGGATAATATTTAATAAAGAAGAACAAACCATAAAGATGAGTTATTGAAGGAATATTCAGAAGAATATCATATATACATTAAAAAGAATATTGCTTAATACTCTCACTTTAAAAAATAAAGGTATCTACCACCAGAGACATCTATGTATATTATGTAACGGGAAATACGTAGTAATTTTCGACCACAGATGGCTCTTGTCAAGGAGAAGCTCTCTCAAAATGCCTCGTGTTCGCTGAGTACTGTGAGGGCGAGCATTGCCATGCAAAAACACGACACCAAATGTCAGAAACCAACAACATTTGTTTTAGATGACTCTTCTTAGCTTTTTCAAACTTTCTCAGTAGACTTAGAGAAGTGATAGTCGTACCACATTCCATAAATTCAACTAGCGTTTAGCGGGATTTTCTATTGCGGCACTTATATTTTGAGGTTGTAACAACTGAACACTCAGCAGTATGACATTACCTCTTGCACAGCTGGAAGCGTACTGAACCATGTGCGCACGCCAATGCTCAATGGCAGCACTACCCTGGTGACTACGCATAACAGAGTTTACTTTCTGGATAGCCCTTGTAGTATTATTTTTTATACAATCTGTGAAAAGCCACCATTACCATATCGTTCTTATCCTTCTCAGCATAGTTCGGCGTGAAGACCGAAAGCGGTGTGCTGGTGTGCTGCAGCTGTCCCACGTGCACGTGCGCCCCCAGGGTCTTCACCGCGAGTGTTGGCCAGTCCTCGGGAAAGTTGCCCCTGGTGAGGTCCCACGCCAGCCGCTGCGAGCCTATCATGTCGTACGATTCACCATTCAGCGCGAAGAACAGCACATTCTTGTCTAGAAACACAACGATTTAAAGAAGCAAAAAATAAAGACGGTAAGGGAGCACATAAATTTTATTTTTAATGAGACACTAAAATAATAATAAGTACAAAATACATAAAGTACAATACATTACTTTTTCAAAATTAAATTAATTAAGGGGGAATACCAACCTACGAAGCGCGAAAAAAGGCAAATTTTGTGAAATTTTTTAAAGAAAACCTGTATAAATTATGGTATTGGTATTATATCTACATGAAAGTACATACTTTTAAGAATATGTTAAATTTTTTCATTATAAATATTCAAAATTGGCGGAAAATTCTTGGGTTCTGTCGACTGCTGAAAAAAAAGGTCCTCTGCGGTGATCACTCCCATTTCATCTGTAATCATCAGAATAAAAATTCCAAAAAGATTATCAAAATTGACACTTTGACGTAGTGGTTTTTGAAAATATAGATTTTTGACAAAATGGCGGACGTTTCTTAAGGAAAAATTCAGGTTTATTATGCCGATAAAAAAATAAAAATCACTAAAAAAATTCTACGACAAAGACTAGATTAATGTTGCACCGAATGTCGAATTCGGACGAGTGTTCTGTTTAAATAAGTGCTGAAGCCGAAATTCAATTAAATTTCGTGCGCTTTTGCCCGATAAACAGGTCAGATCGCCATCACGAGAATATGTGTAATTGTTTAATTACTCTGTTCTTTAATTAATTAAGCGGCATAACGTAGTTCTGGATAGTCGTTATAGAATATTAGATATAAAAATTTATTATTTTATTTTATTAAAGCATACATATTGTTGATATTTGATGTGGTTTTTTTTCTAGAGAATAAAAAACATGATCCATTCACACGTTAACTATTTACTTATTTAAATCAACATTTTGTCTAGATTTAATTTTTATTTAAATTTCTTTACACTTTTCCATTTCTTATTTAAATCCTACTTATTTAATATTTACAAATGTGAAAGTTTAGATGGTTGGATGGATGTTTATTATTCAATCACGCCAGAACAACTAAACGGATCTGGATAAAATTTGGCAGAGAGATAGATTATTGTCTGGAAAAGCACAAAGAATACTTGTTACCCCAGTAATGGGTGTCTGCAGGATGAAATCGAAGTCTAAGCGAACGAAGTACCTGGCAAAAACTAGTTAATTAAAAAGCTACTGAAGTTCGGTAGATTTAAACGAAATTCAGCCGAAGATGAAGTTCGACTATATCGTATGTGAAACGAATTTCGGTGCATCTCTGGACTAGATACCTATATATAGAATAACCACTATAAATTTCAAGTTGATCGGTTCAGTGGTTGCCGAGATATTTCGATCCGATTTTCAAAACCTGGTTTGAAAATTGAGCAATAAATAAATCGCGAAATCTTTCAACTTATATAAAATCATCGATTCCGGGTCCATACTATAAGTCCTTCACCTTGCTTTGAATTCCTATATCATTGAGCACTCTTCACAAACATAATAGAAACAGGACTTAGGTTTCTATTATGAAAGAGCCCGACTGGCAGCTACCTACGTATAGCGCGGCGCGTAATCAACAAAGAGATGCCACTATTATCAGCTATAACTTTATTTTTTTTAATTTTTGCTTGAAATTTTCACCAGACATTCTTAAGACCTCGAGCTTTAAGAAAATGTAAAAATTTAAAAATCAATTTTTTCGAAATTTTTAATCCCCCTTAATTAACACCACCTTTTGAACCAGGAATTTAGGGTATTAAAGTGGGTAATTTTTTTATAAGGAAGTGATTGTTTTTATTTTTTTATTAGAACTTATTTATACATAATAAACTTCATTTTATTGGAAAATATTAGAAAAAAAAGGTGCGCATTATGTCCTTTCCCTTGGAGCTAAGCACAGAAGCGATATCTGCATATCAGGCAAAAAGACGATGAACATAGATCATTGGATTAATACCAATTGAACATGTTGACTGTAAAATTAATTGCTTTTGGGTCGCGCCTACGCAAGCAAGTCCGATCTCAGCTTCTCTTCCCAGATAGCATCTTGTAAAATAATAAAGATTGTAACCCAGCTGTCTCCACGTATGATAAATGCGTAAATTTTAATGTATTTAAGCTGTAAAATTGATTTACACACAGCTTTTAATTTATTAAATGACAGGCTAATTATAATGTCACGTCTTTACTTACCATAAATGTTGGACTGATTAGCCGGAAACATGTCATGCAACAACTGCGCCGTGGCTAACAATACAACGAGGCCCGATACTGTGGACACGGCACCCAATCCTTCACCTGTAACGACATATCTATATGCAATTAATTAAAGACTAGATTGCATGCCCGTGTGTGTGGTTGTATTCGAAAGTAGAAGAGAGCTATTTGTGGTATTTTTCGAAATTCAAATCGGATGATAAACGCTCGAATAAGCTCGAAATTTGGGTAAAACTTTAAAAAAACCGACTGCGGTTGCCGATAGACGTTGCGCGCCAAGCTCCCCTTTCCGGGGACACTCGTGTCTCGCTGATCGGACCGCATATTTGAGAGTTATGGCCGGAATGGGTGACACAGACAGACGGCGACTGCTGCCCAGTCGAAGCACCCGCTGCGCGGTCCGAACACCCTTTGCGCGGTCGACTCATCTGCTGTGCGGTTAAAGCGCATATATTTGAAATTATTATCGTTATTTTCTTGAAAATGATTTAAATAAAAACAGAGAAGACTTTGAAGGATGGAAAAGAAATTTTCAAAAATGTATAGAATACTTAATTATCCATTACCATCATTTTAAATATCTTTAATATTCCAAAAACTCATTGAGGTATACTTTAAAAGAGATGCCGACCATGATGATATTCAATTGTTTAATATGAATTAATAGATACCTACCAAATCAACATTGTTTTGGTAGGTATCTATACATATAATAAATACATGTATCGCAACACTTTATTATGTTTACTATTTATTATTTTTAAATATCAAATTACCTCAAGATCTCACAGATATGTACTGAAAAAAAGAAAATATTTTTCCGCCATTTTAAGTAACAGCTGTCAAAAGTCAGATGACTTTATTCGAAAAGTCACAACATTCGTTATTATAGAATGAAAATATATCCGTAGTGTGCAACTTGTGGAAGAGTGTGCCATTCCAAAATAGGGCTCCCCAGCCTAGCTCGGTTAGCCATTGCTAGCCAATACTTAACACAACACTGGCAACGTTCTCACTCTGCTTTCAACATGGTATTGCAAGCCAATACTTAACCACAACACAAACGCTCACAATAGCGCATCAGCCCTGATGATTAACCCTGCAATGGGATCCGAATCGTCGGCCAGAAAGGTCGTAATAACACGGCTTAATAACCCAAAAGACACAAACTAGAAAATTGTATATTTATAATGTTTTCAAAGAAGCGTGGAAAGACGCCACATCTCATGGCTGCGTAACCTGAGGGACAGGTAGAAATGTAACTCGACTGAGTTGTTCCATGCGGCAGTAAATAAAATCGTAAGCACCAGAATGATCGCCGATCTCTGATAGGAGATAAGAAAAATAAATGATTAAAAAAATAAAGTGAAACTAATATCACAAAAAAAGGTTATTTGAAAAACTATCAACAAAACAAAAAGAGTTGGTGTAATAATGACAGGTGACTAAAAAATTCAATAAATCTATCCAGTGGATTGTTATCCACAACTTTAGATTAGAAACAAGAAGTGGTGCCACCGATTTGCAAATTTTAAAATAAAAAAGCTTTATTTTGTTTTACGTCATAATCTCTTACATTAAATGTAACAAAAATTATATGAGACAATTAAAGAAAGGGAAACGTACAAACGACATATGTAGTGACAAACCTTCGAGAAAAGATGCGGCGTCCATTGCGGCGGTGACGAGTACCACACTTTTAGGAGCTTCTTTGATCGGCTCCATTCTAGAGTCATTGGCGGCATTTGCAGTAAACTGTAACGTGACAAGGGAAAATAATGTGCAATGTCCAAACAACTCTCTAGCCATGCTTTCAAGTTTCCTGAAACTCCCAAGGCTTTTAGTTTATCGAGTAGAAGAACAAGAAGAAGTAGAAAATCAATATTTATAAAATATCATAAGAACAAAAACTACTTACAAACATGCCTAGCAGCCAATATATGATGCCTTTCCTTTAATATATAGATATAAGATAATGTTATAACTTATAATGTGTCGTGGTATGATAAAGAATGATAATTTTTCTTATGGTTTCATAATAACGTTGGTCGCCCCGCATTTCCGTAAATATTCAGAACTTGTTTTGACCTTATTTATTTTTGTACAAAACATATTTTGAACCACGTAGTTTCTGCTAACCAATGACAGTGCCTTATTCAAAAAGCTGCAAAAAACAAATCGTCTGCAGCTGCGCGAAAAAAACCACACGTCCATCCATCCGCCGGATCGTTCCCCGCTAGTTCTCGTTTAGGGCCGGTTGTTTCCGGATGTGTTTGGTCAATTATATATTTCTTTTTATTTTCATAGATGGCGGTAGTGTGCCGCCATACATATTGTACAAAAACTTTGAATAAATATTTAAAATTAATCACATAAAATTTGAGAATGTAAATCATTAAGGGTAGTTATTGTTTACATTAATGTAAAAAAATTAAGTATTTATCGGATAGTTTCGAAGATATAAGCCAAAATATATCAAAGTTATAACATCCACACGCTTGACACCAGCCTCGCAACATGTATACAAAATCAGAAGCATTGGCTGGTAGTGCGTGTCTTCACTGTGATGGCACTTGGTGGACATTGATTTGTTTATAAACAATGATTTTTCGTACATCGCGCGTGCTCTGCGTGCGGTCATTGGTTAAATGAAATTGCACGCGTCTTATTTCTTGTTACGCATTTCCGTCCTTTTTCACGAAATCACTGCCACAGATTGCAGAAAAGCGAGAGGAAAGATGTTACACATCAAAAAAAAAATACATACTTTTGGAACAGACTATGATGCACACCGAGCCAATTGAATTTCTAGATAAAATCTAGTTTACAACTCAGAACTTTACCGTTTCCGTTCAGTTATAAACACTTATCTTAATCGAAATTACACTCACGTATTCAGAAGAACTTTCAAAGTATGGCCCGCGGGGGAACAGAGTCATGTATACAGATTTGTCGGCCAGCGGGTCACAGAACCTGACAGGACCCAAGGTATCCATCACCCTGGATCTAAAACATGGCAAATTCCACAAAGTATTAGTCAAGCGAAAAAGTTTACAACATTTTTTGTTATATGCGTAAGGGATGATTCACACTGACTCTGCACCATTTCAGTGTTGCGCGTACTTGACCCAATTCATTGTTATAATAGTCGAAAAAAATAATTCAGATAGTTGGGTCAAGCATTGTGCTGTCATGGCAATACGTTAATAGATTAAGGACACGGCACTGCAAATGAAGATAATGCAATGTAAACAACCTTGTTTAAGTGATACAGAGGGGAAGACAGCAGAGCATGTAACATGATTATCACCTTGCTATGCTCTCGTCTCGGGAATAGCTCCCATGTGTTTTCAGTTTTACACTGTCATTTTACCTGTGTAACTTCACATTTTACAACAATTCTGTTATGTAAAAGACAAAGACAACGACACGACTTTAATAGGACACTCATTTGACTGTTTACATTGGTATAAAATTAATTGTTGTCGCACACGGGTGGAAAAGGTAGAAAAATACACATATTTGAAAATAAAGAAGAAGAAATAATATATATTTACTTTCGGATACAGACTCCACTGCTGACGGCCGCAAACATGAAGGCGTCCATTTCGACGGCGCACAGGGAACGCTGCGATTGATTTTCCAAATCAAATGAGTTGAATCTGTAAGATGAATATTAGATTTTTTGAGAAATTTATATAAAATTATATAAAAAGAAAAAAGAAGAATATTATAATATAGTTATTTTTGAATAACTTATTTGACTTAAGATAAATCATATAAGTCTCACAGAGACGAAGCTATGAAAATGAGAAACATCTATGGAGGTCTTTTTATATGATGGCCTGTATGAGCTGACTTAGGGCCGGTCTTATAAACGTCCGTTAGTTAAATTTCAGACCAAATAAACTGAAATTTGATACAAACGTCACTTTTTTCGTCTTATAACAATCCGTTAATCAAATTTTAGTAAAATTTTACCGACGGCCGATACCGACAGTCGAACCACCAGTTTACCGTCCGTTAGTTGAAACTGACAGAAGTATGACAGATTGACGTATTATTTTTTAAGGTTAGGTCCGCTGTCAATTTGCGTTTAATGCTGTTTGTTTAATATGTACATATATACCGTGCTGACTGTTGCTACATTTTCAAGGAAAAATGTTTTCACATAACGATGTCGAGCTATTATTGTATTCAAGTTCGTCGGATAAATAACAAACTCGACGACAAAGAATGTTCAATATACGAGTAGATTATTTTAATATTTTAGATGACGCAGATTTTATCTACCGCTTTCGCTTGTCAAAAAGGTCTGCTCAAGAGCTTATATGAGCTTCTAGAAGATATTGGGAACAATGTAAAAAGGCGCATCCGTAGGAATCTGACATTATCACCAACTACAAAATTGCTTGTTGCCTCGAGATTCTATGCTCTAGGATCAATATTATTAGCTGCTCAGACTAAGTTGGGGTTTTAAAGGCTATTACCAATGTAGTGTTGTGGGAAGTATCCCAAAAATCTGATGCGAGCGAGAAATTTTAGATAGAAAAGAGATATAATTCGCTTTTGACAGCTCTAAAATCATAGACAAGAGCAGTGCGATATTGCGATACTTACGGACGGTAAAAAAAGTTTTATAAGACGAGCATCGGTAACATTTATAAACGAACGGCCATCCGTTAGTATATTGTCGATTGACTAACGGAAATTTGGTCTTTCGTTTATAAGACCGGCCCTTAAGTGATCACTCTGTGATAAACAATGCACCAATTCTACTGTAAGAGCATCCACACATTATCAAATTTTTGAAAGTTCTATATACATATTTTCCAATTTGGAATCTTTCATATATTTGAAGGGACTATGCTAGACACATCTGTGGTCTTTATTATTAATATTTAAAGCTTTAAATTTGTGGTTAGACATTATAACAGAGTGTTAGTTAAATTGATGAATCTTCCCTCTGTTGTTATTTTTTCTCATTTACAAATTATGTAGTATACTTAGATTTCGCAACTGGTAATGATACCTCTATATTTTATTTTTCAAATTTGAGTTTTTTTTAGCAATATTCCTTATTAACGTAAATGTGTACGATATTCTTTCGAATTATTACATGTCTACTAGAATACGCATAAAATTATTTAAAGTAAACAAGCTGAGGTAGCATAGTTTTTTTTTATCATAATGAATAATCTCTACAATGTTAGAGTCAAATCCATCAATAATATGATATTTTGCAATGTTGAAAGACTTTTTAATCTGAAATTATGTAATGTTACCACTTACTGATAAAAGCATCTGTGAAGTGCCTTGATAGAATCGTCTTCGGTGTGCGGCAGGTAGAAGATCGGAAAGGGGAAATCCCGGTGCATCAGCCCGGACCCTTTGGGGTTCCAGACATCGGAGTCGGGCGCGCTCTCCCGGCACTGCATGGACTCGAAGGGCGCTTGGGAGCGGATGTTGGGACAGCGACTCTCGTGGGAGAATGACCGAGGCCTACGGAACAGATAGAAAAATAGTAATGATAAAAATTAATGACACTCCAATAGTAGTGTTTTACTGTACTAAATTTCAAAGTAAAGATTCATGTGTGTGTGTGTGTGTGTGTGTGTGTAATACACACAATTTATCAGTGTAATGATGCATTCTAGAGTTTTAATTGGTCACAGAGTCAAAACTATTTGACCGTTGTCACAGACTTGTATCCAATTACCAGGGGCATACAGTGGGAACATCGCAGCATGACTTTTACGTAACTAATTATTTGAAAAAAAATAGGAATACAACATATATTCGGTAATATTTCTATCATAATTATTATCATATTATTCATATTTTGATTTACCATAATAATCTGTCGCATAAATATTTCATTTCTATTTTTTTCCAAAATATACATTCGCAAAGAAGTCATGCTTCAATGTTCCCACTGGACGCGCCTGCCAATTACAGTGGAACGGTTAATCCATCACTGTTAATCCGAAATTCTAACCCAAAAAATTTTGTCTAATTATGCGGAACCCAATTATTCAAAATTCAGTGTATGTTTCATTTACCCAAAAAAGCCACATATTGCTACGCACCATAGTATCGGTACCTACCCAAGAGGTCATTTAATTACGCCACACTAAATTAAATTATACATATGACGAGCCATCACAGATTTTTCGATTTTTGAACAGTGTCTTTGCTACACGAAAATCTCACACGAAATGGTGAAGTAACACACGGCACAAGGCTTGTGGCTCCGTTTATTGGGTAAATTATCATTTTGGAATAACTCAATCTGATATCTTAGAAGCAGTGTGTAATTTTTGTTGTTTTTATTTAACAGGCCCGCAAGCCCGCGGGGAAAGGCTCCCACGCAGCGACATTATGGGTTGACTTTGTAGGGAAATTGCTAGCGGTTTTGACGAAATTTTATGGTCCATGTAAAGCATCAAAATGTTTTGAGGCACAAAATAAATAAATAAATATAACTTTATTCCAGAATGTGGGGAGGTTCGTGCAATCCCACACATTCCATATAAAAGTAGGTACACACATTAAAAATATTATATAAAATAAAAGATAAATAAGAAAATCATATAAAATAGAGGAGAAGTATTAAAAGTATTAAAATAAATATATCGTAAAATATCGTATATTAGCGGCTTTAGCGAGCAAAGGCAAGTCAATTATGCGGGGCCAGTATCTTTCTCCAGTGTGCATCGATGCTGGATGCTGGAGTAAGGCGGGCTTCCAGGATAAAGATGTCTCCGGAGCTGTATATCCTTTCCCTCATCCCTGCCACCCTGGATCTTATGAGGGCTGCAAAGTTGGGAACACGCCCCTCAGTGAACATACCGGAAGCGCTGCAATATCTGGGAAGGCCAAACATCATACGGAAGGCGTTGTTATATTGTATGCGAAGTCTTTCTATGCTGCTCTTTTTATAATTTGTCCAGAGTTCACGAAAAATGCACTCGGTTGCCTGATGATCATAGCCTAGTCAAGGACACATATTTGGTCATCTTCTCACTTGTCAGTGTCGTTGTGTGTGACCACGATGCCAGCGACAACGTCCGGCCTGTCGATCAGCCTGTCCAGATATTCCTTACTCAGCATATCCAGAGGCAGCACGACGGCATACTGGCCGGCAGTGCTCTTAGTCAGAATCCAGTCAATGTCCGACTGGCCGTAGACGATGTGGACTATCCCCAGTGATCCGCCGGGCTTGGCTGAAAACATTTTTACATATTTATGCAATGATCCAGCATGTGACGACACTTGACCTAGACAACGCGACTAGTGCTCGCCTACTGCCTGTGGTGCGATTTCTATCAGGTCAAATTATGTCACAGGTCATTCAGTGCTAAAATACGTAAACTTAAACAATCTATTCCTCAGTCATTTATCGACAGATTTCTATAATATTATAAAAATATGAGAAAAATATAAAATTCGACTAAATAATCAAAACCACGGCTGGCGTCGAATTTTATATATGTATTAATAATCTTTCATCATTGAGCATTCTAAAATTTCCACCTGAAATTAAACCCGCTTTTTACACAAATAACAACTTAGGGAGACTTTTGATAAATTCTAAAGATAAGGAACATAAACTTAGCTATTCAGGGATATATAAACTCAATTGCAACGATTGCCCTGCATTTTACATAGGAAAAACAGCTAGGAATATAAATACAAGAGTCATTGAACACAAAAGATGTTTAAATAGTGTAGGCTATTCAGAATTTGCAATTCATTTGATAGACAAAAAACACACATTTGACCAATCCTCGGGTGTTGATATACTTCATAGAAATAACGTAGCTATGCGTCTCAATAATTTGGAAGCATTACAAATAAAAAAAATCATTAAAAATAGATAAAAAATATTTACTTAATAAACAACTAGATTTGTCGCATAGTCCAATTCTAGATATATTCCCCTTCCAATTAACTGCACCCACCCATACCCGCTCCCTTTCACCCAACCCCCACCCAGTTGACGTTCTGTCTCTTTCTTCCCTTAATGCTTTCTTGATTGCTTGTAATTCTGTTTTTGTTTAGTTAATACTGAACCCTGATGAAGGCTCAGCTGTGAGTTGAAACTAGTTGGTGTAAACTCAATAAAGGGGTGTTATACGAATAGTTATTTTATTTAAAGATATGTCTCACCACAATGTTTTGCTTCGTGTGAAAAAAAAAATTCAATTTATTTATTTAATAATATGTATGTACATTACAAACTAAATGTTCAAGGCATACATACTATGGAAGTATGCATGTAAAAATAACAATATTTAATTAATTAAAAATAACATAAAATCCGGTCAAAGCTGTAGGAGAATCCTGCTTCGGAAAACCTCTTCAGATACATGGAATATATCAACACGAAAAGTGATATTGTTCAGTACAGCGGTAGCTCTTCCAGCAGACATAATCATCGGCAGGTTGGTCCTGTATACTGGAATATGAAAAAATCTATGCTGACGATGTCGATGTCTAAGGTATATACAACCTACAAACCAATGTTCCGCATAATTTCAGGGTTATCGATCATATCGCGCAACAATCGCTAAAAATGTTCAAATACATATTCTTTCTAGTCTCTAAACTATTACAGCCAAGCATACCCTTGAGAAACTCGGTTGGGTAGAGACAAGGATAATGCCCATACTCTTTCATGTAGAGATATCTCAGAAACTTCTTTTGGACTTTCCCCACCATAAGAGAGTAGTCGCTCTCATGTGGCCCCCAAATCATCGAGCCATTCTCGAGTTTACTTCGCACCAAAGAGTTCTCAGTATGCGGGTCTTCTCGAAAACACTGGCAGTACGCAGAACAAATCCTAACATTCTCAAAGCATTACTACTGATAGTCTATGTGATTATGAAGTGTTAGGTTGCTCGCAAATCTAACACAGATCTTTAACATTCAGTTTTCTTGACAGATTTTGGTCGTTCATTTTGTAGCGATAAAATAGAGTTTTCTGGGCCTTATTGAAAGATGTGATCAAACATTTGGAAACATTAAACAAATGTTTGTTTCGCCTTCCCCATTCACATATACATATTTGATACATCTGCTTGGAGAAGATGAAAATTGTCCAAAGATCCTTTAAGAAAAGCTTTAAGTCATCCGCAAATAACAGAAAGCTCAGCGCGCGGTGTACAGAGTGCGGTGCACAGTGCGTAGAGGCGTGCTGACAGATTGCCAATTTACACTCTGTAATAGCAGAGCTGGCCAAGTTAGACATGTATTTTTGCTGTTGTTCATAATGATTTATGTTTTTTCTCATTTTTAGCACTTTAACATAGTAATTAAGTATATTCATTGATTTGAGTGGAGTTCCGCAGGGTTCACATCTTGGACCAATCCTGTTCATCCTTTTTATAAATGACATTGCCGACATTTTTGATGATGTACAATTTCAGATTTTTGCCGATGACTTGAAGATATTTAGATCAGTGAAAAATATGTCCGATTGTACGATACTACAAACTAATTTGGATTCCCTGTTAAAATGGTGTACCAACAATCAACTTCATCTAAATACACATCTTCAAGTGCCAATCTATGAATTTTACAAAAAAAAAGTATGCTATTAAACTCACCTACAAAATTAATTATGTAAACCTAGTATCAGTTAGGGAGATAAGTGATCTGGGAGTAATTTTTGACACTAAATTATCATTCATTCCCCACATTGACTTGACAACTAATAAAGGTTTCAAGATATTGGGGTTTATTTTAAGAATTTATTTAATTTAATTTAATTTTGCGAAGCGTTTCGTGTCTTGGCTAAATAAAAATATGTGCGCAACTCGTACTGCTGGCGTTTCTGGCGTAATTTACTCACATGAGCAGCCTGTCTGGTGAGTACCGTTCAATCGTCTATAGCATGACATGGCCCCATAGAGAGGATCATACATGTTATCCCGAAGTCTTTCACCATTCGCTACAAAAAACACAAAACATCAATTAAAAACTAACAAAATAAAAAATATGTTTAAGAGGCATAATTGCAGAATACAAACGCCTTCAAGGATATTATTCAATTTTTTCACACGTAAAGTGGAGTGTTCTGATTTCAAAAATGATATTTGTACACGGCAGAACAAAGTATTAAAAAAGTTATCAAAGTTCAAACATTCTTAATTTTCACCTTATAAATCTGACAGTTGCATGTTTTATTGCCTGCCCAACATAACTTGGCGTGCGGCAGGATTGGAACTAAAACCCGTCCCGCCCGCACCCGGCGGCAAACCCTCGCCCTGTAATTCAGTACAATTTTGTATTTTCTCGGGAGCTATGTCATCTTGATTACCAATATACACTGAATTATTATGTCCAAAACGGTCTGGGATGGTGCAAGAACAATTGCCAATGAAGTATTAAAGTTTTGCGAAGCTAAAAAAGCAAATAATGGACCAATATTACCGTCTGATAGTTTGACAGATAGAGCGGCCGCTGCGGAGCACGCTGTTACCCGACCAAATTTATATCGACACTGGTCAACGGACATTCAGTACATTATGTATTGTGTAATAAATTTACAACCTGGCAACTTCTGTTTCGCGACAGGGGCGACCTCCCTCGCACGCCATGTTATCGTGGTGGAACTTTATCTACGACATGAATGACACCTTACCGTAGAATACGGATAAAGATTGATTGAATAGATGATTTTATTTGCAATAAAATTAAATAACCTAACATAATCTAAAAATGGTAGGGCTGTGGGTTATGACAATGTTGCTGCCGAGTACATTAAAGGTGGTGGTCCAGAAATACTCACGCGGCTTCACAGACTCTTCAACCAATGTTTAGAGGGCAGCTACACTCCTAAGGATTGGAAGAGAGCTGTTATCATTTCTCTATACAAAGGAAAAGGGTCGCGAATGGACTGCGCAGCTATCGGGCCATTAGCCTATTGAGCTCTGTTGCAAACTGTATGTGAGAATTTTGATAGAAAGAGTGAGGTTGACAACAAAAGAAAAAGTATGGGAAGTACAAGGAGCGTTCATGAGTGGAAGAGAATGCATGGATCAGATTTTCTCACTGCGCCAGATGACGGAGAAGTTTTTGGCAAAGGACCAAAAACTTTTTTGTGCCTTTGTGGATCTTCTTTTATCTGAATACGGGGTGAAGACTAAACTCATACAGGCAATTGCATCCCTGTACGAAGGAAGTAGTGCTCGCGTGAGAATCAATGGGGCATTCACATTGCGGTTTGATATTACAAAAGGTGTCAAACAGGGATGCTTAATGTCACCATGGCTTTTCAACCTGTACATGGATAATTGTATGAAAGAACTGAAGGAACTACAAGTTGGAGCGAAAAAGGACGGACTCACCATATCCTGCCTACTATACACAGACGACGCAGTATTAGTGGCTAACAGTGAAACTGATCTGCAGTGCCTGGAGTCCAGGATGTCCGATGCATGCAGAGTGAACTTCTGAAGAATGTCAGCAAATCAAAAGTGACGGTATTCGAGAGAGACGAAAGAGTGACTAAGTGTGAGTTTGTGTATTTGGGAAGTATGTTTAGTAGAGACGGCAAGGCTGAGAATGATATCGAAAGGAGAGTGACTGCGGGAAACAAAGTTAATGGTGCAATTATGGCCAATAAGAATCTGTCAAAGGAAGCAAAACTAGCGGTACATGATGGCGTTCTAGTGCCAACCCTGATGATGGAAGTGAAGCCTGGAATTGGCAAAAGAGGAATGAAAGTAAACTGAATGCAATAGAAATGCGGTCACTAAGACGCTTGTGTGGAAAATCTTTGGTCGATAGAGTGAGGAATGAACAAATTAGACATGAATGCAATGCTGGCTGTAGTGTGGTAGATAGAATAAAGAAAGGAATGCTGAGATGGTTTGGTCATGTGGAACATATGAACGAGGAAAGGATGGTTAAGAAAATATATGCGGCGAGCGTTGAAGGCAACAGGAATAGAGGGCGTCCACGAAATATTTGAAGATGTCCCTGTTAAAAGCCGCAACAACCGTAAAACTTCTATGAGAAGATTTATGAATGTGGCCGAAGCAAAAGTGGTGTGCCATGATAGAAGAGTGTGGCGTTCAATCCTCTCTGGCTACCCCTGCGGAGAAACGGCGTTATGGTTAGTTAGTTAGTTAGGTTAATATAAAAATAAATTTGCAATAAAATTAAATAAATAAATAACCAAACCTAACCTAAAAATAAATTCATCCATTCAATCAATCAATATTTATCCATTGAAATATAAATAATTACGAAAGTTTGAACTTTGAAGACTTTTTTCCGAACTTTTGGAATCAGAACACTTGACTTTGCGTGAAAAAAAAATTGAATAATATCCGTGAAGGTGTGCATATTCCGCAATTTAGCCCAGTTTTCTGCAAAAATACTGGTTTATTACCTGCGAATGAAAGAATAAACAACGAAATGACAGCGAAACAACTGAAATTACCGCCTTCCATTTTTATCTGTCAAAATGTCAGGTCCATAGAAAAGAGGCAATATATAGAACGGCAACTGATATTTGTAAAGTGACATCTTGCGGCGAAGGGGAAAAGTTATTTTTTTATTTATATATTCGTTCTCCTTTATTTATTTTAATTAAATAAATATTATAATATTTCATCCCTAGTCTCTCTGAACTAACGCTAAAGCGTCTCTTGATGCGACCGCGACCTACATGTAACGTTCCGCATCGTGTCCCCTTTTTATTTAAAAAATAATCTTTATTTTAAATATGTTAAGTTAATTATAAAACTTCGGCATTGGGCAACGCAGCCCTAGCCACCGCCTATGGGCCTAGCCGCAAGATGGGCCTAGCGGCGATATTGCCCCTACCCCCCGCGTACACAGAGGGATGGGGCTGTGTGCCCAGGCCCCAGCCCTTGTCCAGTTCCGATCACGGTCAACGAAGCTTTATGTCTATATTCTGTGAACGAAGCAGCCTGCGCTGCCCGGGCTCCTGCCCTCGGCAGCCCCTTCGGCGGCGGGTGCTCTAGCCGCCGCCGCTGCATGTTTTCAAGAACGCGGGTCGGCGCCATCATCGTCGCTTGAGGAGAAGGCGCCCTGCAGCGCTCTGGACCACTACAGGCTCCCGAGGAAGGCCTGACGCCTTTCTGCAGCTCGGCCCCGGCGGCGACCGGCGGGGCGACGCCACGTTCTTCCGCAATTGGCCACGACCTGGACTACGTGCGCTCCCTGCGAGTTGCCGCGGATGCGGGGCCACTTGCGGCCACGAGAACTGCGAATAGTGACATGTGTTTTTTTTAATTGTGATGATTTTTTAACTGAAATGTGAAAGGACACGACAAATTTATGTGGGGAGAGGTCGGAACTGCTTATGTTTAGGCTATAATTAGTTATTAATTAAGTTAGTAATATTGTTTTAGACCGTAAGGATTAATTTGAATGTGAATAAACGTGCAAATATAATTGTCATATTGTTTTGAAATTCCCGCTCCCTTCCTCGGCAACTGTATTTTCATTGATAGGTGAAGACGCGTAGCGTAACGTGCGAATGAATCAAGATTGATTCCTGCCATATCACTATTAATGGTTAAATATTTTGAAAGTACAGAATATAATATGAAAAATATTAGCCTAATGATAGCCCTAGCAAGGGCCTTTTTGGACGCACGGACGATCGCGAGCGATGACGTCACCCACCATGGCGCCAGTCTCTCGCGTCCGGGCGACTATGTCATTAAGGGCAATTTTAATTAATCTTGAAACGCAGCCGCCACGGCGGTCCGGTCACTTTACAACTTTTTTAATTGTATTGAATTAATTGTATTGAGTGAATACTTATCTAATAAATATACTTTCATGTATATTGATTAATGCGGACACGCAGGGGAAGCCTAATGAAGAATTCGCTTCTGGCGGCCCGATTAAAATGCTTACAACTGGATTAATTTTGGTCTGTGGTGACCCCGATACTTTTATAAAAAGATACAATGAGTCATGTACTTTATGGCTGTTGTACGAAAGGCTCTGTAAATACTCGTTTAATATTTTTTATTAATTTTATTGAAATGTAAAGTCGCATCATCCTACTTATTTATTGAATAAACTGATTTATTCTGGCTCTGCGAGTCCAATCGATTATGTCAAGCTATCGGCAGGGCCTAGTGCTGTAAAATTGACATAATTAAGGCCTGAGGGGGCCGTTATACGTTTGATTTGAATTTAATTCAGTTGCTTGTCTGCGTCAGTATTTTTCTGCGACATTGCTGACACTGGACCGATATGGGCTGCTCTTCGGATTTTTCGCTTTGGTCTGAAGCGTATTTCTGTGCCATCGCCGTCGACTGGCATTTTTACGATTTGGCCATCGCACAGTTTCGGTGTGCACTGCGAGGCGGAGTACGGGGAACCGCACACTTTTAATTAATTATTATTGTAGCATTGTTTGTGTGCTTCCCTATAAAATAGTGTGTCCTTATTTCCCTTTTCTCACTGTTCTCTTCGCTTCCTAATCCCATATTATTTATTTTAAATGAAATATTAACAGAATAATTTACACTAAATATATATTTAACAAAGCAATACCTACATAACTTATTACACACTTAAAAATTACAAGTGTCTTCTGTCACAAACCTAGTTCGCTCCACATTCTAAACGGACCCAATCCGCCCCAACAACACGGACCTAGTTCGCTCCAACACGGACCTAGTCCGTTCAATATGCCGCTCCCGGCCACTCTTTATTTCATCAAAGAATGTGACAATGTTTCAAAAAAATATAAATATTACGTCATACATGTCAATATTTTGAATTCCATAATATCACAATATTATTGTTACGGACAGGACAAGGCCTGCGCCTACCGTCAGGCAACGGAACTTTCGAGTTCTGTAGTTGACGCAATCACGTCACATAAAAGGTAAAAATTTCTGATGTGAATGAAGCAGAGCAAAAGGCCCCTTTCAGGGCCGCTGCCGATCGCCGTGACCCGGTTGGGGATGGGTACCGTGCCGAAGACAACGCGCGAGTTTTCGGCTGCGGTGGTTGTCCTTATACGTGTCGGGACGTCAGGCGGCGGCACCCGGGAGAGGGGGTTAACGAATGGGAAGCCTCAGCTTCATGAGATCGCATCCCGCTAATGACAATGGAAATGCGCTGAGTTGCATGATCTGAAATGTGTATGTTTTTACTGAGAATATTATATGAAAATATTAATTTTCAGAATTTTTAACATTTCAGAGCTTTCTAATATGATGGAAATTAATGGTTTTTTGATTTCAGATGGAACTGAATCACAATTTTATGTAATAAAATATCGCATTTTCATTGTTTTAATAAAAGAGAATGGGCGGGAGACGATTTTTATTTGCGCACAAGGCGCATTTTGTACCATATTATCATCAAATTTGCCAGATAAGCAACATTAAAGTTTTCTCAACATTTATAAATAATTGAGTAGTAGAATCGCACACATACACACACGCTGTAAGACATAAAAGATTGTTTACAGATGACACGACAAATGGTTTACTGTATGGCATAAAAGATTGCCAACAGGTCACTGGTAAAAAACACACATTTTTTATGACAAGGAAAAAATCGAAATATTTTTTCGAATACATCATTAATGAATAAATCACACTCACAATAATATGAAAACACAAGTCTGACAATACAAACACATCACCAGCCGCCGCTTATGAGCGACACACTGGGCTGGGTTTTTTCCATATAAATGTTCATGAAAACACACAAACCGGAATAACTTCCGTCAGAGGTGTCCGATTTTGATAATTCTTTGTGGATAATGATCAGTGGATCAAGACCTATTTGGGGAATATACACACTCATATGTGTAAATAATTTTGGTTTAATTTAAAAATTAGTTTTTTGCTGAAAAGTTTAAAAAATCATAAGTATAGTAAGCTGCGACTTACAACAAAGTGTGATATATCAACAGATGCGCTGCGATGCACTCTATATAATAGATACAAAAACCTAAACCTAAAAGTTAATTCAGAATTTTAAGAAATTTATTTGTTGAAATTTCATAGCCCACCGGGCCAGAAAATGAGATGTATTTTAACTGTTGCTTTAATAATAGTGTCTCAAGGTTGCCACGCAATATGCCAGGCTGTTTATTGAGACGCAGCCCATGTAATGGCATATATGGAAATCCTCCGGGGGAGGTGAGTTTAAATTAATAATTAAAAAACTGTAATATATGTAGTAGAAATAACTGGCCGATACGCGCCCATTTGTATGAAAACTGTAACATATTTTAATTGGCTTCGAGGCTGGGACTTCACGGTCCCGGCCGAGGGTATAAATAACGCATTCAGGCGGACCGACCTTCAGTAAAGCCAGGAAAAGACCCCCTCCTGGCCCAAAACCATCGCCCTATCAGTCTTTTACCATGCCCTGGTAAAATTCTAGAAAAACTTATCCTCACCAGACTCAAAAGACAAACCTTCGAAAAGAAAATCATCCCCGACTTCCAACACGGTTTCCGTGAAAACCACTCAACCACCCACCAACTTCTGCGTGTGATCGAGCAAATTAACGAAGGGCTCCTCAGACGCAAATTCACCGCAGTCCTGTCAGTCGATGTCAGTAAAGCTTTCACCGAGTATGGCACAACGGCCTAATCTACAAACTAGACATCTTCGGTATTCCCCCAAGTCTAATAAAACTCCTAGCCAGCTTTCTCCGAGATCGCCGCTTCCGAGTTAAACTCGACGGCTACCTCTTCACCATACGCCGCCTCCTTGCCGGAGTCCCCCAGGGATCCATCCTGGCCCCCGAATTGTACAACATATTCGAAAGTGACATTCCTCCCCCCACCGACTCCAATGTCACTGTAGTCAAATTCGCGGACGATACCGGAGTCGCTTCCACATCTTCAAGCCCCTCCCTCGCAATACGCCATAGTCCAAAAGCAAGCTTCCTTGATAGAGAAGTGGTGAAACACTTGGCGTATCGAGATTAACCCATCAAAAAGCGTAGTGACACTATTCACTCGCAGTCCTCGCATCATCCACAAGCCCAGCATAAAAATGTTTGGTCAAAAAGTCCCTTGGAAAAACCAGATCAAATACCTTGGAGTCACCCTCGACTCCAAACTCACCTTCCGCACCCACATACAAAATATCACTGAAGCTGCGACACGAGCATTTCACGCCATTTACCCTCTTATGAGCCGGCGTAGCGCACTGGCCATAGATAACAAGCTCCTACTTTACAAGGCCATAGTACGGCCTATCATGACATATGCAGCCCCCACCTGGGGTCACGCTGCACACACACACACAAACAGACTACAGATCCTCCAAAACAAGGTCATTCGACTAGCCCTGAATGCGCCGCGTTGGATAAGGATCACACAACTGCACCACGATTCAGGCATCCCGCCTATACAAGATTACATCCGAGACATGGCCAAGCGTTTTTATGCAGGCATCTCCTCCCACCATAACCCAACGATCAACACTCTGTCGCTCTACGACGAGAATATTCCAGAAAGAATTAGGAGACCCAAGATGGTCCTCCTGGGGGCTCCCCCCCCCGTGCCCCCCCCTTCTGCGTCATCACAGCAGCAACCCTGAGCCATGAATTCAGTAACCCCCCCCCCCCTTTTTTTCTATCACCCTTCTCTAAAGTGAAGTAAAGAAACCCCTTCACTATTACATCCGATGAAAGAGCAAGGGGTCCAATAGTGACCCGGTACTCTGGTTTGCCATCATACAAGGACAAGGGACAAGGACTACCTGTTCCAAACATTCATTACCTACAAGAATTTTACACGTTGTCTTACTTTCCTCTTTCTCGAAAACCATCACTTTTGACTTGTTTACGTTTATAATAAGGTCACTTTCCTTGCATACATCGTACATCCTGCTTACTAGACTCTGTAAGTCCTGTTCGCTATTTGCCATTAATACTGCATCATCCGCGTACAGTAAACAGCATACAATCAAATCACTCATTTTCGCTCCTACATTCATACATTCCAGTTCTTTCACACAATTATCCATATACAAGTTGATCAGCCGTGGAGACATTACGCAACCCTGTTTGACACCTTTTGTAATATCAATCCACGGTGTGAATGATCCATTGATTCTTACACATGCAGTACTTCCTTCGTAAAGGGATGCAATTGCGTGTATAAGTTTACTATTCACCTCGTAAACAGAGAGTAATTTCCATAACCTTCCTCTTATAACTCTATCATACGCATTTCGCAGATCTACAAATGCACAGAAAAGCTTTTGGTTTTCCGCTAAAAACTTTTCTGTCAACACTCGTAGAGAGAAGATCTGATCCATGCATCTTCTTCCACCCACAAAAGTCCCTTGCACGTCCCATACCTTTTCTTTCGTCACCGACCTTACTCCTTCTATCAAAATTCTTCCATACAGTTTGCCAACCGAACTCAAAAGACTGACCTAACCTAACCAACTGACTAACCTTTTTTGCACTTACACTCTTCTCCTGACGCACAATTCTCGCCCTATCCACATTAACGCATCTTCTCATGCAAGTTCTTCGATTGTTGAGGCTTCAAGTAGAACATCTTCCATTATTAGATTTACCTGGTCGTGCCAGGTCTTCACTCGCTTCATATATTTCTCTAACTATTTAGTTAATAATGAACAAACTACGTAAATAAGATGCTTTTAAAAACATTGCGCTAAAATTAGCTTTACATTCTTTGCTAATTAGTTAAATATTTACTGTATCGTAAATTTATTTTCCTCGTGTAGGTATACGAAAGTAATCTCACTTCTACCGCATTCAACGTTCGTTCTTTTCTGCCAGCTTAGGTTAAAGAGTGATGTCCATACATCAGTGTTGGTACCAGATCTCCACTATTTACCGCTACTCCTCTATCTCATTTGATAAATGAGATGGAAAATATTTAGAATGTAAATTAGCTGAATGAATTTAGAAATAAAGGCTACAATTTTCGGGTATAAACGCAAAGGCAGCGTATCCCAAAAAAATTAATGCAGTCATCGAAGATTACTAATGTATTATGTACTTACCTACTGAATTCAAAATTTTATATGAAACATAGCCTATAAATTTATAGAAAACGTAATTTTGGAAGGAATATAGATACATAAAATCTAGAATACAGTATATTTTAAGTTAGTAATCCTCGATGACAGCATTCAAAAAATTTTTTTTGGATATTGCTGCCTTTGCTTTTATACTCCACGATAATTGTAAAATGAGTATAGTATTGTAGATTATACGATGTAAATTATGGATTGTGTATTAATGATTCATTGTAATATATTAATATTTATTAATAATTAAATAAATAATGTAGTAAAAAAAAATTACTGTAAAATTTAAAATATTAGTTAGCACATAATGTGTAATATACGTAATATTAACTAACTTAAGAAATAAAAAATATATAAATATAGTCATAAACTATTCAAAAACATGATTTTGTTTGAAACTGTAAAATACGCGTAAAACTGTAAAGGTAAACATTGCTGCATGTTGATGTTGATCTAGTGGTTAAGACACTCGCTTAGTGATCTAGTGGTCGGAATATAATAATAATTTAGTCATATTTTCATAGCACAGGTGTTTAGCTTCATTTTAAAATATTTCAATTAGAATATTGATGTGACACATATTCCGTGTATTCGTCTCTATTTATTTTTGTAAAATTTACATATATAGTGAATATATCAATTTGTATTTCCAGCTGATTAGAAATTGTAACATCAATTCCTGATAAAATATAAAGTAAACATCCTAAGCAAGTATAGTACTAAGAACACATAATTTATTTAATTATGTTAATTATTGTAATTTATCTGAAAAATTTGTGTGTTACGCTCACAATAACTTTATTAATAATGCCGCAGTCATCTTTACCGGGAAACTTTTCGTATCAATAAGGTTCCTGCTTGCTAAACAAACATTTTTTATTAGCACGTACAAGAAAAACATGCCCACACTGCGTTTGTAATATCACCATTTGCCAATGAAAACATTAGCCACCTCGACACGTATTTCCTCTAACCTACCTAGTATAAATATGGCAGCTCCATCTGACATCAACATATAGTTTATAAAGACCGACTGCGGAACGGTACTATGATATTATTGTAATATAAAATAGTGATACACGAAATACAATTATGAAGTGCGTATTATTCATTCTTTGGTTGTTCTCTCTGGAATTGTTTTTATCGGTGAACTCTAAAATTATCAGTGAGTACATTTCGTTCATATTTTCATGTTAGCCAAGCTTTTTAATTTTTCTTTAAAATGTTGCGAGTGTTACCAATTTTTAATTATTTTGAAATATTTAGGTACTGCAAAAGCTTTGTGGCTAACCATTTTCATTGTTTTTCCTAATGATTTTTAGGAATCCGGTTCTTTTTAGTATAGAACTCACGTGGTGAAATACAAAACTTATTGAAAATAAGATTAAATAACTAATAAATAGCCTTTACCTTGGGTTAAGTTATATATCTCTTTTATGTATTTATTTGAAATTGTATATTATTAATTCTTAATAACGAGCGCTTTTTTCAACAATATAATTCAAAATATTTTAATTACGTATTTTAATAACTCGTATATTGTATGTATTTTCAACAAATCGATCATGTCGATTTAGCATAAAGTCTAGTATCGCTTTTAAAACCATGGCTTGCAGTCCAAAATAGTTTTTATATAATAACTCTCTTGATATTCTTCACAGTCCATATCCATCCAAGCGTCTAAAAGTCCTCTGGATCCAGTTTCTGAGATCTTCTGAACACAGCAAGCTTCTGCAAGCTTTCGCCCTATGTGCATTTTGTCAAATTATTCATCGCAGGCGTTGTAGTCATGTCTCAATTTGATGCTCTTATCAAATGGAGAAATTCATCCTACTGACGGTTCATGGAGTAGATAAAAAGTATATGTTTCCATCACCACATTTTAAAGGTGTCCATCTTTTTTCTCCCTCTCGCCTTAACCTTTAGATACAGTGATAGAACATACCCGCAAGCAGCCATGAAGTCAACTCGTTTTCTTTATATTAACTCAAATGACTTTAAAATAGTTAAAATCTTCATTTTACAAAAAATATTAAGCATTTTAAGAATGAAAAATGATAATAATCAGATACAATAAAATATTTATATTCACAAAATATAGTGCATTCATCAAGTGCCATCCAATACGACATCTCTCTTCACTTAACTAATGAGATAGACATGTTGATAATTTAACAAAATAGTGGTTTATACCTACAGTGTTTTCTTATTAAGTGTATTATAATATTTGTTACTAAGTTAATGAGGGGTATACATATAAAGAGGATGGAACTCCACAATCTTCTATCCTGGTACACTATTTTTACTATTCTCACACGAGAGCTGTCCTCCCGTATTTAGTTTATCTGATTATACCAGGTCCTTTGCAAATGCCCTCTGTTCCTGTTGCCTTCAACACTCATCCATTCTTCGCTCATCTGATCAAACCGTCTCATCGAGTCTTTCTTTTTTATACCGCTACAGCCAGCATTACATCTAGGAACTCCAATTGATTCATTCTTCACTCATTCTTACATATGCCGAAGTGACCGCACTCCCACCATATTCAACAAACCTTATTTTGAAATATTAATGCAATTAAAATCTTAGTATTTTTGTACTTATCGTTCCCTTGTAAGAACAATGTATCATCTGACAATTATATCAATCTTAAATATTGGGCATAAGAGTATAATATTCATTATAAGATTCCTTTTGCGCAAATTTGGTTCAACGACCATCATCAAAATTGCATTAATTAGAATAATGATGTCCCTAAACCTATTTCTGATTTCGGGCACGTAGCTCATATATTTTGTTTGTATTCAGATCAACGGGTATTGCTCTAAAAAATATTACAAAAGCTTCTAAAATATAATACCTACTATTGTTATCAGTTATTACTATATGGTTATTCATTTTTAATTCAATTGAACACATAAATCAACTTGGCTGAAACCAATTTATTGTTGATAACACCTACATACCTACATTTAAAAATATCAATGTTTCAATGTCAATTCCCCAATTAAGAGATACATATTAAAATTGAAATATTTAAAAAAAACACACAAAACAGGCGATAAAGCAATGTTGAAAGTAATTTCATACGACAAGTTCGCACAAAAGCAAGCTACTAAAACATATAATTGCCCACATTTAGCAATTTTTAGTTTATTGTTTACCCTGAAAAAGGAACGGTGGTTCCGAAACCGGTTAGTGTTACCAAAAATATAACGGTTTAAGAGTATTTTTATGTTAAATTTAACCAAAATGTTAATGAAAATTACTGTCTGTCATTACTGAAAATTATTGAAAATTACTGGTACAAAAAAGTCAATTTTGATCAATGTCGAACAAAAGATAAATGACGTTGTTGAACATGTGTTGAAATGCGATCAAATGAAAAAGTGCAAATTTGTGATTCATAATATATTTATGGCTCCGATTTTATTATTTCGAGCTAAATACGCGATCCGTGATGAAAAAAAAGATTATAAAAATACATACCTAGCTGTACAGGGTATACCTACGGCACGATTTATTGGATAATTGTTCGAAGGTTACGGTATAATATCAAAATAAATTTAACTTCTCATTCTAGGATTATTTAACGATTAGGATTATTTTAATTTATTTATTTATGATTATTATAATCTGTACCTATATTAAAAATACAAATTTACCATAAACACCAGATTTTCTCATTTATTGCATTTAAATTATCCCCACAGCGAAAATATTATATATTAAATATAATAATTAGAAAAAAATCGTAAAATAACTCTTTTCGCATCCATCTAATAAGAAAAAATGTGAAATACCTATAAAATATGAGTTTTTATTTTTATCTTAAAAGTTTCAGAAACATAAATTTAAAACTCGCGTGCTTAATTTATAAATAAAGTTAATAATAAATTTGTTTAAAATGAACAAGCACAGGATGTTTGCGATAAATATTAAAACAATAATATGCGAGTATTGTGTGTACACGGGGTCTCGATATGCTCAGTTCGCATGTAATTGCTTCAATGAAATTTTTAAAATGCGTAACGTACGATTATTTACGGCCATTATGTGGACGACGAACTGGATTCAATATTCCAACGATGTATGTATTTTCATTCATTATGGTATTTAACAAAATTAATAAATACATTCTACTCTATCGCATATAGGTATTTGATACATCTTAAGAAGCAGTCTAAAAATTCAATGTATTGTTTGAATAGGACATAGTAAAATGTATAAAGAATAATTGGCAATAAAAAATGTATCAAATGCAAGCAAAATGCATAAAATGAATAATTTAAAATAACTTATTTGTTAGTTAAAGACTTTACGTAAGCAAGGTTAAGATTTCAAAAACAAAAATGTGACAATGTGCTCGTATTAGTAACAATTTATTAATTTAATTAGCGATTTATTAATTAATTAATTATTCAATGTGCAAAGTCACTTAACACGAATTAAACTTAACGTTGTTCTTTAAATTACACTAGAAATATTATACGTACACATTCAAAAGAATGTATCTATATAATATTTCTACACGTTAAATAATCTACCTATACGTCGTTTTTTTAAATAATCTTGCTACATTGTTATTTTTAACACAGCTACCAGTTAGGCCATTAAAACCGCAGAAAACTGCACTACTATATACATATTAAATAGCCTAGGTGGTTTTTTATGAAAGGCCAATGCATAATACTTAACATATAGAGGTAGGTACCACTTTTCCGTTTTGCATTGAATCCCAATTTTTTTAGTTATGACTCAGGACTAATGTAAGGGTCCACCATGACTCGACTCTGAGTCGTCATTGTTTATCATAGCAATGGATTAATTAATCCAAGATGTTCAACCACTCATACTACTCGTATATGTCGACGCAATAGACAGTTGCGTATTTTTGAACACCGTGTAAAAACACTCCATTAATATGGCTAATAACATCAGAAACAGAGATCATAATATGGCTAATGAACATCAACAATCATAAAGGAGAGAGGATTCTAAAATTTGGCTTAATAGGCATTTTTGAGTCGTAAAACCAGTGAGTGAGTATCGCTTTCACAATACCATTTCATACTTGGTATAGAAGTTATCATGGAGCCCAGGTAATTAAACTTATTAGTGAAAAAATGTATAGTATTGTTTTCACAGCGCATTCAGTGTAGAATATATAGATATTCAGCAGATTTGGAATTAATCCATTATAATTAGAAGGTATCCCGTCCCACTCAAGATTTTTCTTGTCGTCATCTTTTTACTCTCATTGTCTGTTGTTTGTTGTGGTGGAATCTTGTAATTGATTTTTAACTTCCCAACTAGCTAGAGCTCTGAAACTTTCAAAATTTTCGCAAAGTGGGTGATGAACATTTTTTTGTTTTTATTTCGATTAAAATTTAAAATCGCGTCACTTACAATACATTAATAATCACGTCACTCACAAGCAAGAGCCGCAGAAACAGCTGAAGACCGTGCCATTCGAAAAATTGTTTTAAACTTTAAAACAACGTGTTTAATATTTTAACTAGCTGTAACTATCACAAATGACGGTGCTTTTACATGCCAGTTTTTAAAGAATAAGTATTTACTTATTTATAGCGGACACCCATGAAATGGTAATTACATTTTTTATATTTCCCCTGCCGGCAGTTAAATGTACTATTCTAAACCCTGGCGATTGGGCGGAACATGCAATGGTTCGCGTCTTTGCCAAGTCCCATATGTACTGTATTTTTGATGGGTAATGCAGGGTCGGCGATAGCAACATCGCTATCGTTGCCGCCTTCGAGTTTGCTGACCCAGGATTCAAGCCCCATCTCCGACCGATTAATTTGTTTTTTTAGCCGTGAATTCGAACGAAATTACGGATGTTACACGAAGTTACAGAGACAGGCAGACAGATGGATGGACTGATGGACAGACAATGAAATTATTATGTTTAATACCGCACGAATGTATGAAAAGAAAGCGTCTTTAATTTTTTTTATTTACTTGTTTACATTCTCATACAGAAGTGCTTGAATATTTTATCGTAATGAGTTTTACGATGGCTTATTGGCCCAAACCCCAACCTGGAGAAGCGAGGTTCTTCTGTCAGGGATACCCTTTGATGAGCTCTCGTTTTTCGCCTTTCGCCCCCTCCCATTGGCTATGATAGACGCCAGAATCCCTGGGGCCTGCGGCTCTCTGAAGGCCCATCGGATCTAAAAAATCAGAGTTATCGGTTTAACATTTCGCGAGATCTAATTCTCCAGCAGAAGAACACCTCGCCATGGCTTACTATACATTTGATTAATCGATTAAGTATTTGATAAATCGTTTTCTAAATATAATTAGCAAATAATCTACTGCGCCCTACACTACATTTTCCAGTACCTAACCCAATACTTGAAAATGGAGTGAAAACGCGTAAACGTAACGTATATAGTAAACTTATATATAGTTTGTAAATATAACTGCGTAGTATTCACTGCCTGCATAAAGCAAACCTAAATGCATTGGAAAAGTTTTGAAACAATTTCTTTTTCATTATTCCTAAATTACTTATTGCGGTTCTATGGAATCCTTATGTCCCGAAAATTAAAAAATCAAAAATTTCTCTCGAAAATATATTATTAACAATCAGTATTATTTCTATTGATCCGTTTTATTTACGACTTACTTATTTTCAAAATAGGCTCAAGCGTTGGGATTGTTACGCTACACACTCGGCAAGCATGAAAATAAAATAATTGTTGGCAACCGATTTAATATTTCAAACGGACCGGAAATGGTCCAACTATATTGTGAAAATTTAATGCTTTGTCATGGAATACGTTGTATGTAATTTCTACATTTAAATAATAAATATTCTTAGTATGACATTAATGTATAATATAAATATACATTGAATCGGGAACAACATATTGTAGGCTACACTTTTTATGGTAATTAAATTAGAAACATTATAAATATGTATTTAAAGTTGTCTTTTAAATTAACAAGCTTTACGAGATTTAAATCACCATACAATTACCTACAGAGTACAGGTAGGTATAATTCTCCCGAAAAATGGCAATACCTACTGGTAAACCTCTGAATATAATACCGATTTACCGGTAATTTAACCATACTTACGAAGTTGTCTAAAATTTATATTATGCATAATATTATGATATAAAACAAAGAATTTAACCGAAAACGAAAAAAAAATCCAGATTGTTATTGATTTCTGGTTTTAATAAACCAGAAATCACGATGAAAACACCGAAGCAATTAGAAAATCCAACCTTCTCAATATTGTATAATGACGATAATAAAGTAAATATACGGATTACTAGAAGCCGAGCAAAACACATTAACGGCGTCGCTGGAGAAACCCACTCCTCCACAAACACCTGACGCAGAATTTTTCAAACTTTCACTTGACGGTGAGCTCCGGACCCAAACGGTTGTACGCTTTTTGGAGAAGCAGCTCATCGACAAGGCGCCCTGAAGATGAACAGTGAGATCTGTTCGAAACGTCGGCAGACGACTGGTCCTGACGACCAGAATTTGACGCGGGTTAACCCCAAAGTAGTTAGAACTAACATATATATATATATATATATATATATATATATATATATATATATATATATACTACATAGAAGGATACAATAGGTACACAAAAGTTCCTGATGTATTTACTATTACAGATATATTCCAGTACCTATACACAAATTGCTATGTATATCATATATTTAAGTCTCAATTATTTTTAATTATATGGAGTAATTCTCAGTTCTTTTTTTATAATCTTAAGTATGTAAGAAAAAGTTCCCGGTCTGTATCCTGATGATGATCAAATATTTTTTTGATAGATTTTTTTCTGTATATTTTTGTAATTGTTTCATCTAATTGAATATATCTATCTATCTATATAAATAAAAATGTAAGTGTTCGTTTGTACAAAATCGCTAATCTCTGAAAGTTCTTCACCGATTACTTTGAAATTTTGGCACAATGCTGCATTCGGATACGAGGATGTTTTTGTATACCTAATTTGTTTTTATAAACCTACTATTTATTTATATAAATAAATAAAAATGTAAATGTTTGATTGTCCAAAATCTTATCTCTTAAAGTTCTTCAACTTTTGTTTCGAAATTTTGACACAACGTTCCTTTCGAATTCGGACAAATTATTTGAAAAAAAAGACGCCAGACCTACCCTTTCAGCATTGATAAATATTTAGACACCTACAACATTTTCCAAATTCAATTTTTTCGATTACATTCGGAAAATTCAACCTTGACAGGAGGCGTCAGATTAAAATTATAATCTATATTAATTATTATCATAGTATATCAAAAATTAACTATTATTGATCTGACTAATAATTAATATAATCTATTTTAATTATTAGTCGGATTATAATCTATTTTAAAAGGGCTCCCTTAACCAAGATTCACAAATTGACAGCTTTTTTCCTCATATATTAAAAAAACGGGGTTAAATCTATATCTCTTTACTTATAAAACTCAATGTCTTTACAAAACTACATCGTTTATCCGATTCGACTCAAATTTTGCATACCTAGGACCTTGCATTAGGACCCGGCGGGAAACATAGGCGACATTTCCTTCCTCCCCTTTTAACCCTTCTCCTCCCTCTGATATACTTTCAATGCAAATCTGTACCGTTCGACCGATCGGACTCAAAATTTGCAAACTTATTCTTGAGGACTGGTCGGGAAATATAGGTAACATTTACCCCCTACCTTTTTAACCCTTCTCCACCCCTTGATATATTTTCAATGCAAATCTGTACCGTTCGACCGATCGGACTCAAAATTTGTAAACTTATTCTCTAGTACTAGATGGGTAATAAAGACGACATTTTCTCTTCTCTCTCTACCCCACCGCCTCCCCCAGATATATTTTCTGTACAAATATCTACACCGCTTGGATCCAAATTTTGCATACATATTCCCGACGGAAAAAATAGGTCACATCTCTTCCCTAGACATCTTTTCCATCCCAGCCTTGATTAAATGGAAACATTGTTTTAATTAGAAGCATGGAACAATGGAACATGGAACAACAAACAACAATAAACAATGGAACCTTTGCTTCCCCCCACAAATTTATTTTCAAATTAATCCCTAACCCGTGTAACCCCGGGTAGCAACAGCTAGTTTTAAATAAGTATATACTTTTCTCAGTTCTCGACATCAGTTTACTTTTAAATTTTCAAAAACAGCTAAGTGTGGGTCATTATAATTAAATTAATAAAAAAAACCTGTTTATCATCACTTTATTATTATAATTAGTCATTTAAAAGTTTTTACAATAAATAAGAATGAAAATCCCTATTCAGTTTTATCCTATCATCAAGGTAAGTATTTGGTTAATAATCCGTGTTTAATTTTAAATATTTGCACCAATACATTATACTTTATTCTTTGATATACTGTTTCTAGTCCTAGGGCATTCAACATTTTTGATATTTTTTTATTATATTTGTTTATTTTGTTATTTTTTTAGTTATTTTTAAATAAATAAATAATTGTCAATGAATTTGACATCAGTTCAATATACAAAAGTCACTCCTGCATACCACATATTTCAATTTTTATACATATACATACATGTTATTTAATTTATTTTTATAATCACCCCACGGCCAAGTGCCGTATGTAAATATGCACCACACTTTAAACGTATGAACAACCGCGTCTTAAATTATGTACATTTATTACTTTAATTCATTATTGTTTTACACAACATACATATATATCCGGTCATTAGTTAACTTATAATTCTGCACATCCTTAATGAAAATCATTTTAATGCATTATAACCTCTTAGGTATTCATCAGATTTCCTTTTTAAAAAGTACAAAGTTCTAAGACAAATCTATCTGGTGAAACTTGTTCAATACTACTACAAACATAAATATACATACTGATCTAATGGATAGATTACTTGAAAAACATTATAAACTCAATAAAAATAATAAATAGATCAAACATTTATTCGATTTGCAATCTCAAAAGCTGAAGATCTTACAACTCACATTTCCGAAGAAAATTATTCACCGAGCTAATGCACAAGTAGCACAAGTACACCTTCACGTGTTTTATGGCCACATTTTATGCAAATGTAATCATCCGTAACAGAACGCGTCAATATGATATTAACAAGACTAACTATTTGTTAAACACCATTGTGTTCATAGTTAATCATCCGAGAAATATTTAACACGGACGCTCTATTTATTAAATACCTCGACAAAAAGAAACGGCGAGAAGGCGATAAAACACGTCAGGTAATACTCGAGAAAAACAAAGAAGAAAATATTTTTGAAAATATAGGTTCTTGGACTTCTATTCAACACTCAGCTGTATTAAATTAACTTATCAATGAAAATGACATCACGGTAATATTGAAATGACTCCCGCGATAACTTAACTATCACGCCTTTTCCCAATGCCTTAATAAATGTATCCACCGTAGACTGCATTCAACTAAGTATTCAATTGGCTTACTGCACGTAACAGCCAGCTCCAAAATCATGTACTTTGTACTTTTTGAAGTTTTACTTCTTTTGGCGCATTTAGGGTAAAATTTTTATTGTATCGTAAGTTGTGCATGTGCAGCGTGTCCAGTATTAGGGATGGGTAAAAAATAATAATATATCAATATATCGATTTTTTTTCGAGTATCAAATTAGTATGTGTTTCGATATTTTTTCCGGCGACCTTTTTTTTGGTCACCAAAAGCGTTTTTCCCTTAATTTTGTTATATTTTTGAAAAATTATGTCGAAAAATATCGATATATTCCTTCGTATATCGATATATTTTTCTTTGATACGTCGATATATTTTTTCCGGTGACCTTTTTTTTTGGTCACCAGTTACATTTTTGAAAATGTAATATCGAAAATTATTGATATATCGATATATTTTTCTCGATATATATAGATTACTTTCGATACTTATTTAAAACATCGATTCGATATATATCGATATTTTTATTTTATTTACCCATCTCTACCCAGCATGTAATAGAAATGCGCGTGCATTCATTAAACTGTCAAAAATTTATTCACTTGGTTTGAGTTTTCCAGTAATATAAATAATGTATTGTCGACCATCTACAATCGAGTACCAATCATAAAAATGCTCAATTCAAAAGCTGACGAATGATTGGTTATTGAATTGAGAAATGGAACTGTTTATTGAATTACCATTTAAGGTGTTTAATTGAAATGCCAAAATGGGGCTTCTCGTACAGATTTATGTATTTCATGTTATTGTCGATGTCTTTTAAGAATGTTTTACATATATATTCTTGATGGAAAAAATATACTAAATTTCTTCTGTAGACATCACATCCATCCCAGCCTTGATTAAATGGAAACACTGTTTTAATTAGAGGCTTTGCAAAACAATGGAATCTTTTTCCCCACAAATTTTATTTTCAAATTAATCCTTGACCCGTGCATCGCCGGGTAAGAAAAACTAGTTACATATATAATTGAATCGACATTCGAAGGATATTAAATGTGCCCGAGTGTACCACAATAAAAGAAAATTTAAAATAAATAAATTCAGTTTTAACACAGCGATTTTTTTCTCTTTTTTTAAGTGTTATCTACCAATCATCGCAATACAAAAGACACTTGATTTTCTGAATCTTTAAGTAGCGTTTTGTATTCAATTTGCCCATAATTTATAATCGACTGACTAAATATAAGTTTTATTTGTTTATTATCTAATAAATATATTATATAAATAAATATAATAATCTAAATAAAAAAATTAAGTAATTTTTTAAAATATAATATGTAAATAAAAAATTAATAAATATATTTTTAAAAATTATGATAACCAATATTTTTAAAAATATATAATTTTACGTGTGTTCGCTGCTTTAGTCAACTTAAGTATTTATTTAACTTAAGTTTTTATTTTTGGTGTAATATTTTGTTTTCAGGAAATGGAGTCACGTGCAAAGAAAAAAAAATAATTGTCGATTACCACAACGAGCTGCGGGGAATGTTGGCCAATGGCACATTGACCACACAACCAAAAGCGTCTAATATGCAGAAAATGGTAGGTTTAAAGTTATGTTATGTAACATGTTGTGAATAGCCTTAAATATTGTAAGGCAAAGCTTATGTTCAATCCTCTCTGGACATCTAAGGGCCGGTTGTTTCAAGTTGGATTAAAGTAAACGTTCTTTTAAAGCATAGATTTTTACGTTCTCCACCAATCAGACGATCCGTAAAAATCTATGCTTTAATCGACCGCCTACTAGGGATGGGTCGTCGACGTATTTACCGTCGACGAAACGAGACCGTCCACGTCCATCCATCGACGAGACGATCAACTAGTTGAATTCGTCAACTAGTTGACGCGTCAACTTCGTTACGCGGACGTCGCGGACGTTTATCTAAACATCGGGACGATAGTCAACTGTCTACGGTTTGACGCGACGCTGCTCGACGGCACAACCGTTGGTTATTTGTATGACGTTAATTTTTAAAATTTAAAGAAGTTCGAAGGAATATAGTTTCGGGGAAAGTAAAACCGCTACTTGTGCTTATATGTAAAAAGAAATATTTTATTATTTATTTGTTTACGCACATTATAGGCTTTTACATATTGTTTTATATACTTCTTTCTATATATAATATAGAAAGGAGTAGGTATACACAACAATATCAGGTGTAAGCAGTAAAATATAAATATAAACTACATATATAAGCAGTGAAAGTATCGGGTATAAGCATTAAAATATGTGTATAAAAATTAAAAATATAAAGTACAAAGCAATGTGTGTATAAAAAAATATATTAGATACACATTATTACAGTGTTAGTATTATTGTGTACAGGGTTATTTGGAAAACAATAATAACCTAGCAGGACTATATTCCTGCCTTGATTATGAGTATTATTTTTTGTATAACGTTGGACTATCACTACACTAACTCAAATCGATTACGAAAAATTCATTCGTTGCAATACAAGTTAAATATAATTATAAAAACCTTTACATTTATTTATTATCTATAAATTTATAAATAAATACATAATTTAAAAATACTTTACATTTGAGATGTTATCTAGAAATTTATTGAAGAATACATCTTTCAAAGTCAGACTTTCACTTTGTGGTGACTTTATTAATAAATAAATATATCTGTATTATTTGTCAACTTTAAGGCTCAATTTGAGAAAAGGAACATTGTTCCCGAAACATGTAAAAAACCAATAAAAAGTGGTGTAAACAAAATTATAATAGATTAATTTTTTTATCTACAAAGTTGAAAATAGGGAAATTTATAATAAAAATTAATTAAACCTAAATTCAAGATTATATTACATATACAATAATTAATGTTGGACTCCTGAATAAAGACCATAGTTAGGTATAGAAATTTTTATTCCCTACAAGTTTGTTTATCATTTATATGCTAAAGTTGAAAAGTAAGAAAATAACACAATAATTAAATTTTAGCATCCCTTTTCAGGTAAATATATAAGAAGTCGAGATCGATCGAATAAAATATTGATTTTAGAAAAATATCTAGCCGGCCTATTAATTACTAATAGTTCAATAAAAAATAAAATAATTAAACAGAATTGTTTTATTTTATACGGCGTAAAATTGGGAATTCACCGAATCGTCGCACGTGACATCACAAAAAATCAAGTAAAAAATAATGGATAATAGCTTATTAAGCCTATCTCGCGCTACGCATGTATTCAAATTTCAAATCTCTAGTCATAGTTCGTGTACACAGATCTGCACTCTATGGTAGTGTACTTTAGAGTTTTAATGAAATTACCCGTCGAGCCGTCTATGACGTCTATGGCATCTACAAGTCGACAGCGAGAGAAATAAACGGAGATGTTTTGTCTTGCTCTCGCTCGTTGCTTTGCATTGCGTTAATCTCGAATCGTCCACCGACCACGGCGTCCGCTGTCCACCGTCTACGAATTCAACTAGTCCATGCGATAAACGTAAACGGTCGACGCGTCGATGCAACGTCAACGGTTGATTTCAACTAGTCCGTCCATTCAACGCCCATCCCTACCGCCTACTTTGATCGAACTTGAAACAACTGGGCCTAAGCCAGTGAAGGTTTTGAAGATGGTTTGAGATGTGCGCAAACTTTGAAACGCCGGTAATGAGTCTTGCGGCGGCATTAAATACAGATTGTAATTTGTTTATTTCCTGTTTCGGGAGATGAGCGTAGATACCATTACAGTAGTCTAAGCGAGAGATAACGTATGCATTTATTAGTGATTTTGTTGCTTCTGTTGGGATGCTTTTGCGAATAGATTTAATGCGGCGTAAGAATTTGGAGGCAGTGCTTTTAATTTGTTTACTAAGAGACAAGCTTGAATCCAAGTAGACTCCAAGTAGTTTGACATTGGTTTTGGGAATTATGTCAATATTTGAAATAGAGTGTGGGAGTTTTTCCAACAGGTGTTGGCATCTTCGGGTAGCTGTCCAAACGAATTCAGTTTTGGTCGGGTTAAGTTTCAGTTTATTCGAGGACATTCCATTTGATTTTAAAAAGTTGGTGCATTGAATTATTTTCAATAAAGTATATATTTTTTTATTTAAACATAAATAATTATAAACATTATGTTATACACTGTTATAGTACCGTTTATATTTATTTCACCTTTTATTGCAATTTTAAATGTTCATTACTATAATAAAGGGAAAATTTTAAATTGTATTTTCACAAGATTTTTCATCAATATCATTGTGCTTTTCATAAAATCAGTACAAAATTTTCATTTTTTAAATAGTAAAATTTTATTCTATTTTTAGGTATGGGATGATAAACTACAAATCATGGCTCAGAACTGGGCCGACAGAAGGTTATTCAGGCACAATCCTTCACGAGAAGATGGTGAGTTTTTATGCATAATACATATTTGCTTGAATTAGACATAAATATTTACTTAAATTAGATTTTCCAGTCGATTTATTACATTAATTAAATAATATGTTTAATTACCAAATAATATGTTGATGACTTAAATAATTTAGTAAGTTCTATTCTATTATATTCATGTGAAGACAAAAATTACTAATTTAATAAGTAGTATTTTGTGTCTACACATGATTCAATCTCACAAAAGATTTTATAAAAATAATGAAAACACCACAAAAACCATACCCCTTATTTAATGAATATTATGATATTTAGATAGGCAATTGTTTAAAAAATCTATGATTTTTTGCACACATAAAATATTAAATTTTTTACTTAATTTCACTCCCTTCAGTTCCTACCTACAGTTGTCATTTATTTCTGTTTAGCTATTGCGAGAAAATATATATTCATTTATAAGATGGATGAGGATTGACGAAGTTTATCAATGTCTTGAATGATGTATTTTTTATTTATTTATTTATTTCGTGTAAATTTATGCATATAAATTAAGGTAGTTGCTTCATAAGGCAAGTACAATTTTTTTTTAAGTTTAAACTTGTCTTTCTAATGTTTAAACATCGAATGTTCAAGCCCCAAAGTTGGAAAACCGATACATACATTCAAAACTCCACGCAGCTTCATGAATCTCAGTATTCCAAAAATGGTACACTACGCACTCCGTCAAAGTATTTTCAGTTACGCCAAGTGTGCGCGGGTTAGTGCAGCCCCAACTACATTAGACCCTTCAATAAAGTCTCAAAAATGGGTTATACGTGTAACAAACAAGAAACCATTTAGATATAACTCTGAAGACCCACCCAGTAGTAGTAGCAGTTTAAGTAGATTAATGATACGTTAAATATATCAAATAAATACAGCAGAGCGTCGATTATCCGAACGTCGATCAACCGATTATCCGAACTACTATGCATGCCCGACGCGCGCGTGCCTAATCCCTCCCGCCTCCCGCGCTACAGTGCTCGTGCACTTGTCGCGACTTATTAATTGTACTCGTATGTCACTTCCAAGTAGCCGCTAGTCGATAAACTAAATTTAAACTAAACTAATGCTACTGGCAGCCACCGATTGACTATGCTTATAATTGGTAAAACCAAGAAACCACATTGTTTCAAACTCAATAATATGTCTACGATGCCTATCGTTTACACTTTGCAAAAGAGTGCTTGGATGGATACTACAATTTTCAAGGAATGGTTTACAGAAACTTTCATACCCTCTGTAAAAGCCCATCAATTAAAAAATGATAAAAGAAGAAAAACATTATTGCTTCTTGATAACGCACCAACTCATCCATCATGTGACCACCATCTAAAATGAAAAGGACGAGTTTTTAAAAGTCATGTTTCTTGCACCTAACGTGACTTCATTATTACAGCCCATGGACCAAGGCGTTATTGAGACTTTCAAACGGTATTACAAAAAAGAATTGTTACGTAAGTTTCTTTTGGAAAAAGAAGAAGAGGGAGAAGAAAACCTGATAAGAAATCATAAGAAAATTGACTTCAAAGATGTGTCCTACATGATCAGAGCAGCACGAGACAGTTTAAAAGTGCAGAACTTGAAAAAAGCATGGAATAAAGTTTTGTGTATAGTGGAAAATCCTCAAAGTGTATGTGTAAATGAGAAACAGGAATATATGTCTGAAATGATAGATGTGCTAAAAAATTCGGTTGCCATGAATGTGATAAAGAAGAGGTTCAACAATGGATGGATATCGACGATGAAGATCCCGGGTACCAAATTATGCAGGATAGCGAAATTTTAGACCTCATGACTAATAAGGTTGACGCCACCGCTAGCACCTCATCAATTACAAGTTCAGAATGAAGATGAAAACATAATTGGTGCTTCTGAAGCGTTAACTTGCTTAGATATTGCCTTGCGTTGGTTTTACACACAAGCTGAAAGCGACCAGTATCAAATATCTGTCCTTAAAAAAGTACGTGACCTAGCCGCTCGTAAGCGGGTAGGCTTGCTTCGGCAGACGAAGATTGAAGATTTTTTTAAGCGTATGTACATAAATGTTTTATTCCAAGATTTTCTGCACTTTTTTTGTTTAATTCCTATTTGTCATTAAAAATATAAATGTAAATATGGTTTTCTTTCACCTATACGTAAATATGTATGGCTGAATCAATACAGTTCGATTATCCGAAAATACCGGTTTTCCGAACACCCACCTCCCCCAATTAATTTGGATAATCGACGCTCTACTGTACATAAAATTTTTCGAAATTTTCTTATGTAACTTCGAAATTTGTGAAAGGCCATTTTAAAAAATATCAAAAAATGATAACTTTGTTTACTTTCACTATTTGTTTACAATGCTTAGAACATTTTTGATGCTAACGCATCATCTTCGGTAATGTTAATTGTAATACTCTTGTTTCGGGAGGAGGTTGCTTCCAGTAAAGACTTTGTTCTCGTAAGTATTTATTTGGGTAACAATAACGGTTTAGACAATCGTTTATACAGTAAGGTGCGGTCGGAATAACAATGGTAGTAAAAGAGAGAGCGACTCGACATTCACGCGCCTTTTTATACATTCTCTCTCTCTGTCGTGCAGTCTCTTTCTGGCGTCGCGACATATGTTCCTCAGATCTATTACATTAATAATTCTAAACTTAAGATTAAAGGACGGCGTGAGGAGTGGGGTGGAGATAGTCCGGTGGATATGTGGGCGTGGTCATTAGATGCAGAAAAGGGGACGTAATAGATGGAGTTTGAACATCAAATTACTTCTTGTATTGATATCATTTTATTTACTTGTTTACATCTTATTAATGCAAATGTTTTCGATCATATTTTTCTTTCTATTTTTCTTTCAGGCCGGTTTCCAGTTGGAGAAAATTTATATATTGCCTACATTCCCGTGAAAGGAAATAAGGAGAGTAATAATCCGAAATTTCATTGGAAAGATGCTATCAAATCTTGGTTTGATGAACATGAGTTTTACACTTACAAACCTCTGATCAGCGATCCTAAAACTGGCCACTACACACAGGTATATTATACTCTTACACTGATTGTCTTTCACGCATATGTACCTACTAATAATTAAATATATAATGTAGTAAAAAAAAATTAGTCTTTTAAATATAAAATATCAACTAATATACAATATCAAATATTAATTAACTTAGGGCCGGTTGTTTCAAGTTGGATTAAAGTAAGCGTTCGGATAAAGCATAGAATTTTGCGTTCTCCACCAATTAGACAATCCGTTTTCGTAAATATCTATGCTTTAAAGAACGCTTACTTTGATCCAACTTGAAACAACTGGGCCTTAAGAAATAATGTTTAAAAAATTAAATAATATTTGAAAAATTGTCCAAAAACCTGCATTTAACCTTGGTGTACCGGAAGTTCGAAAATAGGATAGGGGGCCGGAGCCGGGTACAATGTGACCCCAGTCAAATTTGTGTTGTAATGAAGTATAATATAGTTTGAAAATGTTCTATAATATTTTTAATTACATTTCTTATACAATGTGAACAAGATTCTACTAATGTCATCATTTTATAAGAAACTGTAGTATTTTCATGTCTTATTACACATAAGCGTCCGACTGACGGAAGCTGTGCAAGCAGAATGACCGTATTGGTTGGAATATTGCCAATTTTCTATGGAAAAACTTTTTTTCTACTTTTGACTGTCCACACATTATGACTACAAATGATGATTACACATTATCATTTTATTTTCTTTGGGTGTTGTTTTCTTTGGGATATTTATGAGGATACATGACTCAGCGTTGATAACAATTAACATTGGGTGATGTACTAAAAAGGGAATTATAGATACCCACACGAAAATTTAATGCTCAGATACTACATATCCAAATATAAATGTAGCTTATTATGTTCATGTGTATATATAAATATAGCTTATTATGTATCAAGCCTCTTGGCCACTACCAGAAATACCTGTTCTGAGGCAGATAGCAAATGTTGATCATTTTAACATCTTAGCATACCTTGTGTTTCACATGGACACAACAAATGCAAAGTAAAGAACGGTGAATAGTAGCCACCGTTTACCCAGGACCGTTCAAATAGCAAAAGCTTCGACATATATCGGTCCTACTCAATCGTCTTATGTTTTAATCGGTTATGGAGATATGCATTATCAAAGTTTGCATTTTTTTTTAAATAATTCTGAGTTTTTTCCAAAACGCTGAACTGTCATTACAGTAACTTATATTGATTTTGAATCATTCATTTGTTTCAATACAAGTCAAAAAAAATTATGATTGACAAGAATTTTCCTCAATTGATTTTGACCCATTTGGAGTCATTCCTCTCTTATGGATTTCTAAGACAAATATGTCTAAGATGTTTAGCCTTTGGCTGGCGCTACACTGCGCAGATTTTCCGTTTGCTTAGCGCGTATTATATGGAAAGAAATGTAGCCATGTTCCGCAAACGGAAAATCCGTGCAATGTGGTGCCGGCCTTTTCAAACTTCTGCACCCCGTCGATTCGGTCATTCTGTCCACATGGCCCTATGATGAAATCTTCCCATTTTAATTAATGTGTTGGTGTTTACAGGTATTAACACCAACACAACGAAACAATGTGCCTCGTACGCACGGCTTACACATACTAATTCAAATGTCTTTCTTAAATGGAAAGAGGTATACCGCATTATATGTACATACAAAGCATAGAGCTCATACATGTTATTTATAATTTTCTAAGCTAACCTATTAATTACACTTTAGCTAATATGGTACGACACTATCTACGTGGGCTGCGGAGCTACCTACTACGACGGTCAACCCGGACGGAGAAATAAAATATACGTCTGTGATTATGGACCAGCGTAAGTATCATATTTTGAAGAATTTTCTTCGTTTCAGTATATTTTTAATATATACTTATACATATTGAATGTCTACATTAATTTTACAATTTATTTAGGATGCAAAACAGGTGTCTTATAGCTAGTTGCAAAAACTTTACAGGTGGATTCTTGCCTTGACAATGCAACCATGACTTAACAGATTATAAACATCAACATGATCAACAGTTATGGAGATATGCAATATTAATGTTTGCATTTTTTTTTCAATATTTATGGTTCATTTTGCAAAAAGTCGAATTATCATTACAGTAATTTATATTGGTCATGAAAATTTTATTCAGTTCAATACAACTCAAATAAAATGATAAAAATATTTTTATCATTTTATTCGACTGTATATTGAAGCGAATGAAGTTCAAAATTTTGCCAAAAATATGTCAATGTCAGGAATGTTGAAAAAATAGAATCTTTGATATTGCATATCTCCATAACTATTGGTATAAAGTCATTATTGCTTGACATAATTGTTGTAACATGTTTGACTCATTTTCAAGGCAGAAATCCATTTGTAATGTTTTTACTACCAGCAGAGATGCAACTATACTTTTCTATTTTTTTTATAAAAAATATATTTTTCTAAAAATCGTGTCTTAATTTTGGGATGCAGTTCATTGTCCGAAAAATTCGATAATAAACACAACTGGTACCTAACATTAGATAAATAATTCAAATAACATGCTGCAAAGTTACTCCTTTTAATATTACAGAACTAGCTGTAACCTGTCAAAAATGACGGTACTTTTACATGCCGGTTCTTAGAGAATAAGTATTTAGTTATTTATAGCCGACACCCATAAAATAGGAATAACAACTTTTAACAAAATATTTGAACATTTTTTTTTATTTCCCCTGCCCATAATTAAATGTACTACATATTCTAAACCCTGGAAATTGGTCAGAATATGACATGGTAAGCGTCTTTGCTAAGACCTGTATGTACTGTATTTTTGACGGGTAATGCAGGCTCGGCGATAGCAATATCGCTATCATTGCCGCCTTGGGGTTTGCTGGCCCGGGGTTTAAACCCCATCTCCGGCGGTTTTATTTAATTTTTTTAAGCCATCAATTCGAACAAAATTATGGACGTTATATGAAGTTACGGGGACAGACAGACAGTCATACAGACAACGAAATTATTATGTTTTATACCCTTTAATTCAAATCATTTTCGTGTACAGAGATCATGATCCATGTTAGATATGAAACGTTTAATACTGTTCAAACGCAATTTTGTAATTAAATTTTTTTTATTATGCTTAATAATATAACATGCAGCTTATCTAAACCTATGTATATGTTGTTTGCAGGGGAAATTATATTGGAGATTACCCTTACAATACTGGAGAAGGATGTGAAGAACTTTGTTGCGATTCTCAGTGTGATAAGCTCTATGGAAGTGATTGTTAATCACTTAATCACGTCATCTAGGGAATCACGTCATCTAGGAAATGCAGAAGAATTTCAAGTCAAATATATTCCATTCACTGTTTTATATATACAAAGCATAAATTGATAATTATATGTAATAATTTAATATTTTTTTAACTATGTATAGAGTTAAACTTTTTATGTAATATCTTATGTTTGTACTATCTTTAGTTCATCATCAAATTCTAATAATGTAAGCTATGCACCAACTATAAACTATAATTCATTACAAATATGCAATATATACACCCCCAGTGACATGTTATAACCAATGTGTGTATAATTCACATCATTAAATAAGTTTTTTTAATCAAATATCCAAATGAAATCGAATTTATTATATTAAGACTACGAAATTAAAATCTCTTCTTCTTCTTCTTCTTGTGCTCTGTCTGTTTAACAGACATTGGCTATCATGTTGGCTATGTGAATTTTGTTTACTGCGGCCCGGAACAGCTCCACAGTAGACTGGCCAAACCACTGTCTCAAGTTATTCCGCCATGAAGTCCTCCTATTTATCAGCCATTACCATGATTTTTCCTGGGAGATATAATGAGGTATTTTCCCTTTGCTTTCCTCATCTCAATATTGCAACCGGTTAGATAAATATGTTATCATCGCTTGCAAATTTTTGATACCAAGTCGTATCGAAGTTACTCTTCTCCGCCTTGATTCCATACTGCCAGGTACTGCTACCCTCTAGCAGGAGATCTCTCTCTTAGTCTGACTCCTCATCTGTGACCTGTCTGGCCTGAGAGGCCCTTCTGGTAGTTACACTACCGCCAGCATAGGTCACAGAATCTTTGGAGTACTCAAGCCTCCTCACCCCGAGAAAGTAGAGACGCTCACTCACTCAAAGCACACACTCACGCAAAGAAAAAACCTAAATACCTAGATTTTCTATCTTAATGTGTATGTTTATGCAATATGAATGATAAAATATAATAATAAAAGCCAAATATTATAAATTTACATGAATCTATATTTATGTATTTATGTACACTGAAAGTAATGGAATTTTAAAAAATCACGAATTATAATATTTTAATAAATCTGAAAATGTTTGATTTACTATCTAAATATTTATAATAATTTAAGAATTAAAAAATGCTTGTTATTAAACGGTGAACTGATTTTAAAAATTCAGAAAGAGATTAATGATAAAAACAAACATTGAATCAATAGCATCAAATTTAAGAACAAGTTTTAGGTTACCTTTTGGGGCAATCTAAACTCTATATTATCTTAGCTAGTGTGCCACCACTATAACTTGGCGTGCGAGGATGGCGCTCCTGTCGCGAAACAGAAGTTGCCAGATTGTAAATTTATTACACAATACATAATGTACTGAATGTCCGGTGACCAGTGTTAGAGCCTTCAATATAAATTGGCGGCCGCTCTATCTGTCAAACTGTCAGACGGTAATATCGGTTCATTATTTGCTTTGTCAATGTCGCAAAACTTTAATACTTAATTGGCAATTGTTCTTGCACCACCCCGGACTGTTTTGGTTGTTTTGGACATAATAATTCAGTGTATATTGGTAATCAAGATGTCACAGCTCCCGAGCAAATACAAAATTGTACTGAATTACAGGGCGGTCACCGCCGGGTGCGGGCGGGGCGGGTTTTAGTTCCAATCTTGCCGCACGCCAAGTTATGTTGGGCAAGCAATATGTCTTCAGATACCTATTGATGAATAGCCCGAAACAACTAAGAAAAAGAATTGGTGGATTGGTATTTCTGTTTCAATGTTTTTATTTTAATGACTCTACAGTTGGATTATTTAAAAAATCAATTTATCTTGTATTAGAAGTCTTCTGTTCTCTCTTTTTTTATTCACTCACTAACTTATTTAAGTATCATTAATATTGAAATAATTTTTGTATGGGTTTTATTCTAATTTATTATATATAAGTTGAGTCTCCAAGAGGAAATAATTGTATTTAATACGAATAATAAATTTGTATTCAATCACAAAATATTTTTTAAATAATTTCCTTCTCGACATCTGTATAATATTATAGTTAAAAATATTATTCTCACTGTCCAGTTTTCTGTCATCACTCTGCAACGTAGTTGAAATAATTTATCTTAAGTAATCAAATTAACTTTATAAGTTAGCAACCTTTAAAAAAGTTTTACAAATGTGAGTGCTTATTCAAATTGTTAATTTAAAATAAATTATCGTCAAATATTAACAAAAGAGTTGTATTATTCTCAGTCATAAAACTCAGAAACCGATTTAAATTCTGTGACATTTTTATTGCAGTATAAAATTAGGTAAACCTTGGTTTACGACTTGTGTCATATATCAAATACGTATATCGAAATTGGTCGAACAAGCTGACAATAACAGGGAAATTACATGTATTACAAATACTAATGAAAATATATGAAATTGATTCATAAAACCAAATTAATTAATCAATCGGACATACAGAAAAATCAAATCCATGAAAAAATATTTCGCTGCTACCGGGTGCATTATCCAATTACGCTATAGAAGCCTTGTATATTTATGTGAATATATCAACCTTATCTGTAAGTCACATTTATTAATTGATTAACATTTATTATCCATAGATTCATAAATATTAATTACATTCTGTTAATCAGGATAGATAACGTGGGGTAATGTTTTCATTCATATTTTTATTATAAAAATCATTAAAAATACGACTTTATTAAAATGCACATGATTGGTTGTGACATATCAGCTCGCACGTTTAGGATAGTGCTATGGTATTTGTACAGTTATGACTCACATACTCGTGCTAATGAAATGATGTGTTTTGGCGGGAATTTAAAATGTTGATTTTCAAAATCATTTAATTTAAACAAAAAAAAATTTTTTTTTCGTAGATGTACCTATTTTCTAGACCAAAGTAAAGATTATTTATTCTATTTAAAAAAAGTGAAATTTCCCTATTGTAAACTTCATAGCCATGTGGTCTGATGGTGTGGAATGAATGAATGGTTGCATAATTATTGTCTTCGGAATTGATAAACCAGTAAAAAGAGCGAACAGTGTGTGTCCGTTATGTCCGTATCTAAATATTTTAATAAAGTAAATAAATATTCCAAAGTTGGGCCAGGTAACGGCAGTCACCGAGCATATCAGGGATATACTGGCAGAAGGTTTTAAGTTAAGGTAAGTAAGTAAATAAAAACAAGTTCTGTATAATCGCATTTAAAGAGATATGAAATCGTTGAAGCAGTCAAACTCGTAGAATCATTTAGATTTTTTTTTAAATGTGTATCGTATTAAATGTCTTTTGAGCGCTTAAAAAAATACTTTAATAAAGTAACTAATGACTTAATGCATTCTGAAAGTACCTAGCTATTTCATTGGACATTTACATTATTCTATTCGAAAAAAGAACATGAAATTGTTTTTAATTTTTTTATTGATTTAGTTTACAAAACATGTAACAATATAACAATATATAGATATAAAGAACATTAAAATAATTTTAGCTGTTAAATAAAATAATAAAATATAATAAAACATTGAAATATTTGTTTTAATTTTAAATTGGATGCTATCTAAAATTTAATAACACCTTTATGCTACATTTGTATGTGAATTGTGATTAGATAAATAACATAAAGGACAAAAATAATTATCACTGTCATAATCTTACACTAGGCGGGTTGGGGACGCAAAGCCTCGCTTCATCATCAGACAAGACATGAAAAATATTATCATTAAATAAATTTAATGTAATCGTACTACAAAACAAAATAATAGATTCAAGATTATTTCCTCAACCCGTCGCACAACGTCGCCTGTCCAGGAGTTAGATCTCCTGCTCTAAAACAATATTGTCAGGGGACATCTTGTGTGGTGTTGAATAAAAAATTTAAATAAATAAGTACAGTAATTAGTAATCATTGTTTTCTTGGTCAGAATCATTGACACCACACCACATCGGCAGATAACTCTTGGAATTTTGCTGTTGGACAAAATGCTTATGTTTATGCAAGATTTAGAGCAGAGATTTTACCATTTAAAACAGAAAATCAACAAAATCTGACATAATGACTTCCCTCGATATGTGATAGTTGATTGCTTCACTCTTCAGAGCTCTTCACCAACTTAAGCCACCGGTCTTCTTAAGTGGTTGGCTTCAACTTCTTCTGCCCAGCCATGGACGCCACTGTGTGACTTCACCATTGCAACCTTCACCTGGTAGTCTCATCCGGCATAATTCCACTTCAGTTTCACGACAATTCAGTTTCAATGGTCGGATTATGTCATTTTTTCATTCAGCATTCATTCAAGTCTACTCTCTTACAGTGCCCCAAGCACTTGGATGAAAATTTGAAACGTTTTGAGGAACGTCCATAAACTAGATGGTTCCATTTTGAACTTTTTTGAACCCCTCCCTCTCCCCATGTAGCCCTAACGAGACTTTTGCTTCGGCAAGCCCTCATCTCAAGGTCAGATTTGATAAAGCGGGACATACTCTTTGTCGAAATATCCATCTCCCTGGAGATGATCTTTTGTTTACGGAGAGGATTTCTTCGGAGAGGATGAATTCTGCTACTCGCGGCTTTGATCATTGCTGGAGTTCATACAGTCCGCGAGCAACCACTTCTTTGCCAATCTTCAATATTCTGAGTATTCTAAAATCGGTCAATAGTGCGAAACCCAAAGATTTTAAGATATTAAAAATATCTTCCGGCCTATTCCTAACATTATTTAATGCAATTATAGTGATACGATTTTCTTTATCACCCCACTTCACGTTTACTGATCAACGTTCGTGATTAACTAACTATGTATAGCAACACCATATAGGAATAGGGATTACCCATATAAATTTTCACGGGACTTCCCCAAATTGTTGTGATTTTATAGTTAACGGAATTTGTGTAACAGTATTTATGGCAGGAGTAAAAAATATTTATATATTTATGTATAATTATAAAAATTTTGACTTAAATGGTGACACTAGCCACTCTTGCAAATTGCCAATGATAGGGAAAAAATTAGAGCCAACCCTTTTCTTCTTGAAGTTCCCCTTCAAATACACTTGTCGTTTTCATCAAGCTACTTTACAGTCGGCTCAGGTATATCGAGTTCACAGCCTGCTACATATGTGACGTAGCATTAGCTGCTACAGAATTACGTAGCTCGGCTCTGACCACCCCCTCCCCCACGAAGCCCAGCGTAGCAATCTCCCCCTCCCCTGATCAAGCCACGTAAGTTATGAATGCCCCCTCATGAATGGTGGCATGGCGGACAACGCGTCTGACTTGAAATTGGATTCTTTCTAGGAAGGAAGCTCGAATCCTTACTATTATTAAATGAATTTGTTATTTATTATTTTAGCAATTATTTTTAAACGAATTTGCATAATCATCTTTAGGCGCCAGTAAAGGTGGCTCGCACTCAAAATATCCTTCAACTGCTGTCTGGCGGCGCGACTACATAATAGGGAAGTTACTAAAAATATCATATGAAAAACGTCGGCCAGAAAGGTCGTAAAAACACTTCATAATACTCTAGAAGACACAAACCAGAAGATTCTGATGTTCATGAAAACCTTAAAACATTCTCAATTATTTTTTTGACATAACTATTGCACATATACAATTTCTTTTTTATCGTTGTTAATGGCGTACACTTGTTAATAATTTATATAAACAAATTATTTTGAAATTTTCAAAATGGCAGAGTTGTGTGCTGTCCCCCAAAGGTCCTTCTCCGTGATGCTTGCAGCTGATGGAGATAATCATGTCCCCAGGGCTTGACTGAAATGAAAAAGTAAATTATTTTCTTATTAAATGGTGTAATTACTGTGATGTAGCATATCGACAAAATAGATATTTTTGTGCAAATGTGATCAGATTGAAAATAATTTAAATAATAGTATAATAAAACATAATTTAATTAATAATATTAAAAAAGTCATTGTAATCGAAGGGCACTTTTTATTTTAAAAAATTGTGCTTTATCGTAGATAATGTTACTTGTAAGATTTGTGCAAAGTTTTAAGAAAATTGGAGATATTCTCTCCACCAGTCTGAAAAAGAGTTTCCAGAAAAACGCAACAGAATAATGAATATTTTTTAGCATGTTCAAATCTTTCAGAACAGTGCTGGATTTTTTTTGTCACAGGGACATCATTAATCAATCAATGTACATGTGTGTATGTATATGAGACGAAACTGTATTTTTATAAGAAAGTAGGAAAGTAGTGGAAAAATTCCGTAATCAACTATAGAGGTCTCATTAGTGACATTAGCGACATCTATGTGCATTTAGGAGGAATGAAGAAGCTTTGGTGGAGGATGGTTACAACTCACATGTAAAGCGTGGTACATAATTTAAATATATATACAACTTCCAAAAATTAGTAGATATGGTATATTCTATCATGGGTGGAATGGCGAACGTTAAAGTGTAAAGTGATCACTCAAGCCAGCCGTACGATAGGTCGTAAGCCCCATGTACACCCAAAAGACTTCTATACCTACTTTTCCTTAAAAATACAGTTTTGTCTCTATGAGACATCTAGATATAATATACATTAATAGAATAAAGAAATTCGTTTAAAAATTCATTTATCACACTCGCTTCAAATTGCTGTAACTCAGCTAATTTATGAAACTTTTGAATCCATACATGCCCTACCCACAGGTCGTCCTAGTGAGAAACTGTGCATAATTCTGACAAATTAAAACAACATCCTTGATGACTTTCTCTACCAGGTGTGCCCTAAATGTTCCAGAACAATTAATTTTAAAGCTTATTATAATATTTACATATCCATTCGCGTCCATGCACATAATCTAACTGGAGGACATATTGTATTTATGCAGAGATCTATCATCTCAGACAGTTTGGTCACTGACTACTGGCCTCCATCCACATTTAATATTAATCGTCCACTGCTTATTTCACAAGCAGGATTGAAGCACGATAATAAGTCGATAACAAATCCGGAAAATTTTCTAGTAATATTTTCTCGCATTACCTACTTGTTGCGTGATTTATGAGAAAATTTATTTGGAAAACAATACATTTTTTATATCATTGTTTTATTACCTTGCGGAACGTTTAATGGAACTACTTACTTTTCAAAAAGGAATTTTCCTTTCAAATTGCTAAAACTGCGACGAATTTTTATCGTAGTTTTTTGAACTGGATATAAAACTGCAGGACATAATGTGTTTATCATAAATACATTCTGTAAAATAAATAAGACAATGCTGAGATATTTATTTTGGATATCCATATATCAATAACTTAATTATTAAATGGATTTAGAGTCGCACAAGTTAGAATAGGAATAGGGAATTAAAACCAGAAGCATCATAGAAACCAAAAAGAATAAAAAGGCAAGAATTTTAAAAATAAGACAAACAAAAAAGTAGGTACATTCAAACTCAATTTTTTTTTTGGCGTAATTTGCAAATATTGCACATTTCATTCTATTAGACATTTCTATTCTTTTCATTGTTAACCTATTGCCTAATGTTTTTCATAAACTAATTATTTTGAAAATTTCAAAATGGCGGGGTTATGTGCTTTCCCGCAGAGTTCTTCTTCTTCTTCGTGATGTGCACAGCTGGTGGAGACAACCATGTTGCCAGGGTTTGACCGAAATCAATAAATTGATTATTTAATTAATTAATTATTTTTTGTTAAATGATGCATTTAGTGATGACTCAAATTATTCTCAGAACTTATAAGAAGATAAAGTAAAAAAAATCTTTTTTTGAAAACGTCAAACTGGTGTAGCCCCTTAATTCTAAAAATACTGGCAGATCTAATAATATTTTAATGCTGACATCATGTACGTTCGGTCTTTTCGGATTTGCTCTGGAGCTCTAGACCGGCGTAGAGACGGCCTAGAGAATAATTGTATTTTTACTAATTTAATAAAAAATAATTGTTTTCAGTGCAACTACTTTAAGCAAACATTAATGAAATATATTATAAATCCAATATATCGAAATTATGAAATGTGCATTCAGTTAAAAATATTTATATCGAAATTGCCAACAGAAATGCAAATTCAGTTGAAAACTTCAAATTATTAACCAAATATTGAAGTGTGAGTATCAAAAATTGAACCGCGTGAGAGTCAGTAATTGTTAAATATTGTATTTCAGATGATTTTATGTTTTCATGTAAGTATCATATACTGTTAATTTATATATTTAATTTTTATTTTAATTTTTAACTTATTTAATAATTTTACCTATTTTTATTTTCTGCATGGCAATGTATCTGAGTGAAATTGATTTTACTGAAGATAATGAATGCATAGTAATTTCACTTTTAATATTTTTTAACATTCAAGTACCGACGTGGGACCTTTGAGGCCGTGGCGGGTTGACAAATTGTTAGATTTACCCCTTCCCCGCGCAGGAGAGACCCGTGCACGTCAGTAGCTGCGACGCAGCACCGACGCCGTTGAGTATGGTAGTAGTGCCGGCAAATATATTTTTAGTAAGTTATGTCAATTTTAAGTTAAGACGTGGCCTCTCAGGCCCAACGTCGGTACTAAAGTGAGTTTTTTGTTTGAGCTACAATCGTATTAAAGTACTTAATTTCAGGAATTCAGCCGTTAATTTGAAGGATGGATGTACCTGGAACGTCGGGAAGTAAACTCGGTTTACCTACAGATAACCAATACTGTTCAAAAAATCCACGTCGTCATATAAATCTTCTGAATCTAAATAACATGCCTTTGATCAACATTGTACAGCTTTACAAGATATAACCCTTACTTCCCATGTACACAAGAAAGGCAAATCTGTCATATTAGCTTCCTCGATGCATTATATTTAAGGTGTTGATATAAATAAAATTATATTATTTCACCAAGGGTGGAGAACAAAAAATAGACAAGAAGTGTTTGATATACACCAGCAGCTGTCAATCAAGAAGTTGTTGGCCCGTGACACTTTTTTTTAGAATTTTAGCCATAAGTTCAGTATAAGCATAAGCACATATTTTACATGATGTGTATCTAAATCAAAACACTGATTGGGGTTTATTTATAAAACAATTAGCTCGACAACTAGTATTAGAGCGTATGAAAAGAAGGGTGATCAATCTACGCTTGCCTCTTGAACTTCGTACGAGTTTAGCCAAAATACTCAATTCTGATATTCCAGAAACAGTTCAAGGTCAAGCCAACGAAGAAAAAGTAAGAAAAATATGTGCATCTTATCCACCTAAACTAAATAGAAAATCCACATATTAATGCTTCTCTTGTAAAAAACATGTTTGTTTACAGTGCGCTAAACAAATGTGCCCAGATTGTGAATAACTTTGTGGTTGGACATTTTTTTGTTATATAAAAATACCAGACTTTTTTATTTTTTTATAATAGATAAAACCTTTACGTTTTAAAAAAAAGTATATTTCATGTTTCCTAAGAAGTCATATTTTATTAAGATCTTTAATGCATAAAGTGCCATTTTTTAATTGAAAAATGGAGCCAAAGATTAAAAGCATTATATCTTCAAAATTTAATAAATTTGATTATTAAAATTACCTTTTATTTCGTAAGTAGATCCCAAATTAACAATATAAATTATATTTTGATGTATGACGTACGTAGTTTCTATAAAACTCAGTGTTGTATACGCGGCCTCTCAAGCCCCACGTCGGTACTAGTGTAACAAAAAAAATCACCTCGGTAGTTAGAAGTTAATAGAGATGCGGACATGGAATTCGTGTCACATCTATATTCTTACTATTTTCGTTTGTGTTATGAACAAACGACTATTTACTGGTGTCCAGGAATAGAGCTCGATACACTGACCACCAGATCACTAGGCGAGCGTCATGGCCACTACCCCAATAAGTTACATATTTCTTAATATTCTGATATATAATTTAATTAATATACATATGTTTAATTCAGAATCTGGTTTGGTGATCTCTGGTTAATCTAATAACATTAATTAATTACTTGTCATAGATTCTCAATAATTTTCTTTGATAATTTAAATCTCTATTTACCAAATAAATTAGTAAATACTTTAATCGTCATAATGACTTAAAATGTATATGATTCTACCTGGGCTAGCTAATATTAGCTACATAACAAATAATATAATTTTATATTTTTTTATTTTATATTTAAGCCCATAGACTTAATGTCCAGGGATATAAGTATTCAGTAGAGATAATTCATAGATACATAAGTATAAGTCAATACTTTTCTACTACCTTTTGATTACTGTTGAAATTCTCTTACATACTTTACAATTTACTATTTACTTTGTAAGTCTGTAGAGTCGAAGTCGGAGTCTTTGATTTGCAGTATGTAATATTAATGTAATATTAAGTGGATAACAAATAATATAATTTTATATTTTTTTGTTTTATATTAAGGCCCATGGACTTAATGTCCAGGGATAAAAGTATTCAGTAGAGATAATTCATAGATACATAAGTATAAGTCAATACTTTTCTACTACCTTTTGATTACTGTTGAAATTCTCTTACATACTTTACAATTTACTATTTACTTTGTAAGTCTGTAGAGTCGAAGTCGGAGTCTTTGATTTGCAGTATGTAATATTAATGTAATATTAAGTGGATAACAAATAATATAATTTTATATTTTTTTGTTTTATATTAAGGCCCATGGACTTAATGTCCAGGGATAAAGTATTCAGTAGAGATAATTCATAGATACATAAGTATAAGTCAATACTTTTCTACTACCTTTTGATTACTGTTGAAATTCTCTTACATACTTTACAATTTACTATTTACTTTGTAAGTCTGTAGAGTCGAAGTCGGAGTCTTTGATTTGCAGTATGTAATATTAATGTAATATTAAGTGGATAACAAATAATATAATTTTATATTTTTTTGTTTTATATTAAGGCCCATGGACTTAATGTCCAGGGATAATAGTATTCAATAGAGATAATTCATAGATACATAAGTATAAGTGAATACTTTTCTACTATCTTTTGATTACTGTTGAAATTCTCTTACATACTTTACAATTTACTATTCACTTTGTAAGCCTGTAGAGTCGAAGCCGGAGTCGTTGATTTACAGTATGTAATGTTAAGTGGAGTCAACGTCTTTATCAATTTGACACAAATTATCAATTTAAATTAATTGATAATTTGTATTGGTACCTACATGTATCGAAAGTGTATGCTTCAGAAATCAGGAAACAGAGCGAATCATCAATACCAGATGCATACGTACCCCGAATATGTACATTTATGCAGGTAGTCATCCTTTCGTGAACCATATCACTTTTCCTTGATCTAGGACATGCAGTTAAGGAGATCGAATTTGAGAATTGTGTGAAAAGGGAATTTCTTTATTATTCTTTCGCTCACACAAAATTACTCGGAGCAGGCCTATAAGATAGAAGTAGTAGGTAAAATCGTAGTCGAAGACGCGAAGATTTTTTAATAACTCCGTAGCCCTGACTTTCACTGACACAATAAAGTTTTACCTGACAGTTTTTTTATTAAATTTTTTTTTCTTATACATACTTTATAAACATTTTAATTGTACGATTGAAAGTTTGTAAACTTTTGAAATACAGTAATATAATTTAAATAATGGACGTAAAATGAACTATAAAAAACCAATACGCTTTTTCTGAGCCCACAATTATATTTAAAATAATACTGATATCGCCAGCCACAAGCTTCATAGTTTTAAACATGAATCACCTATGTGAATATATCTTACTGGCCTTTACTAGTTGGATAGTATCAACAACTGCTGTACTGATTCGTGAGTATCAAATATAAATTTACAGATTAGTTATCATCGTAGTATAGCCCTGGCTTATAGGAATGTACCTATATAAAATTCAGATGCACATGATACAAAAAAAAAATCCCATTCTGCAAAAGAACTCCAATCTTGCCTAAATTGAATTGGCTTATAATGAAATACATTGCTTTTTTTTTTCAAAATAAGACATCTTTTCTTCTTCAAACACAACAACATGGTGTATTTGAAGAAGAAAAGACATTATAATTATAATTTATAGAAATAAACTTTCTTTACACCACTTTTTTATTGAAAAAAGTCAACATATTTCAGAGCCCATGGCCCCTTCGTCAGGATACAAATGTATACTAATATAATTATCTGAAACATGTTGATTTTTTTCAATAAAAAAGTTGTTTAAACAAAGTTTATTTCTATAAATTATAAGACATCTTGATTGATCTAGCTGTAAGGCGGTCGTTTAGCTATTAAACTATCGGGGCTTCGAACCCGATCATTTAATCACTCATTAAGTTAGACTTATTTTCCACAACACAACACTAGTTTGAAAAAATAATTAATATTTATATGTATTCCATGTTTGCTTATCTAACTTTTAAAAAACTTTACTAATAGTAGAACTTTAAGTAGCTACCAATATTTATAATTGAGCCCTTGCCCGGAATAACATTGTATCCAACAATACCCTCATTCCAAGAAAAATTGAAAAAATGAAACCAGTTACGGTTTATTACATTTTATATTTTAAAAACATATAATTCTTAACTAATTTAAATATAAAATAAGGGTAAAAGGCAATTAAATTTCAATCTATTGTAAAAAAACATGGTGAATTGGTAAAATTGTAGGTATATGAAATTTTCACAAACAACGTTATTCCGCAAAATGTTTTTTATTTATTCTGCTTTACTTAATAATGCTTTTTAAAAACAGCATGCTCATATAACATGAATACACAAATGTCATCGAGGTCCTTGAGCTTAGCAGCCTTATTGGCAGTGGCAATTGGCAGAATACATTGAAGTTAGTTCCATGCTCCCTAACTGCATGAATTTTTTCCAAACGGCAGCCAATCTTTTCCGTCTTCCACAAAGAGGTGGTAGAGGCTATTATAGCCATCTACCACCTATAATAGGAGGTCCATGATTCTAATTCTTTGTGGAAGGTTCGAGCTCTGATTGTGATGCTATCATCAGTAAAGAGCTTTTACAGAACAATAAGTCTCTCGTACATACTAAATATTATCTCTGTATGTTTGCTGAATATGGTGTCGGACATTCAATTTCTCAATACACAAGACGAGATGATTACTTTGTTCATTGTAATTTAGTAACCTGAATGCTGATTGAATATTTATCTAGATATTAAAATGAGGAAAACATCACGGTTTCAAACATTTTTGGCACAAACTCGACCTTGCGAAAAAGAACGAGGAATTAAATAAACTTTTTGTATCGGTATTATATTCAGTTACGATATAAAGAGCACTATAATGCCAGCATTATTATCAATAAGCATTTCAAATATCAATATGGATAAATCAATTAAATGAAATTGGTTAACGTTCGACAAAATAATATTTTCACATATGAAATCACAATATCAATCAGAACTGCCAAATCGTATACAGCATTATTTCACAAACATGTTCTGGCGGGTCAAGTGCAGGCTTGATAATTTTTTTTTTTGGATCTTTCCTTTCCTTTCCTGCATCCTTCAACTTCTTGGCTTTGATATCTTTCAAGTTTAAAACATTAGATGATCATTTTCTCCATTTATTCATATGAATTAAACCACGCTCCACGATATTGACGCACGGCAACGCCGTTTTGAGAAACAATATACCTACAACGTTCTTCCGCAAACCGATAACTTTAAAATGCAACCAGAAGCCTTAATATTTTTTTCTTGATATATTATCTACCTTAAACGACGCATAATAACATACCCAACATAACGCCATCAATAACTCAACATTGACATTTGTGTTGGATACAACATTACTATCTATATTATTTATAATATTATTATATACTATATATATATATATATCTATTATATTTGTGTGTGTTTCTCTTAATTTCATTTATTTATTTTTTAATAATAAAATATATATATATATATATTATAATATACTATATATACTTTATTATTTATAATATAACATAGATCTCATCCAAAAATGCTAACCTATATATATTCTTCATGGTTTAGTTCAAAAGCATTTTTTTAATATTACGTAGGTATGTATATAATTTTAATTAATATTCATCCGAGCATGCTGACCGTATACATAATAAACCATATTTGCAATATTCACTTATGCTGAGGACTATACCTCGTTGACCTTGTACCTACTCTACACTTGTGCGTTAATTTTATATATGTAACTTGTACTTATACCGTGTAACTTATTAATTTAAAACACAATTTTCAATTTTATTTTTGTAATTACTCAACCCTAATAAAGCTAATTCTGTACCGTGTTTGTCTTCTTATTGTTATATCGTTGCTGGAATAACAAAGGATTGTATAATAAAAAAATCAAGACCAGTTGATAATCTGTGCATTAAAAAATTAAATAATATAATATTTATATTAATAATAATATTTAGAAGCCTGTGGAAAAAATTTTCTATAAATATATTATGAAACCATACATATTTATTTTTGTTTTACAGATTCCGCTGATCCGTGTGAATATAACATACAAATTGTTGACATCCATAATGAATTGAGGGCGAGAGTTGCGAGAGGAGAACTGCAAGGTCAGCCAAAGGCGGGGAACATGCAAAAAATTGTAAGAAATGTGAAATCTAAATACTTAAGAATTACATATTTTTCAACTGAATAAAGGGGATTATATCTATTTATTGCATTTACCACAGAATAAATAAAATAATTCTAGAAAACTTTATCGATAGTTTAGGTACTACAGTTAAACCCCTAAAACAAAAAAAATACAGTTAATTCAAAATTTGCCATAATTTGAAATTTTTCAAAGCTACAAGTCCCAAAATGTTAATTTCATAGTAGAAAACCCCGGTAACTCGTGATTCAAAATAATTTGTGTCCCCTTGCGGCAGAAATCAATACATTTTAATTCACACAATTCGAAATTTTTTTGAAATTTGAGAATATTGAAAAAATATTTCAATTTTTTTCGCAAGTGAGAATAATAAATATATCGATATCGGATATTTTGATAATCGAAATGTCGCTATCTTTGTAGTAAAATAATAAATATTGTTTTTTCGAAATGATTTCTTGAAATATGCAAAAATACAGATGTTTTTCAAAAAATTAGTGGCTTTTTCATGATTTTAACGATATTGGACATCATCGCATCATCGCAACATCGGGATATTCGCAATCATCGCGAATTTTTTTTCTACTTTGTATCTGACTCAAAATTTGGAAACTTATTCTTTAGGACTCGGCGAGTAATATAGGCGATATTTCCCCTCTATTCTCATACCCCTTCCCCCCCTGACATATTTTAGATGCAAATCTGTACCATTTAACCGATCGAACTCAAAATTTGGAAACTTATTCTTTAAGACTCAGCGGGTGACATAAGCGATATTTCCCCCCTATTCTCCTACCCTTTCCCTTCCCGCTGATATATATTAGATGCAAATCTGTACCGTTTAACTGATCGGACTCAAAATTTATAAACTTATTTTTTAGAACTCGGCGAGTAACATAGGCAATATTTCCTCCCTATTATCATTCCCCTTTCCTTCCTCCTGACATATTTTAGATGCTAATCTGTACCGTTTGACCGATCGGACTCAAAATTTGCAAACTTATTCTTTAGGACTCAGCGGGTAACGTAGGTGATATTTCCTCCCTATCCTCATACCTCTTCCCCTCCCACTGACTTATTTTCGATGCAAATCTGTACCGTTTGACCAATCGGACTCAAAATTTGGAAACTTATTCTTTAGGACTCGGCGAGTAACATAGGCAATATTTCCTCCCTACCTTCATACCTCTTCCCCTCCCACTGACATATTTTCGATGCAAATCTGTACTGTACCGTTTGACCGATCAGACTCAAAATTTGGAAACTTATTCTTTAGGACTTGGCGAGTAACATAGGTGATATTTCCTCCCTATTCTCATACCCCTTCCAAATGCAACTCTATCCTTCTAGATGCAAATCTACACTGTTCAAATCAAACCTTTGTTTCCCCCACAAATTTAATTTTAACTTAATCCTTACCCCTTGCAACGCCGGGTACGAACAGCTAATAAACGCCGGCAATATCGGCACTGAAACAGAACAGAAACAGAATAAAATCCAATTTGATGATTAAAATCTCGTGCACCAATACTAACGGAGTTTAATTTTTTGTTTTCAATTTTTGAATAACCATTTTGAAACGAGGTGGAGAATCATGTACAAATATTAATAATGGGTGGTTTTGTGGTCTCTTGTTAATGGAAATGAATTGTAATATTCTGGAAGTTACGTCATGAGATTCTCTGCAACAGGTACCTAGTGTTTGTTTTGAAATCGAGCTAAAATCAATAAAAAATTTATGAATTGAGAAAAGTTTCAAGTACCTTTGTATTTGCATAATAAATTTCATCTTCAAATAAATCATACAAAATCAATGTTAAATTATGTGATTGTATAAGTAAATTACTGAGAGAAGAAGAGTGAGAAATGCTTTATTAGCATGCTATCAATATATTTTTACATAATTATTATACAGATATGTGTTTAAATAATCCAAACAACAAACAAACAAGAACAAAAAATCCATTGGTTGGTTTAATATTCCCTTGATACAAAATCATTAACAATCTGTACATCACCTTTTACACAAAACTTTACAATATACCTATGTATATTTGGAATCTTCCACTTAATTAGTTGGCACATATAAAATAAAAGAACAGTCTCTGTAATCCGAAATCACTATAAACCAAACCTCCAGGAATCCAAACCATCGGGTCAATGAGGCGGGGTGGGTGTAGAGATGCATGCATTATAACAATTAGCCAACTTGTGAAGAGCTTGTGTGACATTCTTTCGCTTACCACATGTCATCTAGTTTGGTTGTAATTGTGTTTACTGCCCAAATGAGGAAAATACAAAAATGGCGGCTGAAAAAAGTAATTGTAAAGAAACATGAAAGTGAAAAAAGTTCTATGAAGTCAGCGAGGGAATATGTACATATAACATTGGTAAATACTCAATAACCATTTTGAATGGTAAAAAGGACATAGTTTTCGACTCTTGCATCTATGTTAAAAGGTTCCAGAAAACATCAAACTTTCAAATGTTCTAAAAATCCAACTATAAAATTTAAGAATGACCCAGAGATTCAGGCATGGATAACCAGAAATGATATGGAGGAATGTTAAGCAGTAATAATTGATAATACAGAAGAAGAAGGACAATAACCTAATTAAGTTTTAACACTTGTTTGGAGTTGGCAGTCGAAAACAATATGAAACCCACCAGATTATGCTTTAGTGCCAATTGCGTGATAAAACATATCAAAACCATGCAGAAGGTGCTCGTCAGAAAACAATTTCAGATTTTTTACTATGTACATAATTAACACATAATACCTAGTATGCGTTATAACATATCTATTACTTTTACTTAAAAAAAATCTTGTTAATACAATATGCATAAATTTTGTTTTATTTCTTAAAATTGCAGCAATCTGAAAATTCGTTAAACTGAATAGGCTCGGTTTTTAATTGTTCAGATTATAGGATAACTATACTGTGTTTTCTGTTAAAATAAATAGATTGTTCAATGCATTTATTTTTATATTATGTAGTTAATTTAGGTATTAAGTTGTTCAGGATATTATTACAGTACATGTTTATTGCTTTAGGCATGGGATGACAATTTGGCCCGAAAGGCTCAAGATTGGGCAAACAAAATGAAACTTCAACACAATCCATTAAGACATGAGGGTGAGTACATAATATTAATTCCAAGATGTAGAGCCTATATTTTATGAGTATAAAGGTAAATAGAGCAGGCTCAGTACAGTGAGAACATTGAATCGTGACTTTTACATAGACACATATTCTGTAGTATTAGTAGTAAAAAAAATAGTAATTGAATATTTATCTGACTGAATATTACGATATATTAAAATATGATGATATTGTGATAGGAATATTCCGAGACCAAGATTTAATTTCAATTTTTTCTCAAAATACATGCGGGTAATTCTCTTTTTTGTTATGGTTAAACTGTCCCTGTCCATTTTCGTGATGTAGTGATATTTAAAAATGTTAATTTTTGTTTTGTTTTATAATATAGGTTTGATGAACCCATATATGATTATGTGAAAGTCTTGCTTCAATGTTCCCTTTGCACGCCTTGACACACAGGCAATGCTGGATTTACGTACAAGCTACACAGGCTATACCTTAGGCCCCCACTTTCTTGCCCCCCCCCAAATGATTTTAAGTTAAATATTTATTATTTCACTATATTTTATTATTTTTATATATGTACTTCTTAATTGTATATCAGTTTAACCCTCAGTTTATCCGAAAATCATATTTGGCACTGACATAGAATATCTGAACTTATAAAGTGCTCCATATCTCAAATAGCTTAGGGCCTTATCAAGTCTAAATCCGGCACTGTACACAGGAACATAAGAATATACATATTGTAGATATAGAGCCCTAGCAAACGTTACTTAAGTGTACCATGCTGCATGTGTATTCAAAAAATTGTTTTTCTTGCCAAGGATTCAATTATTTATTTTATAATTAACAATTATAGATATTTTCTTCTCTCGGATCTAAAAAAATCTGGTAAAAATTTAAATGAAATAAATTGCAATTAAAATTAAACCTATTGATTAAGGAAAATGTATTTAAATATTTAGCCTTTCCGACTTTCCATAATAATATTCTCTTTCAGAAGAAATTGTTTACAATGTATTTTGTTTTATACATTATGTCTATACAGAGTGTCTTGGAGCTAGTATCAAAAATTACGAGAGAATCTTCCTCATTAAATTTTAAATAAAAAATATTCTTTACACTTGGGGTGAAATGTTGACAGTTACAGAGATAAGTGACATCAAAGTTTTTTTTTTCAATATTTCTCACATATTTTCTATAAAATGTTGTAGTATCACCACAGTAACTTGATGAAATATTAAAAATTCATTTGCTTTATTCATGATAAAAACCGTACAAAAAATATTTTTCAAATTTCTGCATTTTTTTAATAAATTTATTTGAGTTGTATCAAAGCGAATAAATTTTTAATATTCCATATAAGTTACTGTAGCGATTATCCAATATTTTACTGAAAATATGTCAAACAAATTAAACCTTTGATGTCGCTTATCTCCATAACTGTTAACATTTCACCCAAAGTGTAAAGAATATTTTCTATTCAAAATTGCACGAAGAAGACTCCTTCAAAGTTTTTGTTACTACCTATGGGACACTCTTTATACAGGTTGTCTCATAGCTAGTAGCAAAAACTACATTTTGACATTTTGACTCATTATCAAGGCAGGAATTCACCTGTAAAAAATTTTCTACTAGCCATGAGACACTGTATATTGATGGTCTATGATATCATGATGAAGAGTATAATAAACAAAGGAAAGTTGGAAACAAATGATAAATATACACTTTTTGTATTGCAGCTAACTAAAATTAACAACTTTTATCATTACACTTAATTAGACTTTTGATACATTTTTTTTAAATTTTACGCTTCAATAGGCCAAGAGGCCCAGTTTACAATTATAGAAGTGAAACATATCACAAAAACATCCAGGCTTTAGTAAATCACATAGATTATTGCTTGACCACAATAACGTGTCGTGCGACGACTTTGGAACTAAAACCCGCCCTGCCCGCACCCGACGGTAACCCCTAGCCCTGTCATTCAGTACAATTTTGTATTTGCTCGGGAGCTGTGACATCTTGATTACCAATATACACTGGTTTCTTTAGTACTGCCCAACCAAATTTCTGTTAAAGGCTACGACACCGGTCACGGGACATTCAGTACATTATGTATTGTGTAATAAATTTACAACCTGGCAACTTCTGTTATGCGACAGGGACGCCCTCCCTCGCAAGCCAATTTATAGTGGTCGCATTCTAGTTGTGATCTCAGCGGGAATTAAACTCGGAATCCTCGGTGTGAAAAGCCAGTGTCATGCCTACTGAGCTACTAGGGCTGCCATCTTAATTAATAACACTTTTTACAACACAGCTAAATATTTTAACTTGTGATGTCTTGGCCATCCCATCTCATTTATAACCTAATAATATAGTCTCAAAAATTAAATCTAAGCCTTGATGAAATTTCACTTTGACATTCACATAAATCTGTTATCCAAATATCTTGAATTTTTACTAATCTGATACTATACTTTTACTGTAACAGCTCAATACTGGGTCGGAGAAAATATGATGCTTTCCCACAGCACTAGAGAAACGAGTACAACATTTGACTGGAAAAATGTTATTTATAAGTGGTTCGGAGACCACAAAAAGTATAAGTATGGTCCCATAACAAATAATACTTCAGCCGGCTCATATCTACAAGTACGTACAATTTAATATAAACATTAGTAATGGTTTACTCTCTATAATATAAAATAAATTCTTTTTTTATCTTTTTTTGAGTGCATTCAAATGTTCTAACCATGGGCCAGCAGACCGCGCCGTGAGTCCCTTACAGCTCTTTGCATAGGCATTTATGACTCTTTAGACATTAACTCCATTTTCACTTCCACTCAGTCAGCCTTATGAATGGAACTCGAAAGACAGAAATCCAGTTTAATTCCTTAGCATAAGTGCTCAATTATGAAACAACTGCCTAAAATAGAAACAATCATATTTGATACATGGAATAGTTTGCCTAAAACATATGGTACATTAATAAAACTAGCATTTGCTGTTCTCACAATTTTTTGCTCTACATATATGTATTTATATTCTCATCTATAAATCAAATAATTTATATTACATAAAAAAAAAAAATTAAAAACCATGCTAATATTTTATGTTCTAATAAGTAAAAAAATAATTCAGCCTAAAAATGTTTATCTCAGTCTCCAAATAAAAGGTGGGCGCTTACAATATTGATATAGATTACAGAATTCTATTGTTGATAGAGGAAAACACCCACACTTGGCTCCTCTCACTTTAAAGTCAGCTGACCCCTGTTCTAGCTGATGATTTCCACTGTGAAATAATTGCAATAACACATTATGTAATGGCCTTACATACCAGGCTTATTATTTTTTTACATTAACTTATTTGTGATGGTTGTGGCAATAATGCACAGTCTTTATGAAATTCCATCTTTAATTTACAAAATTTTTTAGTCTTTTGTATATTACTTTGTATATTCCAAATGTGTCCGCACTGAAAATATATATAAATGTTATCTAACTTTTATGTAACATATCAGTGCTTAAAAATAATTTGATTTTATGAATACTTAACGCTTGATTTACTGATTGCATGTGAGGCGGATGGAACAAAAAAATTACAAATGTATTTATTTGATATGTATAATATTATGATGTATTGGAATATGAATCTATATTATTGATTATAATTAATTCAAAAATGATGTTGCATGTAGTGCGCACCCTATCATTATAAAAAACAGCAACAAAGCAACAAAATCGTTTGAAGTAGTAAAATGTGAAGTAGCAAGATTGTTTTAAAATACAAATATTTTTATATATTTAAAATTATATTTTGTACTAGCTATTCATACAGGTTGTTTAACTAAAACTGGCGTGTACACACATTTCCCACCCTGTAACCGCGCAAGCGCACGGGGTGACGTCGCACTGCATACGCATCTCAAAAAATCTCTCTCACACGTGATCAAGCTTATGAGCGTGACACAGACTGTTATTGTTTTGTTTTTACCTCTATTACGAAATACAGGTGATGTTTTGTTTTATTCCCTGTTTGGTTTGAACCTGTCGGTTTTTTATCAAATTTATTGTAGAATTTATTATCATACGTGCCGCAATAATCGGAACATATTCTCTAATATCTCAGTAAATTCTGTCTTACGATTCCAGTAAATAATGGCATACTATTGACAAGACGTAGTTTTATATAAATGACATAATTAAATCCCCGTGGAGGTGGCATATTCTCCGGACTGCTCCTTCATCTGGGCTTCTGGAGTGAGCTCGGCGGACCACCCTTGTATTGCTTGTTTCCGTGCGGAACATAGAGGTTAGAATAAAATGTTTTCTGGAAGAATTGGGTCTGGCAAAACATTAAGAGGACAATCTCGTGAAATAGTGTACAGCGTGTTTGACTATTTCATGCATCATAATAAAAACAGTGATGGAAGTGATCTTTTCATGAAGGATTTGTTAGATTTAACCTCGCAAGCGACTGGTGTTTCTAAGAGAAGTGTTCAGTTGTTTTTGAAGTACCCAAACAAGTTACGGCAGCCTTTCAAGCATCAACATCACAACCACAGCCTTCAACCTCAAAGGAACCAGAGCCAACAGTATCCACATCATTGTCGACTGTACAAATTGTTTTCAGTACACCAAATTAAAAGCGACCAAGGTTATCACAAAAATCTACAGTGGACAGCTTTGACCAAGAAGTCATCAAGTGAACTATTTACAATTCTCATCTGCATGCACTTATACACTTTGAAGGTGGCATTTCTTCCCTAAGGAAGATCGTTCACAGCCTAGGTTTTAGATGGAGAAAGACACAAAATAATAAAAAAAAGTTTATTGAAAAAAGTCACATATCTTTTCAGACTAAAACAATATAGATCACAAGGCAGACCTATAGTATACACGGATGAATCTTGCATTCACAGCTCATATACGATGCCACAATCTTAGCAAAGGTTACAAAGTGTCTACTTCTAAGGGGGATATGTTGGTCATCGTTCATGCCTGTTCAGAACAACGATTCATTCAGAATGCTTTGATAATGTAGTAAAAAGCAATCTAGAGATTATCACAATAATATTAATGCAAGTAACTATCAGAAATGGATCAGAGAAAAGATCACATCACACAGTGTAGTGCACCTATCACCCTATCATCCAGAACTCAATCCAATAAAGTTACTGTGGGGTATTATTAGAGGTAAAGTTGCTTCACAAAATTTTAAGTTTTACTTTAAAGTTGTAGAAGAGTTATTTAAAAAAGAAACCGAGTCTATTACTCTTGACATGTTCAGTCAATGATATAATAAACTGTAGATACGTTAAAAGCGTGAAATCTTGGCAACCCAAATTAAGGTAATTGCCTTACTTGGATCCGTTATCGAACAGACCGAAACAAAACAAAACGCCGAGTACGAAAACTATGCCAAAAAAATGATCCGGGGAAAAAGGAACAGAGTATCTGCACTATTGTAAGATTGAGTATGTTATTTTAGTCACCGTGACTTCAAATTACCTGATTTTTCTGTCTACACGCAGAACATTTGTGAAATAAGTGTGCTGCGATTTGTTGTCTCTTTCAATGCATTATTTGCTGCATATGAAAGTCGGCTAGTATGGGAATAACGTGTATATATTATAATACGTCAATGTGTTCAGTGACGTTTGGAGAAAGACACGACAAAATGAGGAAAAATATATAGAACTCGAACCAAAACTGAATAATTTCACTGATGGACCTATAATAAGAGTAGGACATTCCGATAGTGAATCATCAGATTCTTCTAGTGATAAAGATTTAAGCGGTGTAGAAGGATTGATTTGCGATTCTGATTTGAAACAATAATGTAACAAAATAAATAGGTATTATATTTCTTACAAAATATCCCATCGTTTTTTTATTTTATACACGACCCACCCAATTGACTCAAAGATTTTAAAACGGTGGTTTAATATAACAACCCTTTGATAAAAGTATATTATGTGGCAATTAAAACAAACATTCATCCGTATTCTGAACTAAACAATATTGCTATTTCCTTTACCTTGATATATATTATATAACATTGTGAGGCCGTTTTTTGATGTTTCATGTTTGACAGGTTTGAATTTTATGAATTAAATCAATTAGAAAGCTCATTATTCATAATTGTGAATAACTTACGGTTTATTTACGCGATAGAGCTTTCTGATTGATTGAATTCATTCATTTCAAACATGTCAAACTTAAAACATCGAAATTGGCGACAATACAATATTATACATACTTGTCAAGATTGGGATTAAGGTTTGACATCTCAATATTGCTATTTTCAGAATAGCACAGTTTGGCGGGAAATCTGTGTACGTGCCAGCTTTAGATAACGTAGCTGTACCCGGCATCACGGGTTAAAGATTGAGTTGAAAATAAATTTGTTGAGGGAAACAAAGGTTCCATTGTTTTGCAAAACTTCTGATTAAAACAATGCTTTCATTTAATCAAGGCTGGGATGGATAGGATGTCTAGGGAAGAAACGTGGCCTATTTTTTAATTTTGCATACATATTTCCGTTGGCAAATGCAAAATTTGGGTCCAATCGGTCAAGCGGTGTAGATTTGTACAGAAAATATATCTGGGGGAGGGGATGGGTTAAGGGGGAAGGGAAAATGCCTTTATTACCTGACTGGCCCTAAAGAATAAGTACATATACAAATTTTGGATCGGATTGGTCAAACGGTACAGATTTTCATGGAAAATATATCAGTGGAGGGATAGTGGGGTAAACGGTGGAAGAGGAAATGTCACCTTTGTTACCACCGGGTCCCTAAGAATATATGTCAAAATTTGTGTTAGATTGATCGGTCACACAGTGTAGATTTGTACAGAAAATTTATCAAGGGGTAGGGAGCTTTTTGTGGAAAAAAATAACCCTCCCCCCGCACTCCCCATGACCTACCTGATTAGATTGATAAATTTTGTGTTTAAGTTAATTATTATGTATACCTGATGATGAGAGGGACTGCTCCTCTCGAAACTATAGTAGTAATTTAATAACTCATATTGTGTGTTGTATTACAAAGTTAACATAAAACATATTTTAAATTATAAGCTGCACCACGAAGTATCTACCAAATGTTTCAATGATATTAATAATAATAGTTTTCATTTCAAGATTGCCTGGGCCGACACCAAGTACATCGGCTGCGGAGCAACATATTTCAAAGAAAAGGGGTGGTATAGCAAGCTGTACATCTGTTATTATGTACCAGCGTAAGTTGTATACATCATCCTTCAAATCTTTCAATTGTATTTTATTTTAGTGTCTCATTTCATATAATAAATTATTTTTAGAGGCAACATTGAAAGACATGTTCTATACAAGACAGGAAGTGGATGCGAAAATCTATGCTGTAATGATAAACGGTGTCAATCGCTGTATGGCAATATGTGTATTGGACGTACCGGTGGAAGTAAAGTGCCTAATTTAGGAAATATTGGCAATAAAGATGGGAGCAACATTAACAATGATGAAAGTAACATATATAATATTGGAAGTAATGAATATAATGTTGAACGTAATGACTATAACATTGAACGTAATGACAATAAAAATGAAAATATAAGGCTGTTGGAGACAGGTTCTAAATCTGATTCAAATTATTATTACTTAGATTTTATGCCACCAGTTTCATACAAAAGATCTAAAACAAAAGTAGAAGTTATCAAAGACTGGGCTATATGATAAATATAGGACAATTGATTTGTAGTAATTTATTTTACTTTTGAACAGAAACTACTTTTGAATCATGAAAACGAATATTTCTTACACATTTATAGAAAATAAGATTTGTAACAAGAAATAAACTTTTTAAAATATTTACCTCTTTTGTACTATTAGTTATAAACAGAGCAAAAAAATATTTTTTTTAATTTCAATTAACATTCCTATCGGAATCACTGCCATCTGTTGGCTCACTGGAATCTTTTTCTTTTTGTGTGACTTAACAAGAAAGCTATCCCTACACCCAATGACACTTGCTTTTGTCTCCTTTGAGAATTTTGCTAAAATGTTATATCGTATTGTTATTAAATAGATTCATCACTCGCATTGGCGGTGATAATCTACAAAATTTTGCACTGTTTCCCATAATTTACACATCTCTCCCAGCGATACTTTTTCTTCAACAACTGATGGTAATTGTTCATGAGAAAATTTCTCAAAGTAGACGTGAGATTCTCCAAACAGAATTGAGAATTCTCTTGGTGAGACTTTATCGATAAACTTGAGGCAGATGGCACGATAAGGAAATGATTTTTCCACAACTCTAGGAGGCTAAAGTTTGTTTCTTTGGTCATCTCGAAGCATCTCTAAAATATATTTTTTGGTTTAAAGCTCAGTTGTAATCACGTGAAGCTCGACAGACAAAGTATATAAATACTCGTATTGTAAGAGTTTGCTCATTCAATAAATCAAAACTTATTAACAATCTTGCAAGGTCCTTGCAGGCCAAGTTACTCGGAACCCAAGGTTTTAGTATATATGTGGGGTATAAAAGCAAAAGCAGCAATATCCAAAAAAAATAATGCAGTCATCGAGGATTACTAATTTATAATGTACTAAATTTGAGATTTTATAGGAAACTATAAAAAATAAAAGCTTTTGAAGGGATAGGTAGGTACATAAAATCTAGAATTCAGTACATTTAAATTAGTAATAGCAATCAAAACATTTTTTTCATTTTTTTAATATTGTTGCCTTTGCTTTTTTACCCCAAATATAAAATATTATGCATTTTTTAGAATTCTAAGTATTATTTTAAGACTTTGCCATCAAATGTATCTTTTTAATTAACATGGCACATATAATAATGGCGATAGATTAAATTTCTTATGAATTATTTTGAAGAATATCTAATGGCATGTAGGAAAATGGCATTGGTTTAATTAAAAGATGTGATGAACTCACAATCATCACACTAACTTAAAATCAATATATATTACAAGTAACTGCTGCTCTCCCAACATTGCATTGACGTGTTCCTAGTAAATTTTATGCAGTAATCTCTCGGTATTGGCGATTGTTATTCGCAGATCATAAATTTTTCAATATTTTTCCATTTTTAAAAATTTTCATAAAATTTTGATAGAAAATAAAATAATTTTTATTATTAATAATACAATAGTGACATAAGAATACTTAAAATTAGAACATACGAACCTAGAAATAATTTTCATGCCATCAAACACCACATCATTAATTCAGCTATTAGATTAAGGTGTAATCGCTACATTTAAAAGTAATTACGAAAGGCGATCACCCTAGAACTTTTTGAGTCTCCAATTACCTCAATATGGAAGAATTATAACATAGATCAAAAATATAAAAAACCCATTAAAGAGTTTCAACTGTCCTGCAAATTTGGCCTGAGATTTCGAATACATAACACTCACTTGTCATCTTTATAATGTTTGAGAGGACTCTGTAATGCTAGCCCGGTATAAATTATGTGAATTATGAAGGTGTATGGGAAGTTAAATGCTTATCGTAGATAAATTGATGGAGTTAGCTGGAAAACCACCTGACATCAAAAATAACAATAAAAATTATGACTGAAAAAACTGAACTGACTTCTAAATCATTAAAAGAGATTTTATCATTGACAAATAAATTGACGGACAAAATCACTGATGCGGATCCCTTATCAATTAAATTTAAACAAGAACTTGATAGTTCGGTTAATGCCTTGCCAAGGAAGGTGGAGCGGGAATTTCAAACACTCTGGCACTATTATATACATTTATTACAAAAAAAAACAGTTAAACCTTACGTTCTAAAGCACTATTACTAATTTTATAGGACGTTATCAGGTCGCCGTTGGTAAAGTTACCGGCAAACTTCTTGAAATTTTTTGGCATAGTGGGGGAATGCGCAAAATTTGGATCTCCTTGGTGGATGTTTGCCGGCTACTGTAGTAATCAAACTTTTGTAATGATTTCAATTTGAAAAAACCGTTAAAATTTCTAAAAATCCAAAATCTATATATTAATTACCTCAAGCAATGTCGTACGTTTCTGCATTTGGATGATGATTTTTATTTGTATACAATAATTTTGCCACAGTTCCCATTGGGTTGTGTGGCACAGCGGATGAACGTCTGACTGCGAATCAGAGGGTGCCGCGTTCGAATCCTGGCAGGATCGAAATTTTTTTTTACGGTCGAGAATATTTTTTTGTTGAAATTTTAATAACAAATAATTTTTTTATGTAACAAACCAAATTAAACAAAGATTAATTTTTTATACGGTACATAACTAGCGGTACATAATGGCGTTCTCGTGCCAACCCTTATGTATGGAAGTGAAGCCTGGAATTGGCAAAAGAGGAATGAAAGTAGACTGAATGCGGTTGAAATGCGGTCACTAAGACGCTTGTGTGGAAAATCTTTGGTCGATAGAGTGAGGAATGAACAAATTAGAAGTGAATGCAATGCTGGCTGTAGTGTGGTAGATAGAATAAAGAAAGGAGTGCTGAGATGGTTTGGTCATGTGGAACGTATGAACGAGGAAAGGATGGTTAAGAAAATATATGAGGCGAATGTTGAAGGCAACAGGAATAGAGGGCGTCCGCGAAAGACCTGGCACGATCAGGTACTACAAGTATTTGAGGATGGCCCTGTTAAAAGCCGCAACAATCGTAGAACGTGTATGAGAAGATGTATGAATGTGGCCGAAGCAAAAGTGGTGTGCCAGGATAGAAGAGTGTGGCGTTCAATCCTCTCTGCCTACCCCTGCAGGGAAACGGCGTGATGGTTAGTTAGTTAGTTAGTTAGTTAATTTTTTATATTGTTGTATAAAAGTAATCAACACTGCGAGAAGAGAAGAGAGTAGGTACCTACCTATCGAACTATGGTTTATTCCGCTCTGACTTATTAATCGGTTAGAAATTTTGAATAATTATATCTAAACTACCCGCAATTAATAGTGGAAATTTACCAGATACAATTGACCGCGAAGCGGCTGACATAGGCATAGGTAAACAATTGTGTTTGCTGCACAGCAAACATATTTGGCCGCGAAGCGGCCACAATAGCAAAAATGGAAGTTTGCCAGATACAATTGGCCGCGAAGCGGCTGACGTAGGCATAGGTAAACAATTGTGTTTGCTGCACAGCAAACACAATTGGCCGCGCAGCGGCTATCGCTGGCCGCGGAGCGGACATCATTGGCCGCGAAGCAGCCACAATAGCTGCCCGCAGGGACTAGCAGAAAGCAATCGGCGAAGCCGATTGCTTTCCTGCTAGTTATACTATAATTATTCATTTTTTAACGAAAATTTGATAGATCTTCTTGATCGTCGCTACGAGTCTACTTGCAAAGTTTCAGATCGATTTGATCACGGGAAAAGGGTTAAAAATCGATCCAAAAAAAATTTCATCAAGCAAACAAGCAAGCAGACAAGCAGAAGAAATATGACGCATCATTCAAAATACATGAATTGGGTTAAAATAGCTACAATAAAAAATATCAAATTACTTTTACATGCTCTTCTGTACAAAGATTAAATACAACACTAGGTACAAAAAATTTTACATTATATTTCTATAATTCTAATAGACATACTGTGACGTCTCCCGCCCGGGCACATTCTCACAAAGCACCGGGCGGGGGGCGCGGATCTCTCAAAGATCGACGCCCTCATCGGGTGGGGTTCGCACCCACCCGCACAGCCGAGCGGTCTAATCTTGGCTGTATGCGTGCACACACACACGCAACCATCCACATGAGTCGCTGGTATTCAGAAAGAAAAGGGTACAAAATGAGAAGTCTGGTTTTGTCGACAAGAATTGGTGTATTTACAAGAAAAATGAAACAAGAAGAAGAATAAAAGGCATATTTACATCAAAAACACGAATATTTAGAAAATAAAGAGATACACACTAGACTTAATTAAACTTACTCGTAAGTAGGCCTACACTAGATTAACCTAATCCCCATTAACCCCTATATTAAGACTAACCTATACCTAGATCTGTTACCGTCGTGGGAACTTCCCGTCCGCCTCCAGGCGGGATACCTCCACAGCGCGCTTCAGTGTCATCCAGACACTCAGGCTGCCATCAGCCTCAGCACCGCCAGGTGCCACGTGGGAATTTCCCGCCCGCCTCCAGGCGGGATACCTCCACAGCGCGCTACAGTGTCGGCTCGACACTCAGGCTGCCATCAGCCTCAGCACCGCTCGTGACTGGAGCCTTCGGACCCCCCGCAATGCAGATCCACGGCGCCCTCCTCCAGTCCATGGCCTTTGTGTCCATGCCACTTTGTGGCCAGGACCCACATAGCACCTCCTGGTGCTATGTGGGTCCTGGCCACAAAGTGCGCCTCCAGAGCGCCCCACCTACTCGGGTCCTGATGGACACGATGCCACTGCGGCACCTCAGACTCCCGGAAAGACAGTGTTGTCGGGGCTAAAGCCCTTATTGCGCTGACCCGAAAGCTCTCCGCTACCTCCGGCTGGAGATATCGGATGCGGAGTGACCCTCCTCCTCCGGCCACCTCCGCGCTTCCTCCTCCTACTCCCTCCAGGAGGGCGCTCGGTATACCAGCTACTATTGTAGCCAGGGTCCAGCAGCGTCCCTCCCACCTCCTCCGGAGGGCGCTCGGTATACCAGCTACTATTGTAGCCAGGGTCCAGCAGCGTCCCTCCCACCTCCTCCGGAGGGCGCTCGGTATACCAGCTACTATTGTAGCCAGGGTCCAGCAGCGTCCCTCCCACCTCCTCCGGAGGGCGCTCGGTATACCAGCTACTATTGTAGCCAGGGTCCAGCAGCGTCCCTCCCACCTCCTCCGGAGGGCGCTCGGTATACCAGCTACTATTGTAGCCAGGGTCCAGCAGCGTCCCTCCCACCTCAGGTAATCAGGTTTCCATTTTTACAGGGAAAACCCAGAATCGATGGTAGCTCGCTCCCACCCTTCCCGAGTCGCCCAAGGTAATCAGGTCATCCGTGTTACGGGATGACCCAGAATCTACGAACGACTCGTCCTGGGGAGGGCCCGGGAGCCCTCCCCCTCCAACTCTCAATTATTTGGGGTTCTGACGCGCCTTTTATACTCAATTTTTGGTTTGCATCCCTTTCTTACTGCTGTGATTTTTTGCTAAGGGCTGTCTTGTTCTCACACATTGCATTTTGCATGTTACATGTAATTTGGCCGCTTTCTCTCAGCCTTCAACAAAAAAATAGTCACAAAGTTGCAAAAGAGAAATCTCAGCTCTATTGTTTCTGGAATATCTCATCGGCCAAGAAACAGATGTCCCCTAGCCCCTAGCCCCCCAATACAAAGGGATGAAATGTGAAAGCGGCGCGCGCGGGTCAGGCCCCGGCTGACCTGCCGATGTATAATGATGTCTTTTCAAGAAATATTTAATTATTAAAAGTAACTTTTGCAGATTTGTTACCATACATTATATGCTTGTCACTCGGCCATTTTAGTTTGCGACCTGTTCATAACTTGTATTTTAATAAGGTAAATAAATTTAGTTTGCGACCTAATTAATTAATATATTCATGTATAGATAATCATAACATTAACTTTAATCTGTATTAAAATATGAATTCAGAGGTTTAAAAATTTGAATATTCAAAATAATAATAAAACTAGCTAATCTATCAGTTAACCATACAAATTATTCAAATTCATCTCGGAATATAATGATACATATGTCGCGGTCATCTGATTAAATTAGCCAGGTAATTGGACGCCTAGGCCGTTCATTAAACGCCGGCATCCAATTGGATTCCTAGGCCTGATTGAATTATAATTACCTACTAAACGTTTAACAACTTGGCGTATTGAAAGTCAGCCCTTTAAAGATGACTGAACAAGACAGCCAAGTGATTCAAACCTAACCGAACCTAACCTAACCTAAGTTTCTTTCTACTGACTGTGTGTGGCAGAGACTTGGGAAAATCAAATATTCGGACATATCGTTCGACGAAAACTGTCCTCAGCTCTTCACTTTATAAGTACATAGCTCAAAAGCGGTAGTTTAGTCAGTATAAGTTTCTCATCCTGCCAGGAAATCATGTCGTAATAATGATCGCTCTCAAAATTGATTTGTGGTATCACAAAAGATCTCGACAATGATTTTTGCGAGGCACGAGCTTTCAAAACTCTCGTATACCCTATTCTATTACAATTTTGTTGTCATTTGTCAACATTTGATGCCTCCCTGATATCACTCAGTATAGCCGAAGCAATAGCAGCGCCTGCTCTGTGCGATACACCATAACGATCACATACTTCAGCCAACTTTTCGAATTTTTTTGTGTTTTCTCAATTTTCTCTTCCTTTAACTATATTTCCAATGCCTATGCATCTGAAGGTTCTTTGATCTTCAAGAAATGGGTGGTCTTTAATCGGAACAGTTTTATTTTTTCCACATTTACAAGAAGAAGAATTTTTGCATTTGCATGCAGCAATGTCAAAAAGAATTGTTGATTTAGTTATAAAGTTTTCTATTTTATCTAAATACGATTGACTTTTTGGTTCTTTGTTGAATTTTTTCGATAGAAGTTTATACTATTTGCAATATGATAATAGAAGCTGGCTCACAATGCTTGCATTTTTTCAAACTTCAAGAACGATTCGAGCCACTTGAGAAGTGATGACTTTTGCTTGTGGTTCTAAACTACTTGACTGTTTCATTTCATGACGCGCCCACTCATAATGTCTTTAAACATCGCCATAAGTTGGTAACATAGTACTTTTGAATTTCTCAAAAATACGTAATTTCGTACGACCTCTAGTTTTTTTTGAACTTGACTGATTCGATGCCATTGTGATTCGTTTCATGAATGAATTAAACACTTAAATTTATTACATATAATATATAGAAACTCTACGACGGTTGAAAACAAGTAAGCAAACAAATACAATCGTTCGGTATGGAGTCTGACCTAATGAGGCGCGCATAAAACGAGCTTTCAAAACTCTCCAGCGCGACCAGAAACAAGCCGAAATTGCTCGAACGGGGGTAGGTATTTAACGCTAACAGATTATCAAAATAAACTTTAATATGGCGTTATCCTTATGCTGGCTATATTATTATTAGGGAAAAGCATTTAATTACTAATACAATTGGTAAATACAAAAGATATACCGTTCTGATTGGAAATTATTTTGCAACTGTTTCTATATTTCAAGGCCTTTAAACTAGCCAAAAGTACCAGTATTAAGGAAAACTGTAAATACAGCATTTAATAACATATCAAAATGCAATTTTTGAGAACTATTAAATTTTAAAAATCAAAAGTTGAAAAAAGTGACTCACCCTATTGCATAGGTATCTACTTCGTCAATTTTGCGTTTGATAAGACAACAAACCCCATTTACAATATTAAATAATTCGCTTAAAAGATTCAAAAATGAATAGCATGAATGCATCAAACGCTGGCAACACTGTTATCGCCATATTGCGTTCCTGTCGTCATCAGCGCGTCACTTCTTCGCGGCTTTTATTTTTCGTCTACAATCTACAACGCAAATTAGTTTCCATTAAGTTTCCGTTTATTTTTTCTAAACATGAGTAACAGTAATACACCAGCTCTTTTTGCGTGCTCGCGGTGCTTTTCACGGCATCCGTTTGAGGAGCTTTCTCCCGGTCAGCAGTTGTGTAAGGTAAAATTGCATTGACATTTTAGTTGTCATTTTGGATTTTGTAAAATTCACCTTGATTAGAAATTTGCAAAAAGTAATATTTTATGTTATATAATTTCATTTTATCGATGTATCTTGCTTTTTTAGGAATGCCGAGGAGCTTTTCCTGTGGTGAAGTGCACTTACTGTCGATCCGAATTTCAGCAAACAAGGTAAGTCATTAGAAGATGTATAAATGGAAATTATTTTTGATTATTTTTTTTACTTTTGTTTTTCTGAGTGCCCTGACGTGTTTCGCAATCTAAACCATTTACATACTTATAAAATATATGCATTATATATATATGGTTAATAAATGTTAAAATATTATTGCATCTATAAATCATAAAAAATGTGATGTTGATAATACCAGTGGATTATACTGCCAGGGGGTATATTCTATGTAAACAAATGCTATGCACATATACAAATGCATGCATAAAGAAATGTATCTAATTTAAATATCTATCAAAGTATAATACATTTGGTACATATTAAGTTGAAGCATTCAAATGATGTGCAAATAATATCTGAATGCTCACCTGGACCACCTAGCGCAAAGGTTTACATATGCAACAGATAAAACAGTGCACAAAATATGCATGTTACAAATTCAAACTAAAAAATGATATAATTTACTGTATATAAATCATGCTGTAGTGTTGTGCTCAGGGTTCAAAAAAATACGATTTTTATAATAAAAATCAAAAAATCGGATTTTTTGATATATATCCGATTCATATCAAAAATTGGATATATGTCTGAACTTTTTTTCCTCCTTTTTTGCATACGTCCATTGATACAATCGAAATTATTAGGAAATTTATTTTGTACATGAATTATTATTTATTAAATAAATGAATTGCATACTGAAAAAGCTAATATATACAATTAAATTATATAAGTTATAAAAGTTGCGTTTTCTAATGTAGTGTTATGAGTATTTGTTTCTTTGTGTGAAATAAATGGATTATATGAAACTAAACAAAATAAAAAATAATCATAGCACTTTTTAAAATACAACTAGCGCCATCTAGTAACAACCACAAATATCAAAAAATAACCTGTAGCCCCTTTTTTAACGCAGATATTAAAAAAGACAATCTGCAGCATTTTTAAAATACAACTAGTGCCATCTATTAACGGCCGCAGAAAGTTTTTTTGGATATATATCAAAGATAAAAATCAAGCCATTAATATCATGATATATCCTCGAACCCTGGTTGTGCTGCAAAAGATCTTCAACCAATCAGTGCACATCTAGGCACACAGCCTATTTGATGATTTATTTTTACCTATTTCAAATTTATTAGTGCTGTAATTAATTGTGTTGTGAAATTTCAAAAGAAACAGTGTTTTCTTTTCATATGTGAATGAAGAAATTAGAAACTTAATAACAGTCTTAGGGGTACTCGAGATCTGTAAGCACCCAGTGAAAATCAATAGAGATGATGGTCACCAACTGAAAAGTTCATGGCATCAGGTGCCTCAAAATCAATCTCGTCGTGGATTTCTTAAATATAGTGAACCGGCAATAGACCGAACAAATACATAATGCAAGACAACTCATCATATTACATATCTCCGACTCGATATTGCCACGTAATAAATAAACACAAACACATCCTGTTTTCGACATTCGCTAACCAGTTCTTAGCACATCACTGAAAACGGCACACCCTCCATTTGACACATTGCAAACCAATACCTAACCACAGTACCTATCAGTCCCAATGATGGACCCTGCAGTGGGATCTAAAACATCAGCTGGAAAGGTCATAAAAACAGCGGAATATCCCCGTAAACCCAAACCAGGAGATCCATATAATTCAATGATAAATTTCTGGAGGGCATTCATTTTTGCAGCATCATCTGTAACTGTGTGTCCATTTAAATAGGCAAACATTTGTTGTAATTCTATGTCCTTTTTATAACTCTGCGTGGAAACCATAACGATCCCTGTTTTCAATTGTCAATATTTCCATTCACTCAGCTTACGATACTGAATCACATCATAACTTCGAATGAAAAAATTCCTTAACAGTCTTATCACTATTTTTGCACTCAAAAAGTTTTTTTATTAGTTTTGGCAATAACTAAATCTCAATTTTTATAAATCCACAAAAATTAGCAACAAAACACCTACAGCAATGCGGCAACACAAATATTAGTATAACTAGTATTATATATTATTTTACTATTATTATCATGTGTACTCATTTTATTTTGTAATAATTTATTATTCACAGTATTATCATCCAAAACTGACACACACTGCTATAAAATATTCCCATTGTGTCACACAATGATTTTTATAATTGGGCATACTATATCCAATATAAAACATGGCCGACTAGGAAATGTTCCAAGCTGAAGGCAGACAACCAAATATTTTAACTAACTGTAAACCTGTGAAAAATCACAGGACATAATAATACCCTTGCGTGTAACTTGAGCTGCATGCTGATTGATGTGTCACATTAGGATGCCAGGGCCTCATTAGCAGCTAGTCATCATCAGTGTTGTAAATTCAGCGAATTATGGACAGACGGACATTTGAAATTAAGATAGTTTATGAAACGGGTTGTTAGAACTGTCGAATAGCGTTAACCGGTTGTGTGCCGGCCGTACGTAATGCGGAATGTACCCTGCTGTATGTCTGTCGCGCAATTTGGCGCACTTTCGCCATTTTTTAGACACTTTTTTGTGATGGTTATATTCATGTAAAAATCACTATAGGGTTGCAGTTTCTGGTTTCTCAATATCAACAGACTTCAATAATGACTTATATTTTAATAATTACTTGTACAATAATTACTTATTCATTAATTATGAAAATAATTAACGAAACTTGCTGTCAGAAATGTACGCACATGTTTATCGAATAAAACCATGGAAGCAATAACACTAAAGATATAGTATTTCAATATTTTCGTTCTAAATATATCAAAGAATATAAAAATATTTACTTCATTTTACCACTTTTTTATTAAAAAAAAAAACAAAACAAAAACTTAAGATACACAACGAATGATAAGCTTTAAAAACTCATAAACGCTGGTAAAATAGGCCGAATTCGCATACGTGTCTAGGGAGCTGTAGTGGATTATTTATTATTTTGTTTCATTTTTCTCCCAGTGGCGGGAAAATTCTCTGTTGCCACGGCCACTCAGTCGTGAGCAAAGCTCTTTGGTTCTGAGAGATGGTGGGTACAAATATGGTGGTCGGTAGGTTATTTTGCAAATGAAAACACTGGTGATTTTGATAAGTTACATATTACAGAAACACATGTTCTAGGGACAGGGGGTACATGGGACATATATTGAAATTATGAGATGTAGTCAAAAACCGCAGTATTAGTACAATATTTGTTTCAGGGATCACTGGTAATTTATAACCGAGAGACACTTGTAGCTTGACCAGAATTTGGCGGGCCGCGTTTTACAAAACAAGCGGTAAACGACCGGTCGACTTTTCCCAAGGACGGCCTGGCAAAAAGTGGCAGGCGGAGGTGAAAGTGGGAGAAATATAGAACCGCGTTGCAACTTGAAAACGGGGGTCGACGCATGCGTAGGTAGCTGATTCTTCAAGGACAGGCTTTCGATTGGGTAGTTTTGAAAATATGGCGTTCTTATTGGCACATCAGAAAACGGATTTGTACTAAACCAAAAGGAGGGAAAATGTAGATTTCGATTACCTACAATTACCTACAATTCAAATTTGTTGTGGCATTTAAAAATACCACGACAGAGCGCAGATCTGCGCTCTGGCACATTTTTTTGCGCAGATCTGCGCTCTGGCACACGACCATTTACTGTCATCTTGGTACTCGATGATGTACTTTTTACCCAAAAATAAGTGTCATTATTTATCCTTATATTTTTTAGATATCTATCCTATTCTACACTACCACACACAAGTCCCACCGTAATAATAATAAGTGGATCATTTATATAGCGCCGTTTTCGCGAGTAGCGTTGATATAGGGGTCACATAGGGTCCACTTCTAGACTATAATACTAACAGTAACACAATGGGCTGTTACCATTTGCATGTTTCTAGGCTCCGCGGGCGCCTGTTGTGGCCATCAGTAGAAGTGAGTCACGATACATCTATGTGATTTTCTCAATGTTTGTGTTGTTTTTGTGATATTTTTGCCACATTAATTTGGTTTCATGGCCTGTTGTAGCTTCAAAAATTGTATATCAATGTGTTGACCATTTCAGAATTTCATATTCCTAATACTTTAAATTGTTTGCCTTGCATTCTTCCTTTCACGTTGATCTCTACTGATATTTTGAATACTTCAGCTTGCATTCCTCCATTTACGTTTTTCTTCTGTCAATTTAGCAAAAAAATGAGTTTAGCAACAATGAAATGAGCGAAGTAAATTCACGCTGGAAGTAAATTTTTTCTTAAAAATATTAATACAGTATCCTTTTATTAAAACAATAAGTTTAAAAGTAATAGTGTTAAAAAATTTGCTAATAAAGTTTGATTTGTATTGTGTAACATTGCCAATATAAAAACAGCAAAATGGCAAAATCATATCGAAGGTGAAAAGTAAAAAATGACCAAGCAACAATTTGGCCGATATTGAGTTATATATATCACCGGAATCGGAATATTTTTCTGCATCGATTGGTCCTACTTACAGGCTTCTGTGATGATTTTTGATGTCGCTTAGATATTTTGTATTTTGTTGAAAATTTATAGTTTTCTGCGACCAAGAGACAAAATTTTTAATGATTTTTTAAAATATTACATTTGGGACTTTTTTCAAAACTACTTGGTAAATTAATTGCGTTTTTTATTTACAATATTTTGGTTTTTAGTCTCTTTTTCCTGGTCTTACGAAAAAATAATAATTTAGTTACATAAATTTACCCTCTTGAAGATGGGTTTCTTTTATGACTTCAGCCTATTTATCTTACCTTAAATATTTGCCATTAGGCATTTAGATATTTTTTATGAGCTCTCATTTACAATAACATGTTGTTTAGTAATTTTTATTCTTAATTTAAAAGAGATAACATTTGTCGCTTAGGAAAATATGACCTGCAGTTTTCTATATAATTTTTGGCGCTTAGATATTTTGTGCGGGAAAATTTTTTAATTAAAATGGAATTTGACCCTTCCGCGCGTACCTTGCATTGTCGTTTGCCCATGCTGCAAAGTGACCATGGAGTGGCTTTTGGGAACAAAAAAACAATCAGAGTGCCACAAAGCGTCGCTTAGTTAAGTTGTCTGCGGCTTGGATATGGTATCTGACCATTTTCTTGTAGTCTCGAGAATTAACTTGTTTCAAGGCTGGAGGTCCAGAAAAAGAACTGTACCGGCTCCGTCTAGAATCAAAAAAGAGAATTTACAAAAGGACGATTTTAGGGAGAAGTTCGAAAGGAAAATTGTTGAAAGGCTGAGTGTAAGGAGGGTGAGTGATCTTAATATAGATGATGCATGGGATCACTTAAAAAATACCCTTTGTGGTAGCGAAGGAAGTCTGTGGAACAGCTAAGCAGGGATGGAAGAAAAGGGATGCATGGTGGGATGATGACATAAAGCAATTAGTGAAAGATAAAAGAAAAGCACGGCTCTATCTTATGACAGTGAGTGGAGATGAATATGCAGGGGCAAAAGACGTATACAATGCGTGTAAGAAAATAGTGAAAGAAAGGGAGGAAGGTTTGAAAACGTCTAAGAATTTCGGGGAAAACATAAAATTTTTCTGGAAGGAGGTGAAAAAAATCTCGATGTGGGAGGAAAGCAATAGTATGAAAGCTATTAAGTCTGCGAATGGAGAAATGTTAATGGATGAGGATGGAATAAAAGATAGATGGATGAATTATTTTCAGGAAACATATGAGAGCGAGGCTGTAATAAAGGAATCCGTCGATATACTCATATGAATAACGAAAATGAAGTCAGTGAAATAAGTATGGAAGAAATAAAGTGTGCAATAAAGCATATGAAGAATGGTAAGGCTGTGGGGTATGATAACGTTGCTGCCGAATATATCATATTATTTTATAAATGTTTGAAGGAGAGCCACACCTCTTTGGATTGGAGGAGAGCAGTTATCGTGCCTCTCTACACAAGTAAAGGGTCGAAAATGGAATGCGGGAATTACAGGGCAAACAGCCTTTTAAGCTCGGTTGGCAGACTTAATAGAAGAATTTTGATAGAAAGAGTAAGGTCGATGACAAAAGAAAAGGTATGGGACGTGCAAGGGGCCTTTGTGGGTGGAAGAGAATGCATGGATCAGATATTCTCTGTACAAGTGTTGACGGAAAAGTTTTTAGCGAAAAACCAAAAACTTTTCTGTGCATTTGTAGATCTGAAAAAGGCTTATGATAGAGTAATAAGAGGAAGGTTATGGAAGGTACCCTCTGGTTACAAGGTGAACAGTAAACTTATACACGCAGTTGCATCCCTTTACGAGGGGAGTACTGCGTGTGTAAAAATCAATGGATCATTCGCACTATGGTTTGATATAACAAAAGGTATCAAACAGGGTTGCGTAATGTCTCCATGGCTGTTCAACTTGTATATGGATAATTGTGTGAAAGAACTGGAATGTATGAATGTAGGAGCGAAAATGAGTAATTTGATTGTATGCTGTTACTGTACGAACGCGGAATGCAGTATTAATGGCAAATAGCGAACAAGACTTACAAAGTCTAGTAAGCAGGATGTATGGTGTATGCAAGGAAAGTGACCTTATTATGAATGTAAACAACTCAAAAGTGATGGTATTCGAGAAGGTGGAAAGTAAGACAACGTGTGAAATATTAGTAGGCAATGAATGTTTGGAACAAGTAGATGAGTTTTTGTACTTGGAAAGTATGTACGATAGAAAAGGGAATGTTGAAAAAGATATAGAGAGAAGAGTGACTGCCGAGAATAGGCTGAACGGTGCTTTAAATGCAATAATTTCTGATAGAAATATGTCTACCGAGGCAAAACTAGCGGTACATAATGGAGTTCTGGTAATGACACATATGGAAGTGAAGCCTGGAGCTGGCAGAAGAGGAACGAAAGTAGATTGAATGCAGTGGAGATGAGTTCCCTTAGACGTATGTGTGCCAAATCCATGTATGATAGAATAAAGAATGAAGATATTAGGAATGAATGTAAAGCTGATCGTAGCATAATACATAGAATAAAAATAGGGTCGCTCAGGTGGTTTGGGCATGTTGAGCGAATGAATGAGGAAAGAATGGTAAGAAAGATATATAATGCAAGTGTTGACGGTGCCAGAAAGAGAGGGCGACCACAGAAGACGTGACATGACCAGATTAACCAGATACCGGAAGATGGTCCTGTTAGAAGCCTTAACAACCGTCGAGCTTGCATGCGAAGATGTATGAATGTAGATGAAACGAAAGTTGTGTGTCAGGACAGAAGAGTGTGCCTCTGCCTGTCTCTCTGCCTACCCCCACGGGAAACGGCGTGATGGTAAGTTAGTTAGTTAGTTAGTTAAAAGTGTTGTAATTATCATTTTTATTACTTTTTTTAGGATGAAGCGTTAATAAATCAATATACTTTAACTATTGCAGTCGCAAGTACTTCTAAGTACTTCAAATCTGCAAAGTCAAGTGTAATCGAAATTCAGTCAAAAAACTAACGTGCCATGCTGTTGATCACGTCTGCCAATTTCAAAGCAAAAATAAGAGGATTTAGCTAAACTTTTTGAGGAAAAAGTTATACCCACTCATTTTTCCACATTCCACATACATCAACTGAAAAAAAAACAGTTTGCCTGAATCAGATTAAATTATTATATCTATAAAGGAGTAGACTGTTTTTGCTATTAATTATATAGTTTCAAAGTGTAAGTCTATTCCTAAAAACTTAGTTACTATTACTGCTATAATTAGTTAGTGTTTAATGAGATAGGTAATAACAAATTTATTTAAGCTATAACTGAATTACCTACCATGTCATTTAAAGTGATAAAGATTTCAAATGTGAACATTAGAATCTCAATTCAATACGAAAAATAAATAACTGATTGTTAGTTAACTTTGTAAAAACCACTACCAGATTTTAGGTCTACTGGTTTCGAGACGTACCCGTCTCTTCGTCAGGACCAACACTACACCACTACATTCACAACACTACACACCTCAACATAGTATTGTTACACTTCCACCAATAATTGATCGCATGCGTGTTAGTCTTGTCAGGGACAAACATGCATTGATTATACATACAGCCCTTTGCTCAATTTAATGTCCACAAAAGATGGGGTAACACCCACTTTAGACCCCGCCCCCTCTCACTCTCTTTCGGTAGATCCCTAATGGTTCATTAGGCTAATCAGTGAACACTAGATGGACACTATTTAATCATGAAGCATTAAGCAACTTTATCCTGATCATAGAAACATGTTTCTATTGTTTAGGACTTTTTTCCACACACAAATTCTGTAAAAATATTTATATGGGACATTTTTCCTATTCTGACAGTGACTGTTGTTTGTCGGTTGGTGATTTTTTCCTGATTGTAATTTTGATTAAAATATTACTAAGCCACACTAACTTCTTAAATAGCAAGCGAAACGAGAATCTATCCATGGCAGTACATAAAGAATCTAAACACCTTTTAAAATAAAATAAAACAGAATTGTGCAAATTTAATAAATAGATTTTTTATGAATTTAAAAAAAAAAATTAACTTTAAACGGCTCTCCTGTAAAGTTAGCTTCATGTCCACCGTTGATATGTAAAAATAAAAATGCAGTAATGAGGTGCACTGATTATTTTAAAATACATAAATAGCAGGCACGTGTGCAGTGACTGCATTGAAGCATGACTTTTACGTAAACATATATATGGGAAAAAAATCTTAAGCATTTATGTGATAAAATAATATTATATATTATATCTGAATGATATGATAATAATTGTGATAGGAATATTATGAGAAATTTCATTTTTTTTTTCAAAATATATGTTTGCGTAAAAGTCATCCTTCAATGTACTGACTGCTTGCCCCCGATAATTTTTGTTTAATGTGTAGCAATATTGTACACATTCATCTCTTTAAGTGATTCAAATAGTAAATAATATAATATTTGTACACATTAAATAATCTATATAGAAGGGCTGTACGATAAGTGCCTTTGAAGTATAAAAATATATTTTTATATTTTGATTCCTCAAAACGTAGTCCGCTTTCAGCCCGATACATTTAGTCCAGCTATATTCCAACTTTTTTAATACATCCAAAAAATAATGATTTGTCAAACTCAGCACATAGGCCTCTGTTTCGGCGACTCTTTTGACATAAACTCCTTTCCACCAAGCCATTTTTCATGTTAAGAAACAAAAAATAAATCACGTGGGGCCAAATCTGGAGAAAAGGGTGGATGAGGCAGCAATTCATTGTGTTGTTCAAACTAGTGCATTGTCCCATCCAAAAAATAAATCAAGTCACATGCCACACTACTTTATTTCCACGGTTGCAAACGAACACAAACTTGTTCACTTTTAAAACAAAACTACTTGATACACCTGTCTGAGATTTTGATAGGCGTCATTCCAAAAACAGTAGCGTCATCAGTTATTAAACACTGGTCGTTATCATACAGACTTCATATTTATTTTAAAACAATCTTACTACTTTTAATGTTTTCATATGATTTTCCTATTTGACATGTGTACCTACATTAATAACTTACTGAGTATTCTGCTTCTATTTTCAGCAAAGCTAATACTTCAACAATTTGCAAGAAGTGTGAGCAGAATGTCAAGGCTTATGGAAAACCAACGGCTTGCGAATATTGTAACATCATTGCTGCCTTTATTGGTTTGTATTAGACATGTATATTGTTTTTAAGAATAAAATATATCAACTACAGTAAAACCTTGTTATTGCGAAATCCAAGGGACCGAAAAATAAAATTTCGTAATAAAAAATTCCCATATGTAACAAAAAAAAAAATCCTAATGTGTATACTTCGCGTCATAGAAAAAAAATGCCACCCTTAAAATGATCGCAAATGCTTTTGAATGAGACCCCATTGTCAGTTCATATGGATGTTAACTAGTGATGCAACGAATACTACTTTCAGGAATACGAATATCAAGTCTACTATTCGGTGAATATGAATAATTTAACAACGTAATAAATAATACACACTGTTCTTTTTTACTAAGAGATTTAGTAATTAAAATTTACCACTGGAAATTTTATATTTGTACCGAAAAGCACATTTCTTTTATCCGTTTGTACATTCCCAGCGGTCGAAAATAAATATCACTTTTTTCACGCCTATGAGAGCTCATGTTATTAGATTTAATTTGAAATTATTTTATTAAGTTGAAATTATTTTGTTAAGAGTTAACACTTTTACACACAACGGGAATAAAATAGAACAAACAATACATATTACAAAACAAAAACCACATGACATGAGCACCTAACCTTATTAATAACCCAACGAAACTAGATGAAAGAACTCATGTTATGCTATAAAACAAGTAACAATTGACAACTTGAGAACTCAACAAATCCATTCATTCAATGTTGGGGGTTATTCAACTATAAACAACCCGATAATAGAGTGCATAGGATACACCGTACACAGCCAAACCGTAATTGCGTTCAGTTATAAATAGTTTGTTTTTCTTTATCTTCAAACAGGTAAACCTTACTCAGGCAGTCGAAGTGTAACACAATACAAAAAATAAGATATGAATAAAAAAAATAACTATTAAAAAAAAACTATTAATATTCTTGATGATATTCAGCGAATACGAATATTCGTATTCGTTGCATCACTAATGCTAACAAAATAAGGAATATTCAGCAAACAAAGAAAGTTATTTAAAACTAATAATGTCCCTTAGGAATCTGACATTTTTTAAATGAGTAGTCACATAAATTTATACTTTTCCGCAACTTCTCGTGTGCGGTAAAATATAGGTCTCTTAAAAATATAATTTATTTTCTCTTATTTAGTTTTGTTTTTATTTAACTCAACTATTTGTCTCAAAATATGTACGTATCTCGCAGATAATTTGAATCAACGCATCCTAGACGACGTGCACAATGCAATCAATGTAAATGTTCAGTTATAACGTAAAGAGTGATGAAAGTTGGTGATAATAGTATGATTTCAAAGTAAATTAAAAGATGAAAAAAAAGATGATAGATAATAATAAGTACAGTATCCGGCAAACATCTTGAAATTTTACGGCATAGTGGGGGGGAAGTTTGCGCTTGTACCATTCCACCAAAGAGACCCAAATTTTGTCTTCTCCCCCACTACGCCAAAAAATTTCAAGAAGTTTGCCGGCAACTGTAAAAGAAAGTAGAATAAAAGAGAAAATGAAAAATGTTTATAAATTATCGTAGAGGTGTTCAAAGCGGCCGACTCGAACTCCACAGGCGATGCACTTGCTGCGCGATTGTGCCCTGCCGACCGACGTCCATTATAGTGCAAAAATATTTCCACTAAGTGAGTTGCAAATTACTAGTGGAAATATTTTATGATTTAACTTTTTGCCCTATCTTTTTAATAAAAAATACCGTCCATGTTTATATAATACTACCTTACCTTTACAGGTTCGCACTCCTTGATTTTTATTAACTTTTAGTCATATTTTATCATTTTGTGTATTGTTGATGCAATTTTTTTATATAACTTTTTGAGTTCTACAACTTCTCTATGGAAAGTATTTAAATATCTCTTAACTTTAAGGCAGCGTTCGTAAAAAACGCATCGCTCGACCATTTTTTCCTCGAATTTAGTTGTAAAATAGGTCACCAGCCCTTTTATTTTAACATGATAATATATAACCTATAACCACCCTGAAAGTCCATTCTAAATATTGGTGAAAGAATTTTTGAAATCGAATGAGTAGTTTTGGAGTTTACCTCCTACATCCAGACTTACAAACTCACAAACTTTACCTCTTTATATATTAGTATAGATTTATAAAAACAATAAATGATTTCCTGAATGTTTTACAATATACTATCCACAATGTTCATTATAGTTAGTTTCACGAGAATGTTTGCATAGATACTTTCTATGGGAAAAATAGTTTCTTATGAATCAAAAAAGTTTGTATTAAAATGTCTATGTTGATATACTTCTAAATTAATGGACTGTCACTGATGTGTATAGTGTTCTGAATAATATATCTACTATTATGTATAACAATAAATTCAATTAATTAGGTAACAAATGCCAGCGCTGTACTAACTCGGAACGCAAATATGGACCTGCCGTTACATGTGAAGGTTGCAAACAGCGATGTGCTTTCGATCGTCACGATGAAGACAAAAAGGTAAAATTTTATTGATCATAAAACACTTATTTTACTTACAAATTTAGCTCTGTATATTGGTTCGATTAACCCTTCTCGAGCCAGCAAAGCATATATAGCGTGATGTAATCATTATTATTTCTTAAATGTTCTATATTTTATTGTACCATTTGTATAGCGACACGTTATTAATATGTTCAGCCTTAATACAAATATGCAAAAAAGCATAATAAAGCTCTGAATTATGAGTATCACAATAACAACAGCGCATTCATTCTTCACAGACAATTTTTTGTTTGGTGATACAAACTCTTTATTGCAAATGTATAAGATCTGCTCGGAAATGTGTAAATTCTGAATTGTTGCAATATTGTTAGTGATTTAGAAGCTTTTTCGCTAATCAGGGGAGTGCATATATTTCCTCAGAATACTTGAGAATCTGCCAATTATGAGGAGAATGTCAATGATAATTATATTTAAAAATTATAAACAATGTTTTTTTCTCTTATTTAGGATGTAAAAATATTTACAGAAATGTAATGATAGCTTAGATGGAATTTTGTTAAAAATTATAAAAAATGACAATTTAATATGTGTTGTGCGCATATATAGAAGTATAGTTTGGCACTCGATGGCTCAGAGTATTGTCAATGTTAAGTAATTTATAATTGTTGTGATTACAGATAGATGGGAAACTTTTATGTTGGCTGTGCACCCTGTCCTTAAAAAGGGCTTTAGCAAGAACTAAACAAGTTGAAACAGATAGAAGATCATCCATTAAACCACGATCCCACCAAAAGTAAGTTTCATAAAAATGTATCCTTTTCACACAGGTGAATCTATTTAAAATGAAAGGTGATCCGTTGTTTTGTGGACGACAATAAAATGTGCAAGAAATGGCAGAAATTCCACCTACTACAATTCTCAACACTAATGTTGTGTTTGGAATTTATTATCTTTAATAATACTAATTTTGAATAACCTAACCCTAACTAAAATCTAATAGTTGATCTCATTCTACTTTCATCTACATTCTATATAAATAAAAATGTAGATGTTAGTTTGTACAAAATCGATAATCTCTGAAAGTTCTTCACCGATTACTTTGAAATTTTGACACAACGTTGCATTCGAGTACGAGCGTGTCTTTGTAAACTTATTTGTTTTCATATACCTACTATTAATTTATATAAATAAAAATGTAAATTTTCAATTATCCAAAATAGAAAATATTATGTATTTAAAATTAATTAAACACGGTAAATGTAAAAATTCTTCTGATGAAAACAAGACAATTTACATTTTCATTTTTACAAAGCAACAGCAGCGCCGCAGGTGAAATTTTTGCTTTAGATATGCTCTTCTGTGTGGTATATTTTGTTGCACGGCACGGCACACAACGGAACATCGCACTCATAACACATAAATATGATACACTTTTACACACACATATTTCAAATAAACGCAACAAAATTGCGTGTATTTTTGTTAATAAATCACTGTTAGTATTCTATTGAATCATAAACCAACAAAAACTAACAAATATCGAAAAACATATTGTATATATTTGTGTATACGTGTACAAATAAATCGAAAATCGAAAAAAATAAATCGTATTTCCCATGCACTTTGTGCGTGACCTTGTACAAATAAATCGAAAAAATAAATCGTATTTCCCGCGCACTTTGAGCGTGACCTTGAATGACGGAATATTTGAATTTCGATTGTGCAACACGCGTTCGAGGCGACATCTACAACTTTCCTATATGATTTTGACGGCAGAAAAACTTCTGTTTTGATTGTTGATTTAAAATATAATCTGTGATGTTTTTGAGTTGAAAATAGAACGACAGGTCACCACGGGATTTCTCTATTGGGAAAAAATTACATTTTTGAAATTCGATACGCGGCCGTCGAGAAATAATTAATTACGTAACCGTCGGATATATGCGTCGGTGGCCCCTGGGGACAGTCACGCTAGGGTGCACGGGTGCGCCTTGGACCCAGGCTCATTAAATTATGAAACATTTCATTTGCCAAAAACAGGGGAGTCCAACATTTATTACTTATGCTCTAACGATTAATCCCGACTTGAATCAATTTCAAGTCAGTGCATACATCGGGTCGATGTTTGACATTTAGCGCAGTATAAAATCGATTAGTGATTGATATTATTAAGGGTCGTATCTCAAAATTCCCAGCATACAAGTCCCATTACAGCAGGAATCGGACTACCAAAAAATACTTGTGAGGCGATTTGAATATACCAAAAATGTACAATTTGTTTGTGGAAGAAGCAAATATGCCAGAAATTCCGAAATTGTGGAACTACAGGCAAGTATTCAACAATGAGTTTAATTTGGGGTTCCACATACCTAGTAATGAAACTTAACAAACCTGTGACAAACTTAATTGTCAAATTTAGGATAACAATCAATAAAGTCAATTTGGGGAAGGATCTAGAAGCGCACATCAAGGTGGCCCCTTTCAGATATGGATTAAAGAGGGAGGACAATGCTATTGGGAGATCAAACCTAAAAGAAAGCACTAATAATGTTTGATCTAGAGAAATGTCTTCCAACGCCATTCCTCACAAATAGCCAAAGCTTCTTTCTACCTTGGGAAATTGTGGACACTCAATTTCCCAAGGTAGAAACCGTATCACGATGATACGGAAAAACAAACCACTGCGATGGTTTGGGATGAAACTAAAGGAGACAGGGGAGTGTTGAAATTGGGTCTTGCCCATTGAAATGGGCACTCAGTGGTGTACTAAGTGGAATTAAAGAATTGATTTTGTGGTCATATAACTGTCCCAGTCAAAGCCAGAACGTGCCGACTGTGTATGTGTGGCTAATGCGCAAGAACCCATCTCTAGAGTGTATCAGTCACAAGTTTTTACTAAGGGGACACACCCATATGGAGGTAGACGGGAATCACTCGATCATCGAAAGAAAAAAAAGGGGGGTTAAAAATTGTAACTCCATGGGACGGGTCCCAACTCATTGGAACATGTAAGAGGAGAAATCCATTCAAAGTGATAAATAAGGGATTAGGAGATTTCTTAAATATCAGAAAACTATATGACAGGGTCGGTTTTCCATTCATCGCAAGGAAGAAAAACACTGAAGGTGAAGTATTCTACATCTCAGATGTCGTATATATTGAATTGCGAGCATCCAAAAAAGGATTTTTGTTGCACAAAAACAGTTTTTTTTAATTCACTTTTTTATTAATGCTTCAACAGGCCAAGAGGCCCAATTACAGAATCGAAACACATCACAAAACACCCAGGCTTGAGTAAATCACATAGATTAATTATGACCTCATCGGGAATCGAACCCGGTACCCTCGGTGTGAGAACCCCCAGTGTCATACCCACTGGGCTACGAGGGACGCCCATTTTTTTGCGAAGGACGTTTTGAAGGTGAATTTAAAAAAGTTGATTTAATGAGGAAAGTTAGATCGTCTTCAGTTAATTATCCAGCTTACTTTTCCCAAATAAATTCCAATTTGCGCCCCACAAGCACTGCAAAATTTAATGATTTGCAGTGGATGCCAAGCGATTTCCATAATTTTGAATTAACTTAGAACACAGTGTGACATCAATAGATTTTCCTACAACAGATCCCTCATAATTTTTATATTTAAACTTTTAAACTATAGATTGAGTTATAAATCATTAATGCTTTTTATTGATCCCAACCCAAATAAAAAATGTTAAGTATGTGAAAATGCATATATTTTTACAATGGAAGTCCATTTTATCTCTAACTAGCAATTAAATGATTATTTTTGTTATTTAATAGTGAAATATAAACTACCAAGTGAAGAAAGTCCTTTATAGGTGGAAATTATTTTTTCAATTATTATAAAAGTTATGATGTTTTGAAATCTACATATTCGTTAAATCTTCTCTCCTGCACATTCATGATAATGTGACTCCCGTGGCTTATCCACTAAGGACAGAATTAATAATTACTTAACCTCATCAGACCTAGTGTCGCCTACAGGAGACATAGATTGACAGTTGGAAAAAAATCTCTCTGATTTAATGTTTGGCATTGTGTTCTTTTACAAATTAGTTAAGATAATCGTCCGGCAGAGTGAGCAAATTTCACAATTTTTTTTCATATATTTTTGTATGGAAATATTTCACTTCAAAATTTATTCATCAGGTTACATATATTTTAAATGCAGATATCTTATTAAATTAACACAAACTAAATTATACAATTAATTATTAAATTAACACAAACTAAATTATATAATTAATTAATTACCAATAAATAAATTACCAATTAAAAATGAAGAAAATTGCTCTTTGTGGGCATTTTATGACTAATAATATAAAAAATAATTTTAAAAAATAATTTTAAAAAATCTATTAAAAAAATTAAGATTTTTTAAAACATTTCTTTTATTCATTTTCTGAATTTCGTTAATTAGGTTGAAAGGTCACAATAAGCGGCCAAATCGACCAGATTTGTCGAAGACCGGATTGAACGCGGCAGAGCTTGCAACTGAGAATCAACCATTGGAAAAGAAACCAAAACCAAATCCAATGCAAGGTAAACAATTCTAGAAATTTTAATAGTGTTTCTAATTTTATTTAGTTAAATTGTTATTTCAAATAAGTTGGAAATGAAAAAGCATTTTAACCAAATTTTTTCGTATGTTTTGGGAAAACCTTAGATTTTCTCTTATTTTTGTTATCATATATTTTTATAAATCTTTAAATATAATCACAATTTTATCTTTTATGGCAGATATATGGTCAGTATTTAGCTACATACAGTAAAATTGCGATATAACGAAATTCAAGGGACCAAAAAATAAAAATTTGTAATAACGAATTTCCACATATAACAAAATAAATTTTGCGCGACTTCAAAAAAGATCGCAAATTATACAAACAAAGGAGGAAGGAGGCCATAGGGAACTCAATATCTACATATTTTTGTTATTAACCTGTCTAGAGCCAAAAAATCATAGGGAAACATAGAAGCTAGGGCCAGAGATTTTCTGAATTTTTTGTGATTTTTGATACCATACCAAAAAACTAATGACATCATCTTTAAATCCGTCTCTACCTTTTTCGGAACTGATTCACCATGTCCAATTGACTGTTTTGATAGCACTTTTTTTACAGGTGTGTAATAGTGAATTCAGATCTCACCCACGCTCATAAGTCATGTCTTAAAATTAACTGGATTGCCCTTAAATACTTAAAATAATTGTCTGAGGTTCTTGCTCGAATGTGATTTTGCTCCGGATTTAGCAGCAGAACGTCATCATGCAGAACGTTTGTTGAAATCCAATTCATTATGTTTACACATAAACTAATCGCTCAAAAGAGATGTCCATAATTTCTTCAAACTCGTGTACTTTTATTCAACGATCTGCCAAAGTTATGTCTTGGATTTTATCCAAAATTTTTGGCATGGTAGCCATTTTTAAACATCGTAAATGTTATTCAAACTTGCACGCATACGACCACATTTGAATTCCGAAGCTCAAAATTTACAGTGGAAAATAAAGGTGATGAATCTCTAACAATAATAATAAACCTTGATTGCATTCCTGTTATGGCTTTCCTCAAAATGAAAATTGGATGACCATTGAAATGTTGTTTTTATCCATAGTTAAAAACACTCTAGTACACTTGTAAAAATCAGACCATTTGACATTAGTAGTCAAATTATATGAATGAGTAGCCAGCCAGCACAAGGACATAAAAATATATGAAAAAAGTAACCCTCTATCGGCAATTCCGATAACGTTTCAAACTTCCCTAGTACATGAATCCAAATAGATTCAATTCAACCACATTCAATTCAACTAACTGATAAATGTAAAATGAATATTATAATAGGTGAAGTGGACCCCAATAGTTCTGACCACGTGGTTGCCATGACGCATCTCAAGGAGACCATAGCTAGTCTGCAGAAGCGGCTGAATCAGAAAGACTCCCTGATTCTTACCAAGGACAAACAGGTTTTTCCCTTAATATTTTTATACATTTACATGAGATTTTGAACGTTTTTGGATATAGTTCAAAAAATTTGTTTATACATACAGTAAAACCCTGATAATTCGTAATTCAAAATAAGTTTTGTCGAAGAATTAAGGATAAAGTTTTGCAAAATGATTTTGAAATAAGTTAATTAAGATGCTGTGCCATAAATCAATCAATGCATTATAATTTGCATAATTTGAAATTTTTTAATTGAAAATTGTACAATAATATGCACGACTTTCTGATTACGCAAACCCGTATAGGGTGTTCTTTATGTATTTCATGTTACCTTGTGGAATCCACTTTATATATGTCACGATTCATTTGTTTGGGGGGATCCTGTGTATGCTTTCTTCAGTTGGCTGCCTTGATATGTGCAGATAATTTTAGTTTGCGCTAATTACTTGTACATGAATGTGTTTAAAATTGTTTTTTTTTTTAGTTTGATGTCTATAACTTTGTTTCGCAATCGCATTGCGATTTATAAAAAAAATATTGTACCCTAAATTTCAAATTCTGCATAGTTAAAAGTATATTTTTTTAATTCTCGAATATCGAATTGAGGATCTACTGTATGTATATAGTTTATTTTGACACTTATTTTGTACTTCATAATATTTAAATCGTTTTTGCTTATATTGAAAAATCATATAATTTGGATGCTTTTTACTTGTTAAAATATTATGTACACGTAATATTGTCGCCAGACAAAATTATATGGTATTTTCAAGACTTACGATTTAATTTTTTTGAGCGCATGAAGAATGGCAATACGTTTCAGAGTGATAAGGCAAAATTTGTAGAAAGTTTTGTCTGAATACGGGGTGAAGAGTTGGTTCTTACAGGCAATTGCATCCTGTGTGAGGGAAGTAGTGCTCGCGTGAGAATTAATGGGGCATTTACATCATGGTGAGATATTACAATAGGAGTTGAAAAAGGATGCTTTATGTGACCATGGCTTTTCAACATGTACATGGATAATTGTATGAAAGAACTGAAAGAACTAGAAGTAGAAATAAAGTGGACGGGCTCACCATATCCTGCCTACTACGCAGACGATGCAGCATTAGTGACTAATAGTCAAGCTGATCTGCAGTGCCTGATGTCCAGAATGTCTATGACTAAGTAAGATGTAATCGTAAACAATGAACGATTAGAACAACTGAATGAGTTTGTGTATTTGGGAAGTATGTTTGGTAGAGACGGTAAGGCTGAGAATGATATCGAAAGGAATGTGACTGCGGAATACAAAGTAATAGATATTCTGAGTGCAATTATGGCCAGTAAGAATCAGTCAAAGGAAGCAAGACTAGCAGTACATAATGGTGTTCTAGTGCAAATATGATGTATGAAATTGTAGCCTGGAATTGGCGAAATAAGAATGAAAGTAGACTGAATGCGATGGTTAAGAAAATATACGAAGCGAGTGTTGAAGGCAGCAGGAATAGAGGGCATTTGCGAAAAACCTGGCACAATCTGATACTACAAATATTGGAGGATGGCCCTATTAAAAGCCTCAACAATCGTAGAGTATGCGTGAGATTATTTTATTATTTTATTTCTATTTAATTTATATATAAAAATTTGGTTGGACCGTGCCTGTCTCACTAGAAATATCTGTGTATGTTGAGATGTATGAATGAAGCCGAAGCAAAAGTGGTGTGCCGAGATAGAAGAATATGGTGTTCTGTCCTCTCTGCCTAACCTTGCGGAAACGGCTTGAATGTTTGTTAGTTAGGTGATCTGCATTTTCCATCCCAATTCATATATTTCCCAAAAGGAAACAATTAACTCTTTGTGATGCAATTTTTTTTTTGTTATCCTTGTCTGTTTATTCTCTAAAGGACTACTGGATGAGAATGATGCATTCAATATTTATTTATAGATCACGGAGTTGAAGGCGCAACATTTCACATTAGAAAATGAAATCCGCAATCAGATGAAAACAACTGAGAAGAATTACGAGGCAAAATGCAACAACATGCAAGCCAAGATACAGAGCCTGCTAAAAGAAGTGGCCACACTTAGTAAATCGGCCAACAACAAGCCTAGGCCCAAGAAGGTTATGGAAAGTATTCTCGCTACTGAAAATAGTAGCGGAACAGATAGCCCCAGCGCCAACTAACAATGTTCATGCTTAGCAAATTGTTTTTTATATTAGTATTTATTTCTGTCCGAGGGAATTTACTTTTTATGTGGCCAGGTGGAGAATGTAGGGTCTTTAGTAAAAAATATCCGTTCCCTAATTTTGGACCCTAACAAATTTTTACAATTATTATCTCTGTACCGACGTATTATATCAAATATTTTTACATTTGGGGCACATAAATATGAATCAGTGTAGTAATAGCGCTTCTGTCCTTATGTTGAGATTTTAGTAAAATTGTGTATGTTTTGATTTTCCCAGAGAATTGTTTTATTTGATTAATTTCTCAAAATTTGGAACTGTCATACAACAGTATACATACAACAGTATACATACAACAGAACATAAATATTTCAGTTGAATATTACTTTCTGAGGATTAAAGTGTATTGCATTGTTTTTCAAGCCTTAAATGCTTTTTTTTATATATTTTTTGACTATTTATAAAGAAAATAGTATACTCTTTACTGTAATGTAGATCCATCTAGAAATAATTTAATAAGCAAATTCCTTTTTTAATCCTGATATTAAATATTCACACTGTGCCTGAATGTTTATACAACAAAGTCCTGTCTGTATAATATTAAATTGTATCTATAATGACAGACTTACCATTCAGGCGGGTATATCGGGAAATAGATTTTTTTTAAAGGAACATAAAAATGTTTTGTGATATTGATGGCGTTTAATTGAATTAATATGAAAAGCACATCCACGATCGTCAAAAAAAAATTCATCGGCAAAAAACAAAGGCAAAAACAAATCAGCCGTTAACTCACTGTATGGCATAAGTATATTTATAAGTATAGATTTACTACACAGGGCCCTAAAGAAACAGTTAAAATATAAAACTCCAATCCATATCTAAATTAGATGCTCTTTTATTGTTTTCATTTCACTTTCTTCAAATTTATATTTCTACTACAAGATGAGAACGCTTTCAGATTTGTACAATAAGTCTTGCATATGCATGTTAAATGGATTTATTATATTGGATTATCTCAATAATTATTGATTTGTGAATTCATTAAAAAACAGTTTTAGCTGGCTTCATGATATTTTATTCCATTCAATATGGTTTGAAAATGATCCTCAGGTGACTGTTGCATTTTTTGATATATAAGTATTTTATAAAAGAAAATACTTCAAAGTAGGTATGTGTTATATAATGTATTTTATATATGTTATTATACAGGGTTATTTGAAAAACATTAATAACCTTGTAGGACTATATTCCTGCTTTGATTATGAATTGAAAATGTTCAAGCAGCCGTGACCTAATATCAATAGTTATGGAGTTGTACAATATCAAATTTTGCGTTTTTTTTTTAAATATTTCTTAACTTTTATTTATTACTTATTTTTTACAAAATGTTGAACTATCGTTAAAGTAATTTATATTGATTATGAAAAATTCATTTGTTTCAATACAAGTTAAATAAAATGATAAAAACCCTACAGAAATTCCAATTGGCATTAGAAGGTTTTTATTATTTTATTTGACTTATATTAAAAGGATATAAGTTAATTCAATGATTGTCCTACGTTTTACAAAAAATAAGTTAGTAATATTGAAAAAAAAATGCTAACTTAGATGTTCGCATATCTCCATAACTATTGATATTAGGTCATGGTTGCTTGAACATTTTCGACTCATAATTAAAGCAAGAATAGAGTCCTGCAAGGTTATTAATGTTTTCTAAATAACTCTATACATGCTGGTATGTTACATATGTACCAAAAAATACTTATAACATATACCAACAAATTTTACTGAGTAAACTCAGTGAAAATTTGAGACGAACAGGCAGATTCATGGAGAAATTTATAAATGACTCAAATGAACGCATGAATATGTTTCTCACTATTGTAATCAGCTATTCCTTTGTGATTTTTCATTGAAAATTAAATTAAACACAAATTAACGTGGGTTAAACCACTATATTTTTTGTAACACCAACTGGTATTGGAACCACCATTCCTTCTTCAGGATAAATACATACGATATTATAAAATTAGCAAGTAGAGCTAAAAAATTTAAAGTGTAGTTTGCAGTTTACCCTGAAGAAGGAATGGTAGTTCCGAAACTGGTTGGTGTTACCAAAAATATAGTATAACAATATTTATATGAATGTATGTTCTAAGAATAGTTACTGGATTTTGTCTCCAGAGGGATGATTAATTAATTAAGGATAAATTATAGAAGTATCACAGACGAGGCTATTTATATATGAGAAAAGTGGATGGAGGTCTCTTATACGCTGACTCAGGGCTTACAACCCGCATGAGCTGGCTTAAGTAATTACACAATGCAACGTTCACCAATTCAAAATATATATAATATGCTGGTGCATGATTGGAGTTAAAAATTTAAAATATTGATTTTCAGGCGTATTCTATTAGATATGTAATAATTCAAAAGAATATATACATGTCGCAGCCATCTGGTTAAATTAAGCAGGTAATCGGACGCCTAGGCCGTTCATTAAACGCCGACATCCAATTGGATGCCTAGGCCGATAGTCAATTGAACTAGACCACTCAACATTTAACAACTTGGCATATTGAAAGTCAGCCCTTTGAAGATGACTGACCAAGACAGCCAAGTGATTCAAATCTAACCTAACCTAACCAGACATCACAAAAATTTAATAAACTGCTTAGGCGCACAATTACCTGGCTAATTTAACGAGATGGCTGCGACATTTACGTTAAAAAGGAATATTACTAAAAAAAACTTCACTTTTAAGAATAAAATATAGGGGAATCGTTACCAGTTGCAAAAACTATCTGTACTAACTAGTTAATGAGTATCAAATGATAACAGCTGTCTCTTTAGACAGAGGAGAGTGCAATATATGAAATGTTCTTGATTCGCACAATATATATATAACTTTCAAAAATTTGATAATGTAATTCTTACGATGAAATTGGTGAACGTTGCGTTGTGTAGAGTAATCACTTAAGGCAGCTCATATAAGTTGTAAGCCCTGAGCCATCGTATAAGAGACTTCCATCCACTTTTCTCATATATAAATAGAATCATCTCTGTGAGACTTGTATAATTTATTTTAAAAATATAGTAGTTTAACCCAATGTTTTTCATTTAATGTTTTTTATAAAGTGTTGTATAATTTCACACACATGAGTAGGGCCCTGTGCTATTTGTTGAGAAGTTGATACAATATCTCCACCATTGTACCTCAAGTAATTTTAAGAGTAATATTAAATGTCATCTTCGTTTCCTTTGGTTTGGTGATAATTCACTTCATAGTTGTATTCAATTTATTTAAAAAAATTGTGCTTTCTTACTGATACATACTGAATTCCTGAATGAATATAACTTAATCAAATTTCTTTACGCATAGTTTTGAACAGCTGAGACATTTCATATTGATCTGAATCTTAAATAAAGAATATCTCCGATTTCAAATAACTGTTGATAGTGAGTAAAAAGAAAGCAAGATTGTTATTTGTTACGATATAACCCATTCAACCCGGATCAATACGATCGTGCGTTCACATAAAAAAATATTTCCCGCTAACTAAACCATTTTTCGGGCTCAAACCGGCCTGCAATGATTGTGCGTTCAGGCCAGTTTGAACCTGAAAACTGGTTTAGTTAGCTGGAAATATATTTTTATGTGAACGCACAATCGTATCGATCCGGGTTGAAAGGGATATGTGAGCGTATGCGGACTTAATATTGTTATGTTGATTTACTCTGGGGAAGAGATTATTCCTCAGCTCTCTAAGTTAAGATTTTTATAGTGTATGATTATCTAATAGCGGAGAAAGAAAAAATATCCTAAATCACCTTCCGAATTGATTTAATTTATTTTTTTGAATTTTTTAACACTTCCAATTTTTTTGTTTTATATTAACAGATGTATGTATGTTTTTTCTACGGTTGTAATGTTTTAGTGTATGAAAGTAATATTAAATATATTAGGCAAAAACAATACAATAATTGTTATTTGAAGGTTACCTTAAATTCTACAATTTAAATGTGCAAATTATGCATCTGGGAAAAAATATCCTATTTATCATTCTATATTGTTTTAAACAATCTTTGTAACTTATTTTCTTATGAAGTCATCAATTCTTTTTATAGAAATATTTTATGGAAGCCATCTCATTCCACCCCTAATAAAATGACCACCATCAACCAAATGACATATGGACAACATTAAAAAAAATCATTTGTGTAAAATTGTTTTAAAAATGTTTTCAAAAGAATGTTCCTTAGTGTATTTGATCAAAAATTTATTTTAATGTGATTTAATTGTAATAGCATACTGAGTCAAGCTGACTCAGCTCACTTCTATTCATTAAAGTCTTTAAATAAACAATAATATTATATTTTGTCACAGAAGTCTTTTATTTTCAATTACTTAAGGCGGTACATTCACTACAAATGCATATTTCAGCGTTTTTTTTATGAAAATCTGGATTTTTATTAATCATTTACATCAGAATGTATATGATAGATTGCAATTTTTTTAGGGCGATAACTTAAGCCATGTATTCACTAGGGGACAAATCGCGAAACATTCCGCTCGACATGTCGCATCAACATCTACGCTCATGTTTTGGGGACAATGACGCGGTCATTTGACGTGTACACACCGGGACTCACATATCTTGTCGCGGAAATGTCATCCGATGAGGTTATGGATGACAGCTGCGGTATCTCATTTGGCGAAAACGGGGTTCCGTGCAATTCGAAATGTTTTTTGGGTCGCAATTTCAAATTAACGAGGTTTTACTGTAGTAAATTGAATATTATTAAAAACAAGGTCCTTTTTGCAAATAATTATTGTTTTCCAGACGTCGCGGAAATATATCGCCCTATGAGGTTATGATGATAGCCGCGTATCTGTTTATGTTAATGAGTTTATCGAAAAGTAAGAGGAGAAAAAAGAGGAGAATGCGAAATTATTTACTGCAAAGAGAAAGAAGGACGGACATTCTATGCGATCTTCGATCGATACAGCTCGACGAGTTCGAGAACGATTTCGTTTCCCCGCATTGTCATCTTGACAGATGCAGCGCATGCGTATTTACTTGTTTACATACCACGTGGTACTGACGCTCCGCGGAATGTTGCAGTGAGTACGCTCGGGTATCGTGCGCATGGCAACGTTGCCACGGCACGTAGAAATGCCGCGCTATGTTGTGCGCGAGGTCGCGGAACAGTGCACGACGTTGCAACGTCACGTAGACTCTATGCCGCGTGTGCTGTTGAGGGACAATTTGTCCCCTAGTGAATACATGGCTTTAGATAGAACCTTTGTTCTTATATAAAAGTAATAAATTGAACATTATTTACAATAATTAAGAAAAATATTGGCATTAATCCACAGACCGGCAAAAAACGTTTTTAATGTTCCCGGGCAAAGAGTGTTTCGTTTAAAATTTGTATGTAAGCATAATATGTTTTTTCATACATATAAAGTTTACTTAATTATCTAGAATCCGTACGTAGGAAATTAAGAAATATTCAATATTAAAAAAGATATCATTTTTCAAACATGCTTAAATATTTACGATTTTTGGTCATTTTCAAATGTTGTTTATTCATATAAAAATATGATTTTAAACGAGATATTGTATCTATATTCGCACTTGTGAGTCTTCATTCACTATTAAAAAGCTAATTTTTTTATAAAAAACACGTTAATTAATATTTAAAAATAAAAATTCTATAGTATGAAATGTGTCAAAAAATAACGCAGTTTGGAGATCACAATCCGCGCGCCAGCCGGGAGAGGCGGATGCACTTATGAAGTCCAATCATTTTTTCATAAAAAAATCACTTTAAAACGTGTTTTTATGCCAAATTTGACTTTAGTTCAAAATAATATCATATTATATATTCGAAAGCAATCTATTCATTGCAGATAATAATGTTTTTTTTAACTAGTTTTGTATTAAATTGCATTTCTACTCATAAACTAATATTGAACGCACGTCACTTTTGGTGGCTTGCTACTACTCGCTATGTTGACTATATTCGTGTTGATGTCATTGTTATTTGAAAGTCAAGTAAGATATTAATTTACGAGATAATTTTTAAAATATAGATAAATGGTTTTTAATTTTATTTTTAATTCAATACATATTGTTGTAGTAGTTTTTTGTTTATTTTAGATAAAAATTATTTAAATTCAATTATTTTCACAGGTGTTTTGACATTTCAGTCGGAAGTCAAAATAATATCTAAATCTGCTTATTTGACAAAAGTTTTAAATTAAAAAACAGTGATATAAGAAAAATTGTTGTTTACTTGTTTTTTACAACACCTAAATTATTGGAGAAATATAAATACGCTTTTTTAAATTCTAGACTTAAAACATTTAAAATTCTAATAATAGTACGCGAGCATGACTTGCGTTCCCATATATTTTAAACGTAGGTACTCCATATGGTTGTCTCGTTTCCTCGCAACCTTTCTATCTCACAAGGACACGTAAAAAATACGCTCTTGCAAGGTTTATCTGATATGACGTTTGTTCTCGATCTCGTATTGAAGTAGCATGATCTATCCGACGCATATTGCCACTTTGACAGCTTGAAAAATGTATGTACCGCCTTAAGGCGGCACATTCACCGCAAATGCATATGTCAGGGCTTTTTTTTTTTTTACAAAAATTAGGGTTTTTATTATTCATTTATATCAGAATGTATAAGCTAGACTGTAATTTTTTTAAGGCAATAACTTAGATAGAACCTTCGTTCTAACATAAAAGTAATAAACTGAAGATTATTTATAATAATTAAGAAAATATAAGCATTAATCGACAGGCCGCGGCCAAAAAAACGTTTTTAGTGTCTTGACGAGACAAACCTTTAATAAGTATTGATTTTTCGCTCAAGAGGCTAAAAATTATATTGAATTACAAATTACCGGGGTTTTATCTACTATGAAATTAGCATTTTGGGACCTATAGGTTTAAAAAATTTCGAATTAACGGGGTTTCACTGTAGTACCTTAAATATCCATAATGTTTTCTAGAAGTATTTTATTTATTGTGTGATGAATGCAATATCATCTCCTTTACTCAATTGAAAAAAGTTTAATTCTTTAGCATTTATATTAACCGAGGTTTTCGAATTATCAGGGTTAATATACTATGTAATTAACATTATTTATTTATTTATTCATACGCCAATCGGCTATATACATTGATTTTACAAAAATAATAGACTTAAATGAATGGATTAGGAAAATTGCACATATATAAAAAAACGATACTAGCATAGTAACAACATGGTATAATCATATAGGGTTGAGGGTAATTTTAATACTGTGATAACAATCTTTTTGCCGCTGATGAGAATGAGACGTATGATTCATCGAAGAAGTTGATATCAACACAGTGGCTATTCACCAGATTGGCAATCCTATTTCTTGGGCCATTGTACACGTAACTTTTTGTGGATTTAGTGGTTTCTAACAATCTACGCACTCTTAGATCCGGCCTAGCAGTGATAATGCCAAATTGTTCCAGGATCTCGGGCGAGTCTATCTGTCCGTTGACAGATTTGTAGAAGAAGGTCAGATCAGACAATTGTCTTCGAGTGATTAGTTTGCTGATTCTAAATCTGTTATATACGGTCTCAATATCTCCTGGTGATCGTGTACGATAGGCGATGCATTTACATAGTTTGCGTTGTATTCTTTCGAGCTGATTGATTAGTTTATTGGTATACGGCGACCAATTGACAGAACAGTATTCTAAAATCGGTCTCACAAGACTGTCGAATAGTCGTACCAGCGTGTAGATATTGCTGAAGTCCTTCCCAGCTCTAATGATGTAACCAAGAGTCTTGAAAGCTTGTGACGCAACTTTCTCCACGTGGCTTGAGAAATTCAGTTTATGGTCCACAATAACGCCAAGGTCCTTTGCCGAGGTGACTATCGGGAGATGATGTCCATCAATGAGATAATTAGCCTGATATTGATTTCGTGATCTAGAGAATGACATTACTGAGCATTTACCGATATTTAACATTAGTTTGTTTTTAGTACACCACCTGTGGAGTTCATTGAGATCGTGCTGAAGAATTTCTAAGTCTTGGTCATTCATGATTCTTCTGAAAATTTTCATGTCATCTGCATATAGTAGGTAATCGGATAGTAAATTGTCTGCGATGTCATTGATGAAAATATTAAAGAGAATCGGACCAAGATGTGACCCTTGAGGGACACCAGAGCATACTTCATACTCTTCAGAGATAAATCCATTAACTCTGACTTGTAGGAATCTGCCAGTTAGATACGAATGGAACCACTCTAATGCTGTGCCTCTCACACCATACAGACCGAGCTTGTCAATCAGGATTCCGTGGTCTACCATGTCGAAAGCCTTACTGAAATCTGTGTAGATAGCATGTACATCCACCCCCTGGTTCAGAGCATTGAGTATGTAGTTAATGTATAGATACAGATTCGTTGTTGTAGATCTGCCACTGAAGAAGCCATGCTGCTTTGTAGTAATTATATTTTTGAATGCAAATGTAAGTTGAGGAAGAATTAGTTTCTCGAAAAGCTTTGACATGGCAACTTGTATACATATCGGGCGGTAGTTAGTTACCTCAGACCTAGTACCAGATTTGTGAATTGGGCTTATGAACGAGAGTTTCCATGCCGAGGGAAAGACTCCAAGCTGTAGTGATTTGCTGAATATATGCGTTATGGGCTCGCAGAGACCGGCTGCACAATTCCTTAGGAAGAGATTCGGTATACCGTCGGGCCCAGATCCTTTGCTGACCTTCAGGCTCGTTAGCTGTTTATTTATCAAAGGTGACGCTAAATTCCGATAAGTTAGCATCTTTGACGCTTCGAGTACTAGTATTATGGTCCGCTGGGGCAGCGTTGTTAATAGTATAGATACTCCTGAAGTATGATGCAAAGAGGTTACTTATTTCACCACCATTAACAGCTGTTTTCTCATTCCAAGACATTTCAAATGGAATGTCAAGGTTATTACGACGCTTGTTTTTCACAAATTTCCAGAACTGGCTAGCATCGGTCTCCATCAGGGACTCCATCCTGGTAACATAGTTCCTGTAGCAGCTGGCACTGAGTTTTTTGCACTCCAATCTCAGCTTCTTGAATCGGATATATGCTGGTTTTGTGTGTGTTCTCTTGTAGTGCGCGTGTGCCTCTTTTTTTTGCCTAACTTTATTTATGAGTTCTTTTGAGAACCAACACGGGTAGTCGCTGGTTTTCTTTGAGAAGACTGGAACATGGTACTCAATGCATTCATTGATTTTCTCATAAAACCACTTAACTTTATCATCAACGGTGTCAATCATGTATAACTCAATCCAGTTGGTCCTAAGGAAGAATCTGTTGATTGCTACATAGTCAGCACGTCCAAATGCGTAGGTTGGTGGGCTATGTGGTTTTAAGTTGGCCTTGCTACTAACGTAAACGTGCAAGGCAGGGTGGTGTTTATCCTCGTCAATTATAGGGTGTGATTTCTCTGGTTTCACGTAGAAATTACTGAAGCATAAGTCGAGGAGATGATCATAGGAGTTCCGTACTTCGTTCATTTGCATGCATCCAGTGAGGAGTAGTTCGTTGTAGATGAGATTTTCGCAGTCATCTGGCGGAAGGCTACTAGGGATATTGTAGTCGCCTACAATGAGCATCTTGGAGTTGTGGTATTTAGCTTGAATAGATGAGATTGTTTTGGTGTGTTTAGCATAGATGTCGGTCGTTGAGTGCGGTGGTATGTAGATACATCCAACTATAACATCGCCGTCTGTACATTTTATTTTAACAAAAATTTGTTCGATGTTTTTAATGTTGATCGATAGTAGCTCGGCTGATATGCTGCGCTTGACAGCAATAAATACTCCACCTCCTCTGCTGTAAATACTTGTATTGATATCCCTATCCTTTCTAAATATTGCAAATGTGTCATTAATTACTTCACCATCAGCTATAGAAGAGTTTAACCAAGACTCACTAACACAGATTATATCACTATTGTTACTTGCAGAAGAGGTTAAAAAACTGTTTAGTTTAGTTCTAAGACCTCTTGTGTTTTGATAATAAATTTGTAAATTATTTTTTTTTGTGCATCGTTTTTGATTTTGGTGGGCGAAATGTATGTTTGTCAACTATTTTTGGAATTCCATTGACGTATTTAATGGTCTTGTTTATGTCTCCATTGTCCACCAGAGCGTTTAATTCAGATCTCAGCTCCTGAAGGTGCTTCTGTTGTGCTGGTGTAAGGTAATGTTTGAAGATCACTCTAGATCCTTCCGACGGTTTTGTTTTCAATAAAGTCCTCGCTTCATTAGCAGATGGAGTTTCAAGTAGTAGGGGTCGGATCTTCCCCTCTGCTGCCTTGCCAAGTCGACGTAGTTTCATATTAGGTACAGAGTCAGATACCTCCTGAGGAATTATCGTAGAAAGCCTGTCACGGTCGTCTTGGAGCCGGTCAGCGCCGGCAAGCTTTTCTGATTCCGGGACGTTTAAAGCAATAACCTTACTTCACACTTCTGCCTCTCGTAGATTTCAGAAATAATACCGTCAGGTGTGACTGGTATGACACCACCTGCGTTAACTTTATCTTCTACCGCACTGATTCTTTTGCTCAGTTGCGTGTATTGCTTGGCAGCTGTTTTAGTGCTGTCGTTAAGTTTATTGAGGTCAGACCTAATACCAGCGACACTGGACTCAAGGTATTAGTGGTACTCGTGGTATTAGTGTTTACATTATGGTATTAGTGTTTTCGAAAAATTTGTGGCAAATTTACAATTAACGGGGTTTTGCTGTTCAAGGTTCCTGGTAGGCACTTATTATATATGGATGGCAGCGCCGCATGCAAATCAATATAATGCCACGATCCAGTTAAAATTATTTTTTTTAGAACAAAAATAAAATACAATACATGACTTAGGTCAGAATGAAGCTCCGTGGGTCCTTGATCTTAGTAAGTCTGCACATTCCTTACACACATACTTAACTATGTACATACTTATCTAAGCTAGGTAGTCTCGCCGAATGATGAAAAAATTACATCTCTTGGGGACACACTACTGGGGTCTAAATTTTAGATAAGTGGCTCCGTCTTGAAGATAAAATTTACTTACCACTTCTATAATTATTCTAATCAATAAATCGAAATAAAATAAAAATTTTGTGTTTATAAAAATATTTATTCTTTATGCTTTAATAAATGAAATTTTAATAAATCTGTATAGCACTCCTGTGTGGTCGCATTCGTGAATCTCGAGTGAAATAAATGTTGCATGGAAACCAATATAATTTGTAACATCTAGAATTCACCACCCAATATATCACTTAAATTTGTTCGTCTGTTGATGAATTTTTGGCCTCTTGAAGCTTTAACGTCGACATAAATTGATTCCCAAAATTTCATTCTATCGTTAAAAGGATTCTTGTCCATGGATAGCTCTTTGTTGATTTTAAGATATTTCAGTTCATTAGGGTCACTCACGGGTTCCCAATTTATTGGTATCAATTCATTTTGATAAGGTGTAGGGTCCCTAAAAATTGAAAATATAAAAGTAAATTTTTTTAAATGTGATGAGATTTCTAATTATTGATTGATAGGTTAATTTTGATTTCAAAATACCAGATCATAGTCAGATCCAGTTATGGCAAGATTCTATATCACATTTTTGTGTTATGATTAAATAATTATAGTCTTTATTTTTTTTTTAATTTAGGTACTTTAAAAATACAATTTTGAGAAAGTAATGTTTATTTTTAAAGTATCAACATGTTTTGAGTTCAATATTTTTCGCTGCATGAAGGTGGCTAAACAATTAATAGATCTGAACATTGGGTAAGATAAATAAATTATTTTGTTTTAGTAATCCACATTGAAGCCTCTGAATTGTACATTTAAATGTATGTATGTATGTATAAATAATTGTGCAACTGACCTTACCATCTTGTTAAAATGTAGTAAATGTGACTACAGTAAACCGTGTTAACTCGAACCCCGATAATTCAAAATTTGCCATAATTTGAAATTTTTAAAACCACAAAGCCCAAAATATTATTTTCGTAGTAGATTAACCCTGATAATTCGAAAACCCCGGTAATTCGTAATTAATTTTAGCCCCTTGCTCCATAAATCAATACATTTTAGTTAAATTATTCAAATTTTTTTTTGAAATTTGACATAAATATTTCAATTTTTTTCGCAAGTAAGAACAAGAAAAATGTGATTATCGGGTACTTCAGTAATAGAAATGTAGCAGTCTTCGTATTAGCATAGTAAATATTGCGTTTCCGAAATGATTTCTTGTAATATGCAAAAATACAGACAATCTCCACAAAATTAACAAATTTTTTCATGATTTTTACGATTTCTGGTGAATTTTGCAATTGTACCGCGATATAAAATATTTTTGTACCTTAAATTTCGAATTAATGGGGTTCCGCATAATTCGAAATGATTTTTTGGGTCCCTTGAATTTCAAATTAACGAGGTTTTATTGTAATCATTGATATGGATGTAGTAGGTCACACTTTGCAAAAATGGCAAGGCTACCCAATTTTTACATTTAGACGAGGATATAAATTTTTAAATATGGTTTAATTTTTTAACTTACCCAAGTTTTATAAAATGACTCCACATAGACACCATTTTTTTCCTAACAAGTATGGAATCATCAGTAACATCACTTTTTTCATCCCAGAAACATTGAAATAAATATGACAATTCCTCATGGTGACTTATGGCTTGCAACTTATTTCGAAGAGTTTTGGATTTAACAGTATGTGGTCCGAAAAATTCAAACATGTAATAGTAAAATGGACTGATTCTCTTTTTGGAGGTGCTCGCTTTTACAAATCTATTCAAACTTTCAATAATTGCAAAATCTGTCAATACTTCCATAAACTTTTTCTTATATTCAATACAAGTCGAAGCGTTATTCAAATAAAATGAGGTAAACTTCTTTGTTATCGCTCCTGATGCGTACGATTTGTAATCTAAATTAAGTGTCCAAGCAGCGAAAGTCTCCAGGGATTCATATATGTCTTCTTTTTCTATCAATTTATCCCACACTAGAAACAAAAAACCTTCATCACGATTAAAGCCTGTCATGTATGGGATATCCAGAAAATCATTTGATTTTATAAGTTGTTCTGGAGTTTTAGTTAAAAATGCTTCCTGTCCTTCAAATTCATTTTCTTGACATGGCCAAAAGGGGACCATAAAAAATTGTCCTTTGTTTCTACGTTTCATTTCATCAGAACAGGTTATCATATTTTCAGCTGGGACACTCTTCAGGAAATCCAAAACATTGGAGGTAGTAGCACTGCTGTCACATCCTAATACATTTGCCATTAAGAATGTTGTTTTCAAGGGATCAGGAGTAAACGCCCATGGATTCAAGATTGAACCACTCTGTGCAATGGCTTTATGGATAAGACCTTTGGTTAGCTTTGAATACATTAAGTAGTTCACAATCACAGAACCTCCACTTGATCCTAAAACTGTAATGTTTTCGGGATCACCTCCAAATTGCGAAATGTTTATTTTAACCCATCTAAGAACGCTTAAAACATCCTTTAAACCAGCATTACCAGGGGCTGCAGGTTCGCATGCTGATAAAAAACCTAGAGGGCCTAAACGAAAACTAAAAGTTACAACAATTATGTTTTCGGCAATG
>JADDOH010000533.1:0-42875 GCA_016648135.1 Agrypnia vestita
AACACATGATGCTTTTTATTTGTGTGTGCATACAGTGCAAAGCGCCATTGAAAAAGTTAGTTAAAAAAAGATACATCCCTAAAAAGTACACAAGGAAGCAATCAAAAAAACAATCACGAATTAAAATAAACACTTTTCAAAATAACTCAGCAAATTATAAAAAAATTAATGTAAATAAAAAATACACAGAAAATTGATTTAATAAAACACTATATGTGGGGCAAAGGCAGCAATATTCAAAAAAAAATAATGCATTCATCGAGGATTACTTATTTATAACGCACTGAATTCGAGATTTTTTTTGGAAACATAACCTATAAATTTATAGGAAACATGATTTTGGAAGGGACATAAAATCTAGAATTCAGTACATTTTAAATTAGTAATCCTCCGCGACTGCCTTTAAATTTTTTGGATATTGCTGCCTTTGCTTTTATACCCCACATATGATGTAAAAATGATAAAATTGAGTAAACTAACCTATGAGTAAAACAGTTAAACATTAACAGATTTCAATATAGAAACTATCACTGTCTCAGAAGCTAGTACTGTTTCATAAGCATGTTGAAATTAATTGAAGAATGCGTAGATTTAATTTAAAATTGACAAATCTTAAGAATTTATGCTGAATTTTTTTATATTTTATTTTATTTTAATATCTCATACAGTTTTTTTCTATTATAAATTTTATTTTAACTCTTGTCCTTGGAGAGAGAGCCATACACCGCATTCGTTTGGAAACCTTCGGTTAATTACAGTTCTTCTCGATTTTAGAACCCGTGACAGTATTTGTTTTTTAATACTTTCATTTCTAACTTAAATAAATTAATAAATTGTTCCGCACATTTTGGTTAATTATTTTCATCCACTTGGCAGTTTAAACAAATTAGTTTACAACAATTCGAGCGTAATATTTTAGATTCGTTCGTTATTCGTAAACTCCTCCGCTGTGAAGATAAATAATTTATTATTGCAAACGTCGAGGAAACGGGCAACTTTTGCTGTCGGCGAAGAAGTTGTGCCGAAATTGGCGGGAATTCATGAAAAGTTTTGCTAAATTTCGTTGAAACTTTTGTTTCATTCGTCGCACCTCAAGTGCCTACGTCTAATTTAAAGGTTAATTATTAGAATAATTCCGAGAGACGCTTAAAACTTTATTGTGTTTATTTCCGTCGCCTCAAAATGGACGTACCTAATGATAATGAAATGGGCGATAGTAATATTTAATGGTTTAAACTTAACTTCAGCGCGTAAAAATATGTGCATATGTTGAATTTCCCAACATTACGGAGGTGATAAATAAACTCCATAAAGATATCGACACGTGGGTGTCAGATATTAACAAGGTCGCTGATGGCTGATGTTACACACCAGTTAAGTACCTACCAGTAGCAAATAATTTGTGGTTGTTCATTTTAATAAACTTTGTTTTTATAACCACTTAACTAAACTATTTCCAAAACAGTCGTTTTCTTCGTCATGGTTATAAAAAAAAACTAATCGGAAACAAAATTATTATCTATCTTCTGTTTTCATAATTAATTTATTAAAAATACAGCCGCAACCCATCAAAAATGACGGAACATTAGTTCGCGCCTTAGCTAAGCCCCAGTATATATTTGTAGTATATTTTTGGCGATCCGGCCGTAGAGGCGGCCGTAGCATGCGTTGAGCGGAATGAATTCCGTGAGCCGTGAATTCGAACGAAATTACGGACGTTACAAGAAGTTACGGGGACAGACGAATTATTATGTTTGAATACTTTAAAAATATATTCTAGTACCTGACTTTATTAATATAAAGATATAGTGTGATGAAAATGTTTGGATGAAAAAAACATTAAATATTTATTAGAAATATTTTTAGGGTTATACTGATATTCAATTTTAGTGGGGTTTATTTATATGATGTTTTGATTTTTTTTACATGCTTTATATATTTCTAGCGGTTACAAATTATCTTTTTTTAATAAGGACGTGAAAACGGAATACGCGTCGCATCAATATTCTTAATATTTTCAAAATAAGCTAAGCTTGTCATGGAATGGTGCTCAAAACCACCGACCTCCAGATCACTAGGCGAGCGTCATGACCACTACACCACCAAAATAATTTATATATGTTTGCATCATTAACACGCAAAAAATACAAACTTTTTTTTTTCAAAAGTGGGATCATTTTCCATCAAATGATTGGAAAAATTTGAAATACCATGATTGTTCAAACATTTCAAATGTTATTTCATTTCGGTGTTCATAAAATTTCGAAATATAATTAATTGTTTGACATTCGACTATATAAAATGTACCATAAATTAATATTTCTAACAGAAAATATATTAGGACGCACTTAAATTCTTTAGAGGGTATTTTTGTCGCAAGCAGGCGCCTCGTGTCAAATTATAAATTTAAATTACCCGTCCATAGCCTTATTTGAGTTTATCGATTTTACAATAATCTATATAACAGATGATATTATGTATTACAATTTTATTTTTTGTGAGTTATTATTTAAGTGTCATCTCTGAATGTTTTCACTGTGTTAAATTTTTTATTTATGTTTAATTGGTCAGCTTTCTAGTACTGTTTACGTAGTGCATTTTTTAATTTTAACATAATAAATAAATAATTTATTAAATATCTTAAATTGTATAGGGGTGGATCGACGTTTTTTACTGTTTATACTTATTTTTTAATTCCTCAATTTTGTATTTTCATGTCATAGCTGTGTAGATATGAAGGATAATTATATTTTTTGTTTAAATATTTGTGCTGGAATATATCATATCATATTTATTTGTTTTCAAACTATTAAATAACTTTATAATAACACAAGTTTTAAGTTGGACAAGTACAATTGGGGTACACTGGATCAATTTGCAGCGTGTCACAGTGGACTACAATTAGAGCCTCCAAATATTCTTGATTCCAACTATTCGAATATCGAATACTTAATGATAATATATTCGAATAACTCGAATATATTGGAATAATTTACTTTGGATGATAAATACAGATAAATACATTCTATATATTTGAAAAAAAAGCACAATAATTGTAGATAATTTATTTATTATATTTTTTTTAAATAAGTGTTATAAAAAAACAACAAAAAATATATTGAAAAATAATGTTGAATTTAGAAATACAAATAAAAAAATAGTATTTTCGTCGGCCCCCAGTATTTATGAAATAAATACTAAAAAATAATAGAAAGCCGACTCCATCGTTGACAAAACAATGTATTACAAGTGGTTTTTGTCATAAAACTATAAAGATAAGCAGAAGACATAAAAAAACGGCAAATGCAAAAAATGTCCGACAAAGGCGTTTCATCTTTGATGTCCGATTTCCATATAGGCGATAGAGATACTTCTGGAGAAAAAAAATCGTATACCTGAGTCAATGAATGCTTGCATATGACTTCCAGGGCTCATAAACCTTTGTTTCCTTTAGAAAAATATTAAACATCTTATAATATAAATATGAGCGAATACTTTACGAATAACGAATACTTAAAAACAGGCGAATATATTCGGGGCTCGAATATTTGGATTGGAGGCTCTAACCACAATCCACTGTGCCTCATCGCTAATTGATCCAGTCTGTTCTTATCCAACTTTAAACTTACGTTATTAAAAAGTTATTTAAAAAAAAACAGTTTTACAATTTATTATAATTCCACTCTTACTTTTACAATTTTACACACACATGGAAACATTTGTTGGTATTTTCAGGGCCGGCACGGTCTGGGCAACATCTACGTGTGGGCCAGCGGAGATGGGGGAGAAGACGACGACTGTAACTGTGATGGCTACGCAGCATCCATGTGGACCGTCTCCATCAACAGGTAACTTACAGCGCGGGTCCGGTTAAGGCCAGTCGCACATTGGATACGAATTATTACGTACGATTTTTTTCGTACGTATTGAGCGCGCACATTGATTGCGTCTTGCGTTGGTCACGATCAGTTACGTTTGTGCCAAATGAATAATCTGTACCTTCTGGAAAACTCTCTTCTTGCTCCTAGGCTGCTACGGCGTCGTCGGCATCACAGAACCAAATGGGTGAACGAAATATAATATACTAGAAAGGGATGAATTTGGTAAATTCCATCATATTATGGCAGACTTAAATGATGACAAATTTCATGACTATCTGTCTAATAGATTCACAAATGCTGGGGAGAATAAGAGCTCAGAACATTGGAGAAATATTTAAAAGTTTTTTGTTTGAAGTACATAATTATATCTCACCTTCATTAAACCAAATTGTTTAACTTACAGGCATTTTTAGTTCTTTAGAGATTCTCCGCCATGATCTGCGCTGATGGTCACGCAGTTGAATCACTTTGGTCCCACAAACAGCTGTGGGACCAAATTTGACAAAATTATCAATATCCATCGTACGAAATCGCAAAAATTTCCGAACAAATCCGGATCATGTCGGACGTCGCATCTACACGTGCGTACACGCAACACGTCTACTAAATCGGGTACAGTGTGCGATGTTCAATACTACTTCGAAAGTCAGGAATGTACTTGCGTATTCGTACGTATACGTACTACTCAATTTCGTACGAAAACGCATCCAGTGTGCGGCTGGCGTTAGTTGATGACTAGGTTTCGAGCGCCAAAAACTTCTTCAACTTATTTCATAAAATGAAAAGTTCAGGACAACGCTCGACGGCATATTTTGTAAATGCCCATGTGGGCGTTAAAATAAATAAATAAATAAATTTAAAAAATACTTACACTTGCTGAAATGCAGAATGCTTTTCCTCCAGCGCCATCAACGACGGGCAGAACGCCCACTACGACGAGTCCTGCTCCAGCACCCTGGCGTCCACCTTCAGCAACGGTGCCAAGGACCCTGCCACGGGCGTGGCCACCACGGACCTGTACGGGAAGTGCACCACCACCCACTCGGGCACCAGCGCCGCCGCGCCGGAAGCCGCCGGGGTCTTCGCTCTTGCTCTGGAAGCCAAGTATGCTACATTTCTTTGCCATCAAATTTAAAATCTTCCGCCGGGTAGACCTATTTGCATTTAAGAAAGACAATCGAATTAGTGTGTGTAAGCCGTGCGTACGACGCACAATGTTTCGTTGTGTTGGTGTTTACGGGTATAAACGCCAACACAGCGAAACAATGTGCCTCGTACGCGAGGCTTTCGCATACTAATTCGTTTGTTTTCTTACATGAAAAGAGGTCTACAAGAGATGACGTCACGCGACTCCACCGGACGGAACAAAATTATTCATGCAAAATGAAAATTTAAAATTGTACACCTCTGTTAGTTTTTGAGATATAATTTAATTTTAATTTCCATTCGTTGAAAAAAAATAGTTAACTTCTCCATTCAATAAAATATGTGTTATACACAGAGTTTTCTTTTTATTCATATAAATAATGTTACCACAAAGTTACTTTGCTGTTATTGAAGAAGTAGTTATTTATGTTCCGATGGATAAGATCGGATTAGAAGGATCATATGGGTGAATGATGACCCGCCATGTCGGCTTACTATGCGTGTTTGTATGTATCAGTATTCATCTTGGTTTACTCGGGAAGAAAGAAACATTCAGTCAGAAATGGCAGAGCAAATGAAACAACAGTACTGCATAAGATACTTAGTTAATTTAACACTATTATATTACACGGGTAACATATTTGCCGTGGAATGTTAATACAAAGTTTGAAGTGTCATCTGATTCGAAAGCCAACACATGGCCAGTCAGTCGGTGATGCCAGTTGTGTCCAGTTACTCAGAAACTATTGGCTTAAACCGCTGTCCAGCTCGCCATAATTCAAAACATTTCCTAAAACGAGGAGCAAATTAAGATAATAAAGGGTGTTGGTATGTGTGCTTATGTGGATCAAAATTGTGCAAGTTCTGGTATGATTTGGGAAGTTTTTAATTTAAAAATAATAAATTCAATTTAATTTAAAACAGTCACCAAAGTAGGATAGAAGAAGTTTTGTAGAGAATTTCAAAGTTTTCTCCAGTTTCTGTCTGACAAATCGCCTTGAATTGTTGTAAACTTGCGTAGTTTTAACTTCATCACATAGTTAAATCTTCTTTGAATTCACTGCACCATCACTTTTCAACACAGACTACAGTTTTATTTTAGTAATTTATAAAAAATATTTAAATGCATAAAAAGTGTATATTACTCCTCATTTTGAAAAATCACCAAATGACACCTTTCTATTGCTTAAAAAAAACTGAGTGTTAGTTTTACATGTGTATATCTGTATGTGCAAACTATTGATAATCTTTCTATGATGCCACCCGAAGAAGTGCAATAAATTGTTACGTTCATTAACCAATATGACTACCCGATCAATTATCAAAACAACTTTTTTTTAATTTATTTAATATTACAAACAGTTTATTACATTTTATTTTATTCTAGTCTATTAAAACTATAATTAATAATCAAATTTTCTCACTATATCTCTCCAAAAAGAGAATAAATGTTGTGTTCGGAGAGGATAATTATTAATGTTACTTTTTTTATCTACATATGTTATAAAATCTTATTTTCATCCATTTATTTCATATTGTGCAGACAAAAGGAAGTAAATATAAAAACTATATGGACAGTATTGGCATTACATATATTATAACTATTATTTTCCCTGTGGTTAGAGGCATTCATTCATTTTAATTCATTCATCTTTTAGGACCAAGATCCGTGTGGCTGCGGCATTACGTTATTGGGGTCTTCTTCAATTGACGTCTGATATCCTATTTGGCAACATTGTAATGTCCATTTGTTGTTCGTTCCCTTTATGAAACTTTTTTTACTAGATTTACTTATTTTTAACTTTAACCGTATTGTATACATATTACTTTGTAATAATAATTTAAAATATAACAAATTCTATTAATGATAGTCACATTAATTTCTCTCGTTTAAAGAAGCCTTCGTCATGTCAATAATAAAGTGCAAAAACAAAAAAATAATTAAAAATAAAAAAGTTTTGGACGATAAAAAAATATTTAATTAAATATCATGTTTAACATTACTTTTCAGTACCCAATTGACTTGGAGGGACATTCAGCATTTGACTGTTCTCACTTCTAAGAGAAACTCACTGTTTGATGCTAAAGTAAGTTACACCAAAAGTGTTTTGTAAAATGTACTGTAATTTGATTTTATAAATATACCTACGTATATGTAGGTATGTATTTTTATTAATTATATTATTTTCTATGTTACTTGCTATCAGCATTGTCATCTTTTGAATGAAACGGGCTGTAGACAGAAAAAATTAGTGATTATTGATCTTTACCCAGAAGTGGAGAAACATATGATATCGATGATCTTGGCGATAAAATTAAATAATTAAAATCATTAACTTTTATTCAAAATTAAATTTTTTTTAAATTAAAGATATATAAAAGAAAAATAATAAACGTATGAAAATAATGTAAACCTACATAAAAATGTTCTTAGGTTTACACGGCCGTTCAGAATCATCTGGTTTGTGTTTTCTGGGGTGTTTTGCCGTGTTTCTACAACCTTTCCGGCCGACGTTGTGGATCGCATTGCAGAGTCCATAATCGGGACTGATGTTGGATGAGACACGGCAAAATAGCCAAAAAAAAAAACAAATTGGAAGATAATGTATACATAATTTATTGTAAATTGTAACTGTACAAATTCACCTTGTCCTAAATGACTATCCATTAGGGTCATTTTGACCTGTCGATTCAAATTAAAAAATAAAATAAAAATGAAAAAATAATAAAAATATCAGCATTAAATATGGAAACTCATTGAAATATTTTATCCCTGAATATATGCAGTGCTTTTATTAATGTTTTACATTAGTAAAATTAGTCATTAAAATGAGTATGCTTTAATTTTTTTTGTAAATTGATTGCTTTGTTGGTTGATTCTTTCATACAAGACAAGATCAGCAAGTGGCGAAAATAATGCTGTATAAATTTATATGATGGAGATGAATCTAAATGAAATTTGTTTTGCTTCTTTGTTTTACAGGGTCGATTCCACTGGACAATGAACGGAGTCGGCCTGGAATTCAACCACCTGTTTGGATTTGGGGTGTTGGATGCCGGAGCCATGGTAGCCCTGGCTAAGCCTTGGAGGACTGTCCCGGCGAGATATCACTGCGAAGCTGGGTCTCTTATAGGCTCTCAGTAAGATCACATTAACCATTAACAATACTGCATGATTTTAAAATACACTAAAATACCAATAATTCAAAATTTGCCATAATTCCAAATTTTTAAAACTCACAAATCCAAATGTTAATTTCAGAGTACATTAACCCCGATAATTCGAAAACCCCGGTAATTCATAATTCAAAATAATTTTGAGCCATCTGTGCCATAAATCAATACATTATAATTTACATAATTTAATTTTTTTTTTTAAATTTGACAAAATTGAAAAAATATTTCGATTTAATAAGTCAGTACAACAAATACAAATGTCGGTATCGAGTACTTTAGTAATAGAAATGTCACGATATTTGTACATATTAGCATAATTAACATTAATCTTAAGGCAAAAACACGGACATCTTTCGTTTTACTACTTTCTGTGAATTTTGCAATCGCATTATGTATTTTTTTATACCTTGAATTTCTATTGAACGGGATTTCGTATAATTCGAATTTTTTTTTTGGGTACTTTGAATTTTGAAATAAGAAGGTTCTACTGTAACAAATAAACAAAATGTTAATGCAATTTATTTTTTTGTACATAAACAGTCTACTGACCCCCCTCCATAGTAATTTGACTGTAGATATCTTTATATCTAAGATTTTAGTGAGTTTATTTTTCCATTCTTCGGATAATATTTTTTCAATGCATACAGGAAATCTAAAACTCTCAAGTAAATGAAATTTCCAAAATGTAATGATTTTAATTCTTGCAACCAAGTGAACTATTTATTATGTGTGAAACACAATATGAAACTTATCACTGTTAACTATTCATTTTTATTTTTTAATGAAAGTATTAAAGAGTTAAGGTTGTTATTACGGTCGTTAGACATATTTAACTGGAACCGGTTGCAGATATTTTCGTATACGGTTCATATAAAATATCCGCAACCAGTTACAGTTAAATAATGAAAGCATGTTTTATTTTGTTACAATTTCAGAACAAATTTTTATTATAGTAAAAAAAATAAGATAGATATTCAGTAAAAAATATATGGCTACCACTGAGATATTTATGCGAGACTGTGTAATCTCTCACAATTTAAGAAATCTGTTATATTGGTAATCCCTGCATTTTAATTGTTCCATGTTTTTATCCTGATGATATCAATGTTTTTATGATTTGACATAGATTTTTTTCTATATACTTCTAAGGGCTGTATCAACTTGGATTATAGTTGGCAATGAGAGTTTAAATTGTGAATATCGTTTAAGCCGGTGCGCGTGTTCACTGTGCGCGATTTTTGACGTCTGTCAGCAAACTCATTTTTTTTCAATGATCCGAGTTTATACAATTGACCCTTATTGTTAGATTCACTTTAATTGAGGAGTTTTTACACTGAAAAGTAAATAAAAAAAACAAGCAATAATGATAATGTTATAGACTGACTTACTATTTTCAAATATAACAGACACAACACCTATGAATTATGCAATCAAAATTTTCACTAGAAACATCGTCCAATTTGAATACCTGATCCAAAAAATTACGAGAATATATTTTTTGATATTTGAAATAATTAAATCAGCCCTTGACCACCACGAGGCTAGCTTTGTGTATTATTATTTTTAGTTACCATTATAAAAACAATAGATTTATTATTTTTAGTCTTAAAAATTGCATTATTTCATCAAACGCTTTCATTTTACAGCGAAATTCCCTCAGGCCGATCCTTGCTACTTAAGATAAAGACCGAAGCATGTATGGGCACAGATACCGCTGTGAACTATCTAGAACATGTTCAGGCTGTGGTCACGGCCAACGCCACGAGGAGGGGGGATCTGGAGCTCTTCCTCACCAGCCCCATGGGCACCAGGTTAGACTAAACTGCATAGCACATGTTTTTTTTCTAAAATTCATTTGTCCGTGTAGAGTATAACTTACAGTTTAGTCTTTATATTGACTTCTTCTATGAAACAAATAGGTAATTTTTGGTGTTCTGGCCACAACGCCCTTATTTTATCTTTACTTTATAATCACCTTTTCAATCCTCACTCATCTCAGTATCTGAAATCTCAATTCAACTTTCTATCTAATGATGGCCTTCTACTCCGTTCAGCTGACAGTATTTCACTATCCATCCCCATCCGTAATACTGAATTCTTCAGCTCCACATTCAAAGTGTGAATCCCGGTAGTTTTCAATCATTTTCTATGTATAACGGCCTGAGAACCAGTATGGTTCCGTCGTCCCGTCTCTATTAAAAAAAAACATAAAACTGTATTCTTCAAATCTCTTTCAGGTCAATGATTCTGAGCAGGCGTGCCAATGATGATGACAGCAGGGACGGCTTCACCAAGTGGCCTTTCATGACTACACACACATGGGGCGAATATCCTCAGGGCACGTGGCTGCTAGAGGTTAGTGTCTCTTTAATACTTAAAACTAATTCTTCACTTTGAAAGAAGTTTTTTATTTTTAAGAGTCCCCAGAATGTAAAATTATACAGAGTTAATATTCTATAGGCGAGGGCTGGAACTTTAGACTTTGGAATTACGTCCCCCTGCACATATATTTAAGACACATTTATAATGCAGTTATATTATAATAGAGTATTTATTCTTCCATAATCCAGCCATGTAAAAAAGAACATTTCTTACAATAGACATTATTTTTTTTATTTATTAAATTTCGTTCCAAACTTCTTCTCAGACGTCTTTTCAAGTAAAAACATCAGTTTGTAACAAAGCGCAACTTATTTACTAAGAAATTATGTTTTTTAAGAGCATTTGATTTGACCATAGTGTTTTTTAAAAACGAGTCAAACATATGAGACTAAAAGTGGAACCAAAACCTGAACCAGGAAATATCCGTCAGTTCATGGCTAAATACTTTATTGGTCTGCAGTCGGGTCCTTTTTATATGTATAATGTAGAAATTTAGGGATATTATGTCCAACTGCAATATTGCTATTGCAAAAAATATATATAAAAACCACATCAATCACAAAAATAATGTTAAGCGTTAAAAGAACCTTATATTAACTCCCTTGTAACACTTTTTTTAAATTTATTAAATCTAAAGATATTATAATTTCAAGGCGAGCTTCAATTCCAAGACTCCTCAACGCGGATGGCTTCGAGAATGGTCCCTGGTCCTGCACGGGACCCGAGACCCGCCGTACGCCTCCTTGCGGGCCCTGGACCCTCACTCCAAGCTCGCCATAGTCAAAAAGGCGCATGAGGAGCGAGCCGCGGTCTAGGGCAGCCTCACTTCTGTCAACTCCACACTGAATACTTGACATTCCCCCTACTACCCTGATACGACCAGACTTTACTATCCTAATCTAACTATCTTCAATCTGTCTCACGTTGTCTTCTAAATCAGGAGCAGATACTTGAACCTTTTACAGATTCTTTTTTAGACCAAGGCCTGTGTTAGTTTGACCTACTATTTGAACAATATATCTTTAAAATCATTTCTATTGTTTAGATTCACTATAAAATACATATTTGAGTTCTTGTATGCGATGTCCCACAGTCTGAATTCTGGAAAACTGAACTATTGAGGAAAGCTTTAAAGGAAAGTTGAATTTCTGTGTGGTATGTCACATATTTGATAAAAGAAACAGTGCTCAGAATGCAATGGAAATATTTCTTTCGCGGAAATAAAAATTAATTGTTTGCTGAGCTAGAAAATTGAATATCAAAAGCATACGAGTAGGCACTTTGTACTGAGAACTTATTTTGGAAGCTTTACTCTAATAACGAAATTATAATTAACTGTTATTACAGTAAAACTCCGTGAATTCGAACCCAGATAATTCGAAATTCATCGTAATTCGAAAAATGTAATTTTTATTTTCATTTTCATTTTTATTCAATTTCATTTTTAATTAACCCCTGAACCTCCTGTTTACCAATATAAATGATTTTTTTAGGGATAAATTGATTATTATGTTAAAACTCTTAAATAGAGTTAAACCCCGTTAATTCGAAGTTCATCATGATTCAAAATTTTTAGAACACACATAATTGTAAATAATTTTTAGCCCTTTGCACCATAAATCACTACATAATTTGAAATTTTTTGAAATTCGACAAAATCGAAAATAAAATTTCGATTTTTTGCAAGCGAGTACAAAAAATGTGTCAATATTGGATACTTTAGTAATAGAAATGTCGTGATCTTTGTATTAGCATAATAAATATTGCGCTGTTGAATTGATTTCTAGAAATATGCCAAATTAATGGCTTTTTGATGAGTTTTACGATTTTTGTCAATATTTTTTCTGTACCTTGAATTTTGAATTAACGGACGGGGTTCTGTATAATTCTGAATGTTTTTTTGGGTCCTTGAAATTTGAATTTACGACGTTCTTACATGTTACGTCGCAATCCCTAAAATTGAGGTACACTATTAGCGCTTTCTTTTCGTCCTATTAATGCTTTCAGTCAGCTGCTTTGATATGCGTGGATAGTTTTGGCTTATGCTAATTTCTTATACTTAAACGCATTTAAAATTGTTTTTCACTTTTGAAATTCCTCTTTAGTTCTATTCTATTTCATAATAACTCTGTATTGTAAAAATATTTATTATTTCTGACTTATCTTATTATTTCATGTATTTGAGGATAATTATGTTTATAATAACTATGCTGTGTGTAGATCTGAGTTAAAAAAATACAGAATCGAATGTAAAAATCGAACAAAAATTGAAGAAACCTATGAATTCATGACAACTTTGAACATTTTCGATTACAGGCATCCAAAAAATGGAAAAATATTTTGATTTTTTTATGGCTTTTTAACATCCTTTTACATGAATTTTTCGATTTTTGGTGAATTTTGAAATTGCATTTTTTTTATACCTCGAATTTCGAATTAACAGTGTTCCGAATTTGAATTAAAAAGATTCTACTGTCAAATTACCTAAAAAACATTTTGTTAGATTGCTGCATTTTCGTACAGTGGTACCTACACTTGTCGTTATTTAAAAAGCATATAAAGTTAAACAATATGTTACAAGTATGTTATTGATACATTATATTTTACAGCAAGTAAATGATTACATTACATTTTATTCTGTATCCAGCTGCCTAATGGGAGGTACATATTTAGTACCAGTGTTGGAACGAGTGTGTCTTTCCATTTAAGACGGTCGAGAATTCCTTAGAAAATCAGGTGGTTCTTTCAGTACAAGTGATCTCAGCTCCCGAAAGATAAATCATAAGAAACAAGGCCCCAGCAGTTGTTTCGGTAAAAATATGTTCAGACATGCTACTTTTCACATATTTAAATAGTCACCTCAACAAATTTTTCAATGTAGCTATTTTTATTTGGATTCTGTTGAATTTAATTTATTTTAACAGTACCTACATATTTATTGTAATCAACCGCGTTCATATTGATCATTCCATCCACCTGAGCACTGATGCTGGGAGATTTTCTCAGGTACCTACGGATAACTCACGAGACACTTTTGGTCTTAGTTTTTTTGATCGATTCTGCCACTTGCATTTGAGCTCTTGATATATTTTTGAAACTGTGGGTCTGTTATCAGAGATATTATTGCTGCGTCAGCGTGATGGTGGACCCAGGAAGAGGTTCCGAAACACGAAGCAATGAGGTTATTTACACATGGCAGAAGTATTGAGAAAATGCTTCACTAAGATTATTAATGGCTGTGAAAACCTGAGAATTTTGTGATTAATTTGGAGATTAAACAGAAACACTACCAAGGTGAATTGTACTAGGTTTTAATTTTTTTTATACAATTTGGTAATACACATATCGTTTTAATCTGTGACGACCATGCATTGGTGTTTAGCACGCAATGGTCCCAAAACAGGCCTCATCTGTGAGAACTCATCTGCCCTGATATAACATACCTTGCGTATCCGTTTCCATCTTCAGTCTTTCCTTCTGCTATTGATGCTCAAAGTAAACAGTATTTGTAAAAAAATGCCATGATTTGATTACGCAAGACATGAAAGTATACTACATTCAATAATTAATGATTTTGCTAACAAATTTAATGTTTGTACGACAGAATAATGACCAATTTTCAAACTAAATCCCACTGACACATATCGATCTTTAATCATCATAATGTCTGTTTTAACTAAACGACTTGAATTGCGAAAATGAACAATTATTTTATCTTACCACTCCTTAGAATTCCAATTTCTTATTTTTGGAGTACTTTCTTATTTTTCTGGATTTTTTCTTGCCTCTGTATGACATTCTTTTCATCGTATTTTTCTTATCAACTCGGACAGAAGTTTTTATCAAAAGGCCAGATGTTTTGTCAATTGACTGGTATCGAAAATGTGGTGCATGAACCCTGAATGTACAAATCTTATTTCTGGTCTTTCATTTAGTTTACGGGTTACGAAACGTCTCTTAATGAATAAATGCATCATTGACACCCTATTTCGAAGCAAATATATTAAATGATACAAAACCTTATTACAACATTTATTCAAACCAATATAAAGTGTATTTATTATATTGTAGTGCTGCTCATATATGTATAGTATTATTTATATACATGTAATATGCAAACTTTTAATCAAATTTTTTCTCTTCTTTTTTCCTTAAACTGTTTGATCTATATATTACAGAAATGAACCAAATTCGAGAAGCGTAATTTTAATAAAAAAAACAATAAAATAATTAAGATATTTGCAAAGAAATAAAAGACAAAGATATACAAAAAATAGTAAAATATAAATTAGAGTACATTATTTATTCCAGTATGTACGTATAACTCTATTATTTATTAATTTTTATATTTGTAGCGATGAATTGAGATTTTTGTTTATAGTATATCTATATACCTATAAATTTAACGAAATATGTACTGTTTTATTGAAATTTTAATTCAATAATGATAGGGACGCAATCATTCGCAAGAAAAATCTATTGTTTGGATGCATTCAAGGGTGGCCAATATTTATGTTTGCCAATATTTCACAATAATTTTGGGCGAATTTATATATTTTTTACCTGAATACTAATTGAGCTTATTATTATTTAAACAAAGTAGATCAAAAGTTATGGTAAAATGTTTTATAAATTCAATACAACTATTGTTAGTTCTAGGAATCAAAATGACCGCCACAAAACTCCTCCATTGACTATGGTCCGCCACCAGCCATCCCGTGTCTTATGGTTCTATTGAGAATATAATTGTTGAGGGACATCCAAGACGCCGGGTCCCTACTAGTGTCTATGGAAGATGTTTTCGATTTAGACTTTTCGCAAGCATCCACAAAACATGTTCCAGCACTATGTTCCTCCTCTTGATTAGGGTGGTAATCAGAGGGTGTTCCTATATTTTAGTATTTTCATGAAGTCAAATCACTTCATGCCTAGAATTTTGCCTAGAACAAGCATCAAAACTAAATATGCGGCATTTTTCCTCTTTCGGTGAGATTTCAAGATCTGCAGTCATAAAGTGAAATTAGTAATCATACATGGGATGTGACTATATAACTGCGAGATTAAAACATTTGGTATGTTATTGACCACTGCCCTTGCTTCTTCAATACATGTATGATTATTTTTTCATTGAAACGAAAATCATATTTTTACCCAAGCCGTCATTATAGATAATTATTTTGAAAAATTAAGAATTAAATATTGATCGCCGTTGAATAATCTCAATGTAACCATAAAATTGTTTTGTTTTGAATGGAAAATGTCACTAATTATTACTAATTTTTAGACCGACCAAAAGTTTTCTACTGGCAAACAGGCTCAGCGGATGGAAATGAAAATATTTGGAAATCAAAATTATAATTTTAAAATAATAATAGCACACTGGGATTGTTACATCACCGAACCTTCATTTGGTATAGATCTGAGCCTGTTGAAAATTCTGCTAACAATATCAGTGGATCTGCTAACGGAGAAAGTAACGCTATGGCACGGATGTGATATGGGAAATAAAACATACATAATATATATCAGTAATGTATAGACTATTGTATTGAAACAAATATAAAATGTTTGATATAAATATGTAATATTAAATTTAAAATATATGTATTGGCAAGTTCAAGAACTTAGATACATTTTAGGTTTTACTAATTTCAAGAAATTTCTACATTGGTAACTCTTGCGCAGAATTAAAGGACCCAAATAAAAAAGTTAATCGAAAACAAAAATTATTAGCAAAATTGTCAAATCTGTTTAAATAGTTTTAAAAAATATTAGAAGTCAAATTGTATATCAAAATATGTGTTTATAAACTCACTAAGATACATATTAAATTAATATGAATGTTACATTGAAAATAACATTAATACTATTCAAGAATAAAATATAAGCATTGATGTATACATAAAATTTTATATATATTTTTGACAACAGTGTAAATTGGAATTGTAAATTACAAAAGGTACGGATAGAATTGTAAAGAAACCAGAGAAAATATTGTATCCACCAAAGATACGGGACAGCGATATTTATGTGGTGTCTTGTGTATTTGTTACCAGCCACACAAATATACAAGATGCTCTGTAAGTACACGGGTTGGCTTGAATGTTTAAATGAACTTTTTTATTTTTGTATTTGGTACATTAGTAAGCCTCTCGAGGAACTATTAATACATTCTCCCACATCGTAATGTTTCAAATTGTTTTAGCTTCCAATATTGAAATTAAAATGCACAGATTACATGTATCATTACCTTGCTAATGTAATGCTTTGTTGTTTGTCTTTATATCTAAATTATTTATCATGGGCAAATAAATGTACATAATACTAGAAAAAATCCGATACCTCAAAGCAAAGAGGGAGCACTTTGTAAAACAAAAGATCGTTTGACTTTTTAACATCTTATCAAACTCATTGAAATGAAAAGCTCTCAACATTATCCACAACAATCATAAAAAAAGCATTTGTGTCTTTAGGTAATATTTAAATTACACTGTCCTTTCTGTGCATTTTTTTTTATTATTTATATAGGAATATTACCTCAATATCTTGAGATATTTATTATAAAAGACTTACTTCTTAAGAGTATTTTCAGATGTAGAAAGTTATTACGGATAGTTTGCATTTCTTTTATTTTGCATGAGAGACTTGCTCCTTACTAACCTTATTAGAAATAATAAGTAATATAATATACAGTGCATACATTGTACACATTTTGTAAAACATAGTGTTTTTGTGGGTAGCTACAGGCACAGAGAAAAATCAGTAAAACGGATATCTTTAATTGCTATCTGTGTATATTTGTATATGTTAGTTACTTTCTTTATTATTTATTTACATTTTAAGATGAATATAATATAGTTAAGATAGTCTTTAAGTTACAGAAATATTTAATAAAGTATAGAGTTACAATTTATTAATTGAATAAAAATATTTATCAATTTTACTGTGTTAGTAAATTAAGTATGGCAGCAAAACGTGAAGTTTCCTTATTATTTGTCCTTTCCGGTTACACTCCTTTATATTATTTATTGTTTTTATCTTGTTAACAACATATATGACCATAAAGCCTTTAAAAGTACACAATACAAATAAATAAAAATTCACAGAAAAAAGAAAGTAAAAGGAATGACAACATTGGTTAACAGAACATATGGAAACAGAATACATAAACACATAAAAAAGAAATTCAAAAGTATACATTACATAAAAAAATACAATAAGAATACAAGTAGGTACATATGTATTATCTTTACATATATAATTCTTCTGTATGTGTGTATGTTACTGAACTCCTAAATGACTGGGCCGATTTTAATATTTTGTGAGTGTCCCTGGATGGTTTAGATTCACAATTGAACCTGGTAGATGGCGCTGCAGTCGGGTTCTAGGATTTATGCCACCCAAACCAAAAGCCAATGTCCGGGCAGGACAGAGTCAGTTGGGTCCGCTAGTTGAATATAAAAAATAAATGCATATACATTTTCACTTTATTTACTACAACCCGGGAAAGCTCTACGGTAGGTTCTCCAGCCATAATTTTCTCCCAATTCCGAAGATCCGATTTCAAGCAACCTTCCACCCAGATTATTTTGACCACTTTTTGCAAATCTACATTCAAATGCTTATCATTTCTTTTGTAAGTGACCATGTAATAAGAACACATACTTGGAGCTCTGAACCATTTGCGTTTGTAATGTGAGGTCTAGATTATGGCTGCAGAACATTTTTTTTATGCGGATGTACGTTACACAAGCTTTCTCAACTTCTATTTTCAGCTGAAAGTGAAAGAATTCTCATATTTGGGTAGCAGAATCTCCCAAGACGGCCGCTCAGAGGCAGACATCATAAGTAGAATACAACAAGCAAGAGTCGCCTTCAACAAAAAATCCAAAATCCTTGAATCCCCCAATATTGATTTAAAGATTAGGAAGAACTTGATTATAACTCTTGTTTGGAGTGTGCTGATTTATGGCAGTGAAACATAGACCATCGGCCAGAGCATATCCGGGAGGCTAGCGGCCTTTGAGATGTGGTGCTACAGGCGCATGGCGAGGATCCATTGGACAGATCATGTGCGAAACGACAAGGTGTTGAGCAGGTTGGGCGAAAAGAGGCAGCTTCTGAACAGAATTGCTCAGCAACAAGCAATTTGGATAGGCCATAATATAAGGCATCCGGGCCTGCTTTTTACCATCGTCGAGAGAAATGTTGAAGGTAACAATCGTAGAGGCCGCCCAAGATTAAGCTATGTGGAAGAGATGTGCGCTGTAGCACCTACCAAGAAATGAAGAAACTGGCAGGTGACAGACAGGAGTGGAGAAATCTAGTGCTTGTTGCAGATTGGACCTAGGATTGCGACCCAAAAAAATAAAATTTTCAGCTTGTTCATTTCTCAGTGAGTATTTTTATCTGGACTTTCCTCTTCTTCCCTCAATTACATTTCTGAGATAAGAATAGTATCTAAGGATCCTATCCAGTGCCCCCATGGATTTTCGACAGGGTCTATTACGCACAAGTCTTCCTGCGCACTCTTCAGATTCTCGTCATTTGTAGTACAGTTCAGTCTGTGCATTCCGTCTTCTCCGGTACCACAATTCGAATATTTCCAACCTATTTCTGATTAGCTAATCGTCCAGGTTTCATTTCCGTAAAGATCTGTCTATATGCAATATCCCAGAAATGTTTGTCCGAATGTCAAATATAGAAATGTTTGAATGGAAAATGATAAAGTTCATTAAAATGGAGTGATTGTAAAGAATTAAGTTATAAAATAACAACATTTTTGCATTATATTTTACGAAACTGTCCTACGAAGGTGTCTTTTAAAAATAATGTGAAATAACTTTGAAAGATAATTATTTAGTGTAATAATTAATATTGAAATACTGATGCGAGTAACACACATGATTTCAACGCTTCAGGCAAGTGTTATTTTTAATAACGTTCTATTAATTTGAATATATTAAGGTTCAGTATAAAGCGATCAGGCATTTTTCTAAAATATGTTAAATTTAGTGGTAAGACAATGACCCCCAGCAACCGAGTGATGTTAGTTGTCCTCGAACGGAAACAGACAAAGGCTGCCGACCGCCGTTCTAATGATACTTCAACGTTTTGTAAAAAATAAATCAGAAATATTTTTAAAAAATGCAAACTTTGATATTGCATAACTCCATAACTGTTGATATTAGGCCATGGCTGCTTGAACATTTTCGACTCGCAAGCAAAAAAGGAATCACCTGTAAAGTGTTGTGGACTAGCTCCGTTACACCCTGTATTATGTTGACATTTCACCCAAAATACAGTATTTTCTATTCAAAATTGAATAAAGAAGACCCTCAGAAGTCTTTGCTACTAGCTACTTAACACCCTGTACACGAGAAAATTTATTTAGATGCCGATTATTTAACTTATTTTACAGACAAATAAAGAAATCGACCACTTTTATGTTTGTCATCGCCTCCATCTTCTAGAAGTTCACACAATTTCTGTTCGTTTCCCGCCGCCTTGTGTTCGAAATCTCTAATCGTCGATGATCTGATTGCGAGATTTAAAATATGCGGAATAAATAAATAAATAAATGTAAATCTCCCGCGCCGCGGCGACTTGCCCGGCCGTCCATGTATAAAATATAAGATGCGATGTAATGTTATGCAGTATTTGCAAGGGTCGCAATATGCGGTCTAGCCGCTGTTCGACAATCAGTCGGCTGTGGCATTTTGGCTGCGTCGTTGGGTATTGCTGCGCTCGGATATCCTCATCAGGTCAGTGACTACCGATTGTTTGCTAGGCGCAGCCCTTGCGGGTGACGGTTTTTTTATTTTAAAACGAGAAACAAAACTGTTTTAAAACTTCTTCAATGCTCAGACAACAAAGGAATATTCTTTACAATTATTTGCAGATATTTTAAAGTCATAAATAAGTATGATATTTTTGAGTATAAAGAAGTACCTACCTACTTACCTCGGCACAGCAAAAAATGCTGAGTAAAGTCATTCTGTAGAAAATAATAAAGTTGATGCGCTCTGTCATCAGTTGTCGGAATATTATTGCTGTATACCTAGTTTATAATATATTGTTCATAATAATAATATTATTCACGTCTGCTGAGTATGTAGCTTCGTACAGCAATTGAATAGAAAAAATGTACCTACTAAAACATTTCTCATTATTTTGCTATCGCATATTCACAGGCGTTTCAGATAATATGTAGCATAGGTACCTACCTACGTCCTCCAGGATTATTCCTAAATAAGTAATACGTCCGTAATTTCGTTAGAATTCACAGCTTAAAAAACGGCCGGAGATGAAACCCGAACCGGCCGATTAACGCATGTTGCTACGGCCGCCTCTCCATAGATCGCCAAAAGGATGCTATAAATATATACTAGGGCTTACCAAAGACGCGAACCAATGTTCCGTCATTTTTGACGGGTTACGGTTAATATAATATAGTATCTACAACTACTTGTACTTAACTTATTCCACCTAATTTAGCATATTTCAGTGAACAAACCAATGAATTTTTTATTTTACAGTTTTTAAATGTTACAATATCAATCATCAAAGAGTTGAATTATTTTCTAGTACCTAGTATGTTTTGGACAATGTCATTACAATAAATAACTAATCAGTAGGTAATTGAATTATAAAACTTGTCAAAAAATAATATGTCAAAAAAACCGCTTGATTTTTGGCCGAAACCAAAACTTCAAAAATTTCGTTATTGAGTTAATAATGCAGAAATGAAATAATAAAAAAAAATGGCAATGGGCAGGTCATGTTGCCAGACAAGTAATAAACAGATGGGCACCCAGAATTCTGCGGTGGAGACCATGGGACATGAAAAGAGGAATAGGAAAGTGGGCTGATGGCTGAAAAAGAAGAAGAATGCAGTGATATTGAAAAGATTACTATCTACCTGGTCAAACATCACAGCTCTAAATGAGATGTACAAAATTTGAAGACATAAAATATAGTCTTGATTTTTCATAATTCATAATACACCTACTTATGATATTTCGAGATAATGCTATTTTTATTCGATTATCTAGAATTTTAATAAATACCAGCTGCGCCCCGTCAAAAATGACGGGATATTGGTTCGCGCCTTTGCTAAGCTCTAGTATATATTTATAGTATCTTCTTGGCGCTCCGCGGAGAGGCGGCCGTAACAACATGCGCTGAGCGGCCGGTTCGGGTTTGGTGGCCCGGGGTTCAATCCCCATCTCCGGCCGTTTAATTTCTTTTTTTAGCAGTGAATTGCGGACGTTACAAGAAGTTACGGGACAGACAGACAGTCGGACAAATATCGAAATTATTATGTTTGATATAGTAGTAATGTATTAATTAGCAACAGAAGACGTAACGTATATCACTTGATCACAGGTCACGCCCAAAATGAATTTAATTAAATGTCGTTAATTAATCCCACTCGAAGAGAAAATCCTAAGATTTCTGGTATTCTGGATAAAAAATGTTTAAATATTGTTCTCTTTATTATATCCAATGCTCTCTTAGGCCGTCGCGTCGCGTTAATTCGGCAAAGCAATTTTATCGCCCGATCATCCGCATAGCGTGTTTGATAAGCGCATATTGTGTGGAAAGAAATGCAACGGCGTTCCGCCACGGAAAACACGCGGCGGAAGATGCGCTTACTGTGGCGCCGACCTTAAAGTAATCATATCGTGTTATAAGTTTATTTAGGTATAACAATATTGTACACAATAAAGTTATCTCAAAATTGCTCCACGAAAATATTTGTTCGTCTAGTCTTTAGGGCCGGTTGTTTGATCAATAGTTAGCGTAATAGTTAAGCAAAAAGCATGTGTTTGATTGGTGGAAAACGCAAAAATCTATGCTTTTTTCTTGACTATTCCTCTTGAACTTCCGATCAAACAACCCTCCGTTAGAGTAAAAAATCCATGGTCTCAAAAAACTGTTTCCTTAAAAAGTACAATTCCTCCAAAAAGTACAATTTCCTTGTTGTATTTTTCTTTATAAAATACATATTACCTACATTAAAAATACAAATTACGGTGCACAATGATTAAAATATTTATTAGTTTACTGCACATATTCTTTGATTTCTTTCTGAGAATTGAAACTTTGAATCCAATAATTATTATATCAGAATGTCATTTTGCCACGCTACAGTTTACGACTAGAAGCGCGGTTTACACCTGAATTTAGTGATGCAACGAATACGAATACGAATATTCGTATCCGCCGAATAGTGGACATTTACCGAATATTCGTATTCGCCGAATATCATCACGAATATTAAAAACAAATCATTTATAACTGAACGCAACGCAAATTACGGTTTGGCTGTGCACCGTGTATCCGAACACATCTGCGCTCTCTATTATCGGGGATTCCCTTAACATTGAATGAATGGATTTGTTGAGTTCTCAAGTTGTCCATTTTTACTTGTTTCATAGCTAAACATGAGTTCTTTCGTCTAGTTTCGTTGGGTTATTTATAAGGTTAGGTGCTCATTTCATTTAGTTTTGTTTTGTAATACGTATTGTTCGTTCCATTTTATTTCCGTTGTATGTAAAAGGGTTAACTCTTATAAAATAATTTTAAATTAAATCTAATACATGACCTCTCGTACGCGGGAAAAAAATTATATTTATTTTCGATCGCCGGGAATGTAAAAACGGATAAAAGAAAGGTTGTGCTTTTTGAACAAAAATTTGTCAGTGGTAAATTTTAATTATTAAACCTCTTAGTAAAAAAAGAACAGCGGTGTATTATTTGTTATCTTGTTGAATTATTCGTATTCGTATTCATGAATGTAGTATTCGTTGCATAAGTTATCTTTTGTATTGCCCAAATGCACACTAAAAATTATATATTTCTCATTGGTCGAATTTATATTGAGATATGGAATCAAATCGTGGGGACACTCAACGAAAACTAAGATTAAAATGATACAGAGCCTTCAGTATTCCATCATTAAAAAAAATTGTAGCGATTGATATCTTTACTCAAAGAGACAATAAAAGACTACTTTATAGCTCTATAAATACACTGCCAGTCCGAGGAATTTTGTGGTTTTGCATAATTTTAGAACAGTATAGTAGTAGTCAATTCAAAGCTCCCCTCATACATAAGCATAATACACGTTTCGTACACATAATAATACACAATAATAAACTCGGTTGGATTTGAAAATAAATATAAGTGGTGTTAAACAAACTTATTTTTATTTAATTAATTATAATGTCTCACCACCAAGTGTTTGCTTCCTTCGAAAATTTGACGTAAAAGTGTTTCGATAATTATATTTCGAGAAATACTTTTGAATAAAATTTCTTATTTGCGTTTAATGAGGGATTAATCATACCTAGAATAAGTAACAAATTTGGCAGTAGAACGCTCGAATACATAGTTCCTAGAATTTTTAATTTCGCCAGAACGTAAATGCGAATATTCATGTAATAAGAGCAAAATAAGAGAGTGGCCTACTCGGTCAGGAGTTTATGTATGATTGAGAGTATGTTTAATTTACTATAATTATGTATTTTTTATTTTGTATCACATATTTAGTTAGGTTTATATATAAAATTATGTTTAAAGATGAGTTGTACCGATTGTAAATATTAATTATAAATATCAACAAATTCCCAAACTTATTATATTTCTGGATGAGCAAATCGATCACTATCAACTAGCCACAAAAAGTGGCTTGGTAGGGTCTTAAAAATGTCATATTATATTGTTTGTATTTGTATGTTTCTCCTTTGTATTTGTTATTTTTATATGTAATAAAAAAACTACTGCAATTAAAATGTGTTCACAGCTTTTTAATGCTGCGACGCATAAAGTCCATGCTGGGCATGAGGCCGCCTCGCCTGCAGGCCCAGCCGCACCTCGTGGTGCTGGTGACGGGGTGCGACAGCGGGCTGGGCTTCCAGCTGGCCAGGACGGCCAGGAGCAGCGGGCTCACCGTGGTGGCGGGGCTGCTGGGCGGCCCCGGCGGGCCGGGGGGGCGCCGCCTGGCCGCCGCCGGGGACCCGGGCCTGCACCTGCTGCAGCTGGACGTCACGCGCGAAGACAGCGTGCAGGGGGCCAGGCAGTACGTGGAGCAACTGCTCAAAGACAACCCTGACTACGGTAGGTGTCTTGCTTGTCCTTTGTCAGTCGTGTTTTTATGGGTTTTGGAATACGTAATAAAAATCGATTCAAGTTAAGATCCATATTCCCTATGAAAATAGGCAAATGCTCAATATTTTGGTATTCAGTACAAAAGTTCCTGTTTAAAAAAATTTGCCATCATATCGGAAAATACTGCCATGTACGGTGCCGTTATATTTTTTAGCACGATTTATTTCCGTACGACCTAACAAAATGACCTAAAAGTAAATTTATGTTTAAGTCCACTATTAAATATGTTCCCTCTTAATAGTAATATTCCCCGCGAAATCCCACCCCCTACCCCCACTATTGGCACTCCGTCCTTCCACCTTTCACACTAGTATATAAGCACATAATTTTTGTATGTTTAGGCAGTTAAGATTCTCCCTGAAGAAGCTACGGTCGTAGCGAAACTCGGTTGGATTTGAAAATAAATATAAGTGGTGTTAAACAAACTTATTTTTATTTAATTAATTATAATGTCTCACCACCAAGTGTTTGCTTCCTTCGAAAATTTGACGTAAAAGTGTTTCGATAATTATATTTCGAGAAATACTTTTGAATAAAATTTCTTATTTGCGTATATTAAAATACAAATTTGATTACATTATATTAATTAAAAGACAATACTGTACAAAACACAAAACCACTGAATATCAACATGTTTCAAACAAATAGCAAAATAAATATTATAAATAACCAAATCCTTTTTACAATTAGTGAATTTTTTATTTATTTTCGTATTAATTTTTAATTATTTATTTAACTCCCTTGCATTTATTTTTATCTTACTTACGTTGTATCCTGATGAAGGGACCATTGGCCCCGAATAATGATAATTCAGTAAATAGTGATTTTATACAAAGTTTTTTCTTTTTATAAATATTAATAATCTTACCACAAACTCATATTGCTGTTATTGAAGAAGTTGAATACCTACTTACGAAGTCATTACCTATTTTAAACATATTGAAATCCTCTTCTAATGATAGAGGACCACATTGGCTGGGTTTTCATAAAATATAATTTTACCATCGCGCTAAAGAAACACATGATAACGGTATTGTTTGTAATAATAGAAACACATGATAACGGTAGTGTTGTTGATAACGGCACCGTTTGCCACCTGCCCAGCATAATATTAAGATTGTCATCTTCCCAGTTCTACACGCCGTGGTTAACAACGCCGGCGTGATGGCCATGGGAGAGTTCGAGTGGCAGACGTCATCCATGATGGAGCAGCAGCTGGCCGTGAACGTGGGCGGGGCGTGGCGGGTGTCGCGGGCCCTGCTGGGGGCCCTGCGCGGGGCGGCCGCCCGGGGGAGCAGCCCCCGGCTCGTGAACGTGGGCAGCCACTGCGCCCTGCAGCCCCTCAAGGTGCTGGCCCCCTACTCGGCCACCAAGGCAGCCCTGCGCGCCTGGAGTGAGGCCATCCGGATGGAGCTTCGCCACTACGGGGTGCACGTGATCAACTATATCCCAGGTCAAGCCTAATGATTCTTCTACTCTTCTTTTAACCCTTCCCCTCTGCTGTCGATGCAAATCTGTACCGTTTGACCGATCGGACTCAAAATTTGGAAACTTATTCTTAAGGTCTCGGTAACATATGCGACGTTTCCCCCCTATTCTTTTAACCCTTCTCCTGATATATTTTCGAGGCAAATCTACACCGTTTGACCGATCGGCAAAGTTTCCATTTTGAACAAGAGCGTCTCTATTCTATGACAAGAGCATGCCAGTAATAAGCACGTGTGTTTGATTATTAGTTTTGAGCATGCTCATTCATGAGCATAATCAAAATAAGCATGCTAATAACGAGCGAGTGTGTACAGTTGTTAGAGCATGCTAATGAGCATGCTCAAAGATAAGCATGTGTATCAGTACCTTAACAGAGATTGAGGACACTACATATTTTAATTTAAGAAAGAACTACACCGCTATAGATGTACCAGTATAAATTGGCGTGCGAGGGAGGGCGTCCCTGTCGCGTAACAGAAGTTACCAGGGTGTAAATTTATTACACAATACACAATGTACAGAATGTCCGGTGTGATGTCCGGTGACCGGTGTCGGAGCCTTTAATATAAATTTTGTCGGGCAACACTAAAGAAACGAACCAGTAATGGCGGCCGATCTATCTGTCAACCTGTCAAACGGTAATATCGGTCCATTATTTGCTTTTTCAGCTTCGCAAAACTTTAATACTCCATTGGCAATTATTCTTGCACCATCTCGGACTGTTTTGGATGTTTTGAACATAATAATTCAGCGTATATTGGTAATCAAGATGACACAGCTCGCGCTCAAAGGCGAGAATGAACTGAATGACACGGCGGGGGGTTACCGCCGGGTGCAGGCGGGGCGGGTTTTAGTTCCAAAGTCGCCGCACGCCAATTTACGTTGGGCAAGCAATAGACCCTGCTCTAAAACTCGTCATTTGAATTAAGCAAACATTTTTTCAGGGAATATGGTCTCTTCAACCAACTTGCTCGCCCAACAGGCCAAATTCAGCGAAGAGATGAGGTCGTCCTTCAACAAAGAGCAGTGGGACTTTTACGGAGATTATTTCGAGAGGTTCACGAGCTACATCAACCAGGTCGGCGGCGCTCCCAGGGATCCGGACCAGCTCGAGGACCCTATTCTCGAAGAAATGTTCATCTCGGCTCTTTTGGAGAAAGACCCTTCTCCGGAATATTTGCACGAGCCCCTGATATACACTGTTTTCTATTTTCTATTCAAGATATCTCCCATGTATCTACGCCACTGGTTGGTGGAAAAGTTTATGCGGTTGCCTTTGTACGACCCACACAAGAAGAAAATCTAACAATGGGTCGATTTAAAAATATTTTCTGATTAAATAAATTAGTAATTTTAATTTAAATTGTCTTATTGTTTATTGGCCTATTTGATTCCGTGGTTTGCACACGCCATTACAAATAATTAATATTGCAAGTTAAGACTCATCTGCAACTGACTGAAAATATATAATCTGTTACCATAACAGACAAGATAACAAAATTTTCAAAAATTAAAAAAAAGTAAAAAACATACTTAGAAATAAACAGATATAAAAAAGAACTCTAATCTATTTTTCTCTTTTTGATATGTATTTTTTTACTATCCTATGAATGAAATCGGTTGCGTCTTTATTAACATTTCTATGTTTCATTTCTGCTAATATTTCTTTAACTAATAAAATACGCCAATTTTGAATCAAAAACATTTATTAATTTTTGCTTTGTTTTCAAGTGACTCAAATAGTCTAAATAAACACATTTCAACTGCAAAATTTAATATTAATGATTCAGCGAAAATAAAGTCTACGTCAGGACGCTGTGGGAGAAGAAATTAATATGTGCATATGAAATAATATATTTCAGTATGCTTTAAATACTTTGTTTTAAATTTTTAAGATTTGTCAATTTTAAATTAAATATACCCATTTCTTCAACTAACTACAACATGCTTATGAAAGAACTCAGATTGAAGGAAATTAATATATGTACTTAATATTTCTGTACAAAATTATCAGCTCTCAAATTGACAGTCCTGATCTCTCTAAAGTGTATCTCGGAATTTCATTATCAACGCGTTCAAAGGATATATTTTATTACGATGCGCGATGGTACACGAATAAACTACCATAAATATATATATATCTATATCATACGTATCTACTCAAAAATCAAAATGTATACCGGAGGATTATCAACACAAAATAACATTAGGTAGGTATATCGAAATCTTTATTACAAAAAACTTCAAGAACAAGAATCGCGTATAACTAATTTTCCGTGATCTTCAGCGATTGACCGCCAGTTACTTTGGAATCAGCAATTCAAGTCCTTTTTTCTTTCCTTTGTCATTCCTTTGACTTGAAAATCTGACATTTCGATAAACATTTATATCCTAACCACACTTCCATATCGTAAACAATTGTGAACTTATATCAATTTCAAAGTCTGTTGCCGGTAATATTTAAAATTACCGCCAACGAACCTTCATATAACTTCATATTGGTTTGGTTTTCTTCGGATTCTTGATGATTCCAAACAAAACAATTACGAAATTACCATGGAGATTGTACGGTGCTTGAAACATTACGGATGTCACAAATCCACTGTGAGTATAGTAACAAGGCGTTTACTGCATAAATATACATAAAATTCCAAACCTACTGTCAACAGTCTTTGAAAGTATGGAAAGTGGAAAGTGACGATTGTTTTGATAACGGTGAATTTCGTGCTGTATCCATTAATTTATTCGTGTTGAAGGAGATGATTTTAAGTTTGGTTATTAAATTCGACATGTTGGCTGTCTCAGGAATTTAAAATGCCCGTAAGTATTCTTAGATTATTCTCTAATTTATTAAAAATGTGTGAAACAGAACTTTGAAATAAAGTTTTTATTACATTAAATATTTTTTTAAATTTAAAGGACTGATTCATCTGATCTTTTATAACAAGTTGATCTGAGCAAAGGTCCTAAGGTCCTCGTAATATTTATATTATGCCGCTTGTGTCTATAGTGTTTATTTTTCATTTATCTATTTGTTTTGTGGAATCTTTAATTGTTTAAAATGGTAAACTAATAATAGAGATTCAAGCATAGAACATGAAATATTGTCTGCAAGTCTTCACCCAATTGACTTATTTTTTGTCATACTTTTTAGGTTTCAAAATCAACGAATACTGAAAAACATGCAAGTGAATCTAACAAATTTACAGTACACATAGTATTATCACTGTGTACATTACTTTTAAGTGTTATCTTCGGCATGAACTTCAATCATAAACAAGCTGAACAACACTGCGATAAACTAATTAAAGAAGTACAAATTCCAGAAAAAAGACCGATTTATTGGGTATTTAGCCAACATTCTAATGTAGAGAGCAGAACTGGTATTTTGAAGCATGTCCACCTGGTTCTCAACAGACTGGGTTTGGAGCATGGAACAAATCAGTCAGACTGGGACCTGCTGTGGTCACATGACTATCCTTTTCGTGTTCTCTACCAACATGTTAAATCTATGAAACCAAATCAGATGGTAAATCATTTTCCGGGAACTGGATACATAACAAACAAAGTTGATTTTGCTACGTCGTCGTCAAAATTCATTCCAAAGGCTTTTAAAATACCACAAGACAAAGAAAAATTACTTGAATATGCTGCCTCGAAGCCAGAATCATTATTTGTCCAGAAAGACAATCAGCACAGAGGTGTTACCATAAAAAATATTTCAGAGATAGATTTAAAAAAGGAAGGAAATTTTGTTCAAGAATTTGTTCAGAAACCTTTCCTTGTAGATGGACATAAGTTTGACATTGGAGTTTACACCATTATAACATCTGTTGACCCTCTGCGGGTTTACACCTATAAGGGTGATATTCTTTTTAGGTAAGTTCTAATTCTTACAGTTAAGTAGATCAATGTTAAACAGCTGAATATTATTTGAACTCATTAAACGTCAATTCCCATGTGGAAACCAGTGGAGGGAAATGGATAAATTTGGTGTATTTTATTGTTGGGTGTGCATATAGACGTAAAATGGGAAAAAAAAATTTACAAGTATTGCAATTTTTTTTATTGAGGTGTCACCTCAGGGTGACACCGGGCATTATTTGTTCTTTTTGTACTGATGTATATGAAATGATACAAAATGTGTTTCTATAGAAATTTTATTGTTTGAAGAAGAATAACTACAAAAACTAAAACAAAAAGTGTTACAGAGTTGACGGAGGATGTAACATGGCTAACTACTTACTAATTATGACATTTTTACCAACATCTCACATGCTGGCCTACATCAAGTTTTTTGCACATTTTCTTCATTCATAACAAAGACTATGTCTGCGTAGTAATCAGTCGGCTTCAACTTGATCTCCTGAAGTTCTCGCTAGGAGTGTAGTTGTATTTTCATAATATTCATAATATTATCACCTCACAAAAAAAGCACCCATAACTCATAAAAATATCAATGGGTTGCGTGGCTACTCAACAATTTGCCAGTGGCGCCTTGATACAGTTCAAATGTCACAAGGTACCCGTGGCAGCAGCCTCAATTTTAACCCGAGCCTCATAGCTATTTTCCTCATGTATATTGCTTGGTACCATGCCTAAAGTACGATCGTTCCATCGACAGAAATCAGTGATGATTTTACTCAGTGGAACTCGGCTGAAATTTTTTCACGACGTCATTTTCATGATTTCTGTACTCATTGGTGAATTCATCATCATCAGAAAGAGACATTACAATGTCTCTCAGATTCTCTTCTCTCTTTAATTCCTCTAATATTTTAGATTTTCTTTATTATTCTCCTCAAAGACATCCTGTAACAACCACTATAAAATACTCTGAAAGCATACATTTAGTTGAAATTATGCCCGGTGTCACCTGTAGGTGACACTCAATGTTTACGCCAGCATACGATGCACGTGAACTCATATTGCTTGTAGTATTTATAACCATAAAGTAAGAAGAAGATTTCCAGAACAGAAATCAATTAGAATATCTTAAGTAATTACACTACCGGCATTTTCACAGCTTCGTGAAATCTGGACGAACGCACTTTTTCACAAACCTCACGGAGCACCTGATACATCTCTCATTTAAACAGTTAATGTGTCTATCAGGGTTGCCGGAAAAAAAACTCAACAAAGAACAATGTATATGCATTTCAGAAATGCTAAACATATTTTAAATATTCAATAAGTAGTAAAAAATCGCCAAAGTTGCTGCACCTGGAGGTGACACTGGGAATTGATGGGTTAAGATGGACCCATATAATGAGTATGCTAGTTAATTACATTGATAGATAACACAGAAGCACATAATTAAACAATATCCATTTATCTTATTACATGTTTATAAAGTATGTCAGCGATTCTCTAACACTGACATGTTTATTAAGTGAGGGATATAAAAGCAAAGTGGCAGCAATATCCAAAAAATATTTTGAATCCAGTCCACAAGGATTACTAATTTAGAATGTACTGAATTTTAGATTTGATAGGAAATTTATAGCTCTATCCCTTACAAAATCATATTTCCAAATCTAAAAGCAAAGCCAGCAATATCAACTTCAAACAATCGACCCCCAAGGAAATGTCACATGGCAAAATGGCTGCTTCATACTAAAATGAGAGTTGATGTCAATTTTAGACTACAACATCATAACAAAGACAGCAATATTCATATTTAACAGTTAAATATTTATCTTTACACGTATATAATAGGAAAACTTAGATGGCAATTATTTTTAATAGCTTATTTCCGATAAGATGTAGGTTTCATAGATTCCAAAGAAAATAGTGATTTTATATTTTTCTCAGAAACATCTCGGTAGGATATTGCTATGTTTGCTTTTATACCCCTCAAATGATCTTTGAGACTCATTTGGGACATAATTCTAACCAAAATATACCAAAATGATAATATTTTATCTTGGAGAGTTTCAAGTTGCTTCACAAGCTACAAGGATGAATAAAAAGAGAATGATAGGCTCACCCAGTCACACCTCTCCGATCCACATCCCATGTTGCATACATCTGTCACAGCTCAATATGTTATATTTTCAAATACCTTAATACCATAATTTTTTCTACATTTAAAGGTATTGCACGGCCAAATATTACCCGTTTGATCCGTCAGACATAGAGAAGTATGTGATCGGTGATGACTATCTTCCTACTTGGGAGGTACCCTCTCTCGCACCGTTGTACACGGCCATGGGATATGGAATGAAAGATTCATTTGAAGCTTATGTTAAGGACCAGGTATTTGATTGTTTGTTGATCCATATTATATATCATCATATGTATCAGTGTAAGGGCCGGTTGTTTCAAGTTGGATTAAAGTAAGCGTTCTTTTAAACCATAGATTTTTACGTTCTCCACCAATCAGACGATCCGTTTTCGTAAAAATCTATGCTTTAATCGACTGCTTACTTTGATCAAACTTGAAACAACCGGGCCTAATAAATATTATGTTTTCGAAATGATTCCTTGAAAGCTTGTTGGTCTTGTGGTTAGGACTCACGCCTCGTGATCCAAAAGTCGCGGGTTCGAATCTCACTCCAGACCAGCAAGTTAGTCCTATTTTCATAGCACAAGCTTTTAACTTAATTTGATGTGACACGTATCCCGTGTTCACATCTCTATTTTTTTTTTAAATATGCTTAAATACAGATGTTTTCCACAAAAATAACGATATTTGGGGAATTTCGTAATCGCATCACGATTTTTTTTGTACCTTCGAATTAATGAGGTTTGCCATAAAACAGAATGTTTAATTTGGGGTCCCTTGAATTTCAAATTAATGAGGATCTACTGTATATTGTAAAATAGATGCAGCGTGCCATCTAGTGACAATGGCAAACAACAGCTCCGTGCGATGCATGCACAATATGCCACGGAGTGAGGATATCTCATCAGGTTAATTTACACTACAAACTGCTGCCTCATCTACCCTATTCTCCAGATTTGGCTCCATATAATTTTTTTTTCACTTACCATCACACTGTTTCTCTGCGGGGGTAGGCAGAGAGAATAGAGCGCCACACTCCTCTATCCTGACACAAAATTTCCACCCCATCCACATTCATATATCTTCGCATACAAGTTCTACAATTGTTTAGGCTCCTAACAGGACCATCCTCCAGTATGTTTCCAAATATAATTAAATAACTTGCTGAAAATCGGTTCACGTCAAACGAGGAACTCGTCGCTGAAACAATGGCCTTGTTTCGGCATTTAGTTATGCGAGCGAGTACTGACCAACCCCCCCGTCTCTTCCCCACCTCGATCTCCCATCCGCACCTATAAACCGTGAGTTACCTACAAAAAAAGAACTAGTACAAATTCGCAACACCAACGTGTCGCATCTGAAGGATTTACTGTGTGTGAAGTGTAAATTATTAATAATAATAAATTGATGATAAAATAGTTATTAATAAGAATAAAGTGAAGTGTAAATTATTAATAATAATAAATTATAAATAAAAATAAATAAAAATGTAAAAAGATAAATAGTGCAAATTCAGGATCAGAGGAAGAACATCATTTGAAAGTAGGAACTTGTATTTTCAGTGTCTCTTTCCCGTGTGATCCTATCAAATTATCACAGAATTGTCTTTATCCGAAGGAGTTGGTACTCGCGCATCAGCTATAGCATAAAGGGCGACTCCAAACGGCAGTTGCAAGGAGAGCTATCGAAACAGGCCTATTTTACCGAGTTCATATTTTTTCGCTGGCTTGAAAAGTTAGAATATCGTTGGACTAAGTGTATGAAGCTGAAAGGAGACAGTGTCGAGAAATAAATAAATAAAATAATGTGTTTCCTTCCCTAACCCGGGCGCCTATCATACAGCCCTCGTACGTCTATATCTAAAATATATTAAGTAATGATATTTTATTAATTATATATTTTTTCCCAGGGCAAAGATCCTTCCATCATCTGGAAACAAATTGACGAGTTTATTGCAGATTTTTTTTTACAAAAAGAACATTTGATTATTTCATCTGTAAGTAGCATGTATTATAATTTTTTTCCTGCAAAATTTATTTCTACATATTTGCATTACGATTAATTACCTACTATGAAATTGATTTAATTAAAATGTTGAAGATGATAATTTATAAAAGCAAATTTATTAATCGATTAGAAAGACATATAGAAAAATCAAATAATCGAAAAAATATTTGGCTGCTAATATTTGGATTCCAACCATGGATCTCCTCCTCCTGAAAAATGGCAACTTAACAATAAGAATGTGTTCTTGAATATAATTTATAAAAGCTTTTAATATTTTTTCAAATTGAGAAATAATTGTGATAAAAATTCTTTCTTGCTACGACCAACTTGACAAAATTCAAAAGTCTAAGAAGGATCAGTTGTATCAACTTTGATTGTAATAATCTTTCCTAAAAACCATAGATCTTTACAAAAACGGGTTGTGTGATTGGTGGAAAATGCAAAAATCGATGATTTAAACGAAATATTACTATAATCCAAGTTGATACAACTGGCCCTATTGTAATCAGTCTTGATATTAATTTTCATAGTATCAGTTAGTTTGTCCTACTATGAAACTTTAGAAATATAATTTTTTTAAAAAATCCTTTTTCTTTCTGTGGACCTATATATATATTTTGATTTTCAGCTAAAGAATTATCGTGCTGGAAGCAACTTTTTTGAGCTGATGCGTTTTGACTTTGTGATAGACGAAGACCTCACGGTGTTTGCTCTGGAAGCAAACATGTCCCCTAACCTCAGCTCTGCCCATTACCCTCCCAACCAGCTGCTATATGAACAGGTGTTGTACAGCGTGCTATCGCTTGTGGGTGTTGGACGCTACACGAAGACACCTACTCTAGCTGACAGGTATATTTATGGCTTGAATATTTCTGTTCTTTATACACTAATTTGAGGTGTATAAGCAAGGGCAAAAAAATTAATAAACGTTTTGAATGCAGTCACCGATGATAACTAATTTAGATGAATTTGAGATTTTATAAGAAATAGAACTCTGTCCTATCTAAAACCATGCTTTCAAATCACTATTAAAAGCAAAGGCAGCAATATCCATTTCAACCAATCAACTTCCAAGGACGCGTCACGTGACAAAATGGCCACTTCATACTAAAGTGAGAGTTGATGTTGATTTTTTCAGCAGTATTCAATTATGTAAATAGCAAAAGTCATCAATGTTCATTATTTGGTAGGAAGCGCAGCAACATCGATATATAAAAGTTACTTATCATCACACCTTTTCCCCATGTGGGGTAAGGAGAGAGGATACACTCTTCTACGCTGACATACAACTCTCGCCTCGTTCACATTCATACATCTTCGCATGCAAGCTTAACAAAATGAATAGTTATTGAGGCTTCTAACAGGACCATCTTCCAGTTTCTGGTTAATCTGGTCGTGCCACGTCTTCTGCGGTTGCCCTCTCTTTCTGGCACAGTCAACACTTGCGCTATATATCTTTCTTACCATTATTTCCTCATTCATTAGCTCAAAATGCCCAGACCGCCTGAGCGACCCTTTTTTTATTCTATTAATTATGCTAAGATCAGCTTTACGTTCATTCTTAATATCTTCATTCTTTATCTATCATAAATGAATTTGCCACACATACGTCTAAGGGATCTCATCTCCACTGCATTATTCAGTCTACTTTTGTTCCTCTTCTGCCAGCTCCAGGCTTCACTCCCATACATCAGTGTTGGTACCAGAATATTTATACATATATGTATACATTAAAAGGTGTTAAATTTCGATAATGTATACATTAATTAATATACATTATACACTAACATATATATACATTATCAAAATTTGCACTCTGTAACATATATAAAAGGAAAAATGAGGTGGCAGTCATTTTTAAAAACTTATTTCCAATAACTTTTTAAAAATGACTTTCATACATTTCAGAGAAATTTCCTTGAGTAGCCCGGGTTTTTTGTATTAATCTCAGAAATACCTCAGCGGGGTATTGCTGTCATTGCTTTTCTACTCCTTGTATTTTGGTTCTCATATTCTAAATTAGTTCTAGAAACTTGAATCAGACAGGTTTTAATAAGACAATACTTTTGATGTGTGACTAATTTGTGACCTGGTTTGTTAGCTGGCACTGGTGCAGGAGACTAATAAATGATGATGGGTAGGTAATGCTGGACCCGAAGATTATTAAGAATTCAAAAAAAGATGTGTTTGGTATTCTTGTAAGGGGTCACACCACCTTGTTTCACCAAATTCAATTGTTTTGTGACGTTACTATTGCACAGTGGCGTACAGTGGGTATAAACTTAGGTTATGCTGGGACCGACTATATACCTATATTAGAAATATATAAATATATTTATATATATATATGTATATATATATATATGTAACAAAAGTAAATTCTGGAATATCTCGCGTTTTCTGTAAATGAGAAGAACTAGGCCGACGTTTCGACACGGTATCACGTGCCATTGTCAAGGCTAAAAAAAACCTCAAGCAAAACATATATATATATGTTTTGTGAGGTTTTTTTTCTTAATAATCTTAATCTTAAACATATATAATATATATAATATATATATATATATATATATATATATATATATATATATATATATATCCTGTAACCTATTGGGCGTCCATCATGGACGAAATTGCATATAATGTGGCGTCCACCTGCTTATGACGTCCGTATATCGGACGTCAGATGGGAGAGTGTTCGCAATGGGCGCGGATTGTCTTTCTGATGCCATAAATGTAAAAAAAAAAAAAAAAATTGGACGTCAATTCGCTCCCAGTTTGGCTATTCTCAGTATATCTGTAGTTCTGCAAATTTTCGTTACAAAAAATAGCAGCGCTGTCGGCATTATTCCGAAAATTCATTGCTAGCCATGTGTGACGTCCAACTGCGCGTCGAGCGAAAGTTTGAAATGCGACGTTGCCACTTGCTGGATGCTTTGACTTCATTTAATTTTTATATTCACGATTTATGAGAACTCGTACGCATTTACTTGAATGAAGAAGTGGAGTCCGCTTTTGTACTCCATTTAATTCGTGGCGTCTGATTATTTGACGCAAAAACTTTGGATCGATTTTTAACCCTTTTCTCGTGATCCAAACGAGCTGAAATTTTGCACGCAGACTCGTGGGGACGTTCAAGAAGATCTATCAAATTTTCGTTAAAAAAATTTAATGATTATAGTATAATTTAGGATTTTTAGATATTTTAATAGTTTTTTAACATTGGAATCATTACATAAATGTTTGATTACTACCGTCGACGGCGGCCCGATAACGTTGCGGAATATTTTCTAAATTTGCATTACTGTATATAATTATATTTATTATTCATTATATTAATTACTATGTATAATTATATTAATTAATTATATTAATTACGATATATAATTATATTAATTACTATAGTATAATAGGTACTTCACTATGAATTTCAAAAATTTATGACAATTGGTTAACAGAGATAGAGAATTTTGACATAGATATTTGTCTAGACATGTTTCATTTTCAGTCAATCAATTATTTAATTACATGATGGTAAACTTAATTTACAAAGAAAGGGATTAAAATAAAAACATGTTTTTTATGGGTTACTTTTTTTAAGCTAAATATCTAAAAAAAATAATCAGAAGTTTAAAATTGAAATAAAATAAAATTAATCCCAGGACTTGAAGATAAGATTGCAGCATTATTTTATTAAATGTTTTAGTCGATCGGTATCTACTTATATCTATAGTCGATATGAATTAAGGTGTAATTGAGTACTTAACAGGTGAATGATTTTTATTATGAAGGGCTAATTGCCATTTATGTAATGATTCCAATTGATACATGTATAGTAAAAGTCCGTTAATTAAAACAACGATATTTCGTGCTTTGTATTTTATTGCCGATTTTGAGGATCCAAAAATAACTTTTCCCTATAAATTCTACCTTTAATTCTAAAATACGTGAAATGCGTACATCGTATCAATTATTGACGTATTATATATGTATAGTATATATACACGTTATTCCCATACTAGCCGGCTTTCATATTTATGTAGCAAATATTCCATTGAAGTATACAACAAATCACATAATCACGTAAAAATCAGGTAATTTGATGTCACGGTGCCTAAAATAACATACTCATTCTTACAATAGTGTACGATACTCTGTTCCTTTTTCCCCGGGACTTTTTTTTCGGCGTACACGCAGTGTTTGTGAAATAAGTGTGTTGTAAATATAAATTAGCAACTATTTCAAAACACGAATCTTCACTACATTCCTGGCTTTGTAGATGGGTAAGTATACACTAGGAAATGCAATCTCGCGAAATCAATAATATCAATCTCGCATACAATCAATTAAATTTTAATAATTATTTTAATTTCAAAAGTTATAAAATGGTACCTACTTGCTTTTTGCTATACTTACTTGTTGTTAAAGATAAAAAGATAAATAAAAAGGAAAATAATTTTAATATCACTGTATTTCAAAGGGTAATTAAAGTTTTTTAAGAAATAATCAACATAATAAGCAATACGTATAAAAGAGGGGGCGACCGCGGAAAACGTGGCATGACCAGATCAACCAGATACTGGAAGATGGTCCCGTTAGAAGGCTCAACAACCGGCGAGCTTGCATGCGAAGATGTATGAATGTGGCTGAGGCGAGATTTGTATGTCAGGACAGAAGAGTGTGGCGCTCTATCCTCTCTGCCTACCCCTAGGGGAAACAGCGTGATGGTAAGTAAGTAATCATAATCAACATCAACAATGAAGTTACTTTAAAAAAATAATATGTTTGACTTTTATGCTTGCTTTTGAAAGTAACTTCGTAAGAAGCACTGATGCTGCATCATTGAGTTGTCTCATATGAGAGACTGTACCTACCTAGGTATAATATGTTCCGCACTGGAAAAGAATTCGGCCGCATTTTGTCGTACACTCACACATATTTCCGGTCGCGTAGGGATATGCGATATATCGATAGCCCGCACATGCAAATTGCGTCTTTAAGATAAACACCGCTAAAACACAAATCGTTTGAGGATGTCGCGAGTCTTATTTCATTATTGCAAAAGAAGTCGATTATTATTTCGGATGGACACGTGCAAGTTAGCTCCATTTAAATAATAAATGTGAATATAATTTTGTGGCTCGGACTAAAACAAAAGCCTTTTAATCCTGTAGGTCGTATGAGACGTGCGGCCCTTTTTATGACTAAATTATACTTTTACCCAGTAGCTAAAATTTTAACAGCTCAAGTCTATTTTTAGACCTCATGTTTTAGCGGATGTATAAATACAAGTAGATACATTCGCAGAGTGATCATCGTTGCCGAGTGGTTTGCTTGTTTTACAAAAAATAAGTCAGAAATATTGAAAAAAAAAAATGCAAACTTTGATGTCATATATCTCCATAACTATTGATATTAGGTCATAATAGCTTGAATATTTTCGACTCATAATCAAGGCAGGAATATAGTCCTGCGAGGTTATTAATGTTTTACAAAATAATTGATAAAATCAACATGTTTCAAAGCCTATGGCCCCTTCGTCAGGATGGAATATACCTACCCATAAAAAATAAAAAGAATAAAATTGATTGAATCTGTAATCCACATATATGGTTTCGGGACTAGTAAATATTAGAAAACTAAAAAAACTTGTTGATTCTCTGCCAAAACGTGTTGAAGAAGTTATAAAATCCAAAGGAGGACATATTTCCTATTAAAACAATTTAAATTGTATTCTTTTCTCTGCTTTCTTCAACTACCTATAACTAATAAATGTTGTGTTTTTTTTCAAATTATCGCTTGTGTTCACATTAATTCGCACAGTACTGTATGTTCAATATTATCTTCGACGGATTACCAAGTAGATAGCTACTGAAAAATAGTAGGCTTTTTTATTTTGATTTCGATTAGTTATTCGTCATATCACACAAATTTGAATGCGCGAGTTTGATTTTAGGTAATTTTTGTGCCTCATCTGCATTTTTTTCAATATTGTTTTTTTTTTCAATAAGTTATCTTCAGGGTCTCCATTCTTATAAACTGGGATTACTAAAGTTTGTTTATATATTGTAGGGAATATACCACACCGAAGGCTTGTTTTATTATGTGTGCAATTGTGATGTTTATAATAGAGCTTGATTGTTTTAGTAAATCAGTTGTTACGTTGTCGTATCCTGGCGATGATCCTCCTTTTAAATTCATAATAATTTTTTTTATTTCATCTGGGTTGGTTAATTGGAATGTTGTGAGTTTATCACATTCCGATATCTGTAGATTATTTATTGGAAGAGAAAAATTGTTGTTGGGTATTTTTTCGCCAAGTTTAGTCCCACATTAATGAAAAAAATATTGAAGATATTTGCGCATTATTCTGGGTGTTATTGAACATTTATAATATTATTGTCAAATTTTATAGTTTTTATTTTATTTTTATTAACATTTTTTTTCGGTTATTTCGTTAATTGTTGACCAAAGTTTTTTGGTGTCGAAATTAGAAACTTCCACCTTTTTTATAAAATATTCCTCTTTGTTTTTTTTTTATAAGTGATGTCAATTTATTTCTGTATTTTTTATAATATCTCCTTAAGCCTTCATCATTGGGGTATTTTATTGTTGATTTAAAAATATCATATTTATTACGTATTGAAACTACTAAGCCGTGAGTAATCCATGGTTTTATTTTACGGAACTTAGATTTGTGGTTATATATTTTTAGAATTTTGGATGAATTTATATATTTTTGAATAATTTTTTGAAAGTTTATAGAACATCTTCTAAGTTTAGTACTGATAACCAATTTTCTGTTGCTAATTTGTCACAAAATAATTTTAAATTAAAAGTAGTTTTTTTGTATACCTTTTTTATCAGCTATGTGCGGGTGAGTATTTTGTTTATAATGCGTAAATATGCAGGAGTAATAGTCAGTTATACAAGTTTGCCATATGATGGTCATAATGTTGTCGAGTTCATTTGAGTTTGTTAGCATAATATGATCTATTGCAGAAGGTTTTTGGTGCGGTACAATTCTAGTATAATTATTTATGCACGATTTATAGTTCAACTCTGCAAGCATATTGAGATACTCATTTTTAGTTTTATCATGGCAGTCATCTGCAATATTTATGTTTATATCGCCCGTTAAAATAGTAAAATAGTTTTAATAATTGGTATAATTCTTCAATAAAAAAAATGGTGTCAGAATTTGGAGATCTGTAAATGCCGATTATGCGATAAAGGATTTTATTTTTATTTTTTCGAATATATTCATACGTGAACAAACTTCCTAATGTAGGTGTGAGGAAATCAGATTACCACATAAAATTAATTCTGCATGATATTTGACCTCCATACACAGAGTGTAACAGAACTAGGTAATCCACAATACTTTACAGGTGGATTCCTGCTATGATTATGAGTGAAAAATGTTCAAGCAACTATGACCTAATATCAATAGTTATGGAGATATGCGACATTAAAGTTTGCATTTTTTTTCAATATTTCTGGCTTATTTTTTTACAAAACGTTGAAGTATCATTACAGTAACTTATATCGATTACATAAAAAACATTCGTTTCAATAAAAGTTTAATAAAATAACAAAAACCCTGCAAAATATTGGAATGTTTCCCCATTAGATTGGAAGATTTTTATTATACTATTTGACTTGTATTAAAGGTAATGAATTTTTCATATTAGATATAAGTTACTGTAATGATATTCCAACGTTTTGCAAAAATATTTTTTTTGACTCATAATCATAGCAGGAATCTACCTGTAAAATATTGTGGACCAGTTCTGTTACATTCTATATACCTACATTATCAAATGTGCGTGATTATAACCCTAATATATATCTAGTCTAGATATATTATATTGTCAATGATTATGTTTACTTGCAAATGTAAAATCTACCTCATTAAACGTGCGATATCTGATCTGTATATTTGTTTTGTTTACCTACATGATACCTGAAAAAACATAAAGTTCAAAGTAAAAGAAGTTCACTTGACAAAGAATATACTGGGCTTACATCCGGTCAAAACTCGACATTTCAATTCTTAACCTTTTCTTTGAATTTTTATTGAATAAAATAACTTTAATTTCTATATTTTGTACAATTTACAGCCATTTCAATTCTTAACCTTTACTTTGAATTTTTATTGAATAAACTAACTTTAGTTTCAGCATAACAAAAATTGTGTTCCGTTATTTCCTCGACAGCAGTACCACGACCCAAAGTAGAGAAATTCTAGTGAACCCGATGCAACCAGAGATCTCATAGAGTAACGCTCCCGATTGAGCTCAGGGTGAGAACATTACCCATTCTGCTCCATTCCCTTCTTCCAAATTCTTGCCGCGAGGCTGCCGGAACGTGTCAGTAGAGGTCCGAAGCTGTAAATCAGCTTCGAGAAGTTCCATCGGAACGGGCGTCTCCGTGCATGCAACCTTCGCGGTACAAGAAGAACGGAAGTGGGAAAGCAGAGATAGAAGGACGGTAAACATACCGGCCCGAAGAGGAAACCATACTAACATCTACTTTTTTATTTTTTTATTTTATCATTTCTCATATCATCCTTTCACATAATATAGATATGGGCAAACTTCTTGAAATTC
>JADDOH010000534.1:0-13700 GCA_016648135.1 Agrypnia vestita
TGTGATTTCTACTGAACTTGAGTATATCAACGCCTCTTGTGTACAGAATATCTTGATTTTCGTTCCTGATTATGCCTTTAAGATTATTACGTAAAACAGAAACAAAGTAGATTGTTAACAGCAGTGGAACGTGAATGAAAAATACATTTTTTGTGGCTGTGAAATACTTATTTATTTTTAGACACAAATGATCTAGCTGGAACTTTTTTATACATACAGCATAAAGTAGCCCCCGCATTCAACATTTGTGGAATTCTGTGAATTGACTTTTTAAAATAATGTTTATTCTTTACCTATTATTAATCGTGATTAGATTTTGCAGGCGTACCATATTACAAAAATTTAAACAATTATTGTTTCAAAAAACTAACGATACTTAATTACCATATTTAATGAATATTTTTTCTTTCTTTATTTGCAGAATTTTCACAAAACTTAACCGAAAACTGAGCTTTTATGCACATGAGTGAGATTACTGGTTTTATTATATTTAAAAAATCATAATCTCTCTATTCGTTGTCATCAATGGTGTATCGAATGTATGGGTATGACCTCTGACCCTGCAAATCATACCTGCATGCATACCTTGTCACAAATCCTCGAGATTCTTTTCAGAGCCAGGTATATATTGAGAATATACCTTTATAAAATCAATAAAATTGATAAATTTTAAGATTATGGGAAAGTATCTATGTGTCAGTGAACGGTAATTGATCATCATAGTATGTATTTAATTAAATCAATTTAAACTGCCAACATTCTGTTAATCTCAACCAAAATTATTAATGATAACAATATTGTTAGGAAATCTTTTTCAGTATGACACTGATTATTATCACAATGTTTTTATGAAAGTCCAGTTTTTATGTAATTATTCCAGTCTTCCATTAGCTGCTGAAAAACTCTGCAGTTTCAAAAATATTTAAATGTATGTCCATTTGCTTCTGTACTTTTATAATTTTTAAAGTGACAATTAAATTGTTTTTAATATGAACCTACTTATAGATATGATGAAATTGTATTTCAAAGTAAAATATTTTATATGTATGTTTTGTAAATATGTACATATATATAATAGGTATGTACTTTTAAAAAATAATTCCTTTAGTAAGGATATTGGTGTAGGGATGCACAAGTGTTGACACTACGAATAAATATAATATTATATATTTATGGCGTGTTAATGCAGGTGGTGGTCGTTACAGCAATTTTAGTAGGTACTACTTGTGATTGATTAGATTTATGTTTTCGACCAAACAGAACATCTTTTTGTAATTTCCAACTGACCAGACAGAAATCTATTTGTTTTGAGTTCCTGCCGATCAAATATATGTAGGTACCTATCTATATTTAAACATTATGTCCAGAACATATTAAGTACCTGCATGGGCTATGTTCACAAGCACAGATTAAAAATAAACATTTTGCCGCATACATATTCCGCCTTTTTATAAGTTTCATAATTCAGACATTTCTGGCAATTCTAGGGTCGTCAGAAAATTGTAAAATAATTAATTTTTTAATTTTAAAATTTATTTTTGTGCAGAATTTCATTATTTCATATATTATTCACAACAACTTAAAATAAAACTAAAATAAAAAAAGAGTATGTTGAAAGCACAGCATAAATACTTGGGTACACAATATACCTACATAAAGAATATCACACCAACTAAAATTGTTCAACAAATTGCAATTTAAACCCCCAAAATCTTTAAAGTAACAAAAAATATAATAAAGATTGTGGGATATTTAGTCATCTTTCGGAATTGGGAATGAAATGCTTTGTAAATTTAATCAAAAATATTGTTTTCAAGGTCATATCTCACGAGAAATTTTATGGACCATTAAAAACAATACTTAACTAATTAATTGTACATGAATCTTATAATTCCAAATGTCATTAATTCTTTATTTATCTCAGGTCAAACTAACATGCTATCCTTTCATTTTATGTAAATGTGTGGACAATCATTGAGTCCAACTTGTTACAACTTTAAATTATATATTTGAGTCGTATATTTCCAGACACCGCTAACTCCATATCAAAACAATTTACAGCAGGTCAAGTAATTTATACCTTATTGTGTGAGATGTTATTACCTACACTGTTAGTTTTTCTAGAAAGTTTGTTTACATTTATAACAAACTTTCTAGAAAAACTAACAGTGTAGGTAATAACATCTCACAGAATAAGGTATAAATTACTTGACCTGCTGTAAATTGTTTTGATATGGAGTTAGCGGTGTCTGGAAATATACAACTCATTTGTCCGTATTCTGAAATTCTCAAATTGTGAATAACTCAACATTTGTTTGTTTTAGAGCTTTCTGATTGATTGAATTCATTCATTTCAAACCTCATGTCAAAAAAAAAATGTCAAAAGTGATGGCATTAAATGTTATACAATAACTGTCAATATATAGAAATAACAATATTGCTATTTTCAGAGTGCGGCCGATTTATAATACAGAAAACGCTGTTAATTTGAACCTCCATAATTGGAAACTATTAAACCCCCTCAAGTCCTAAAATGTTAATTTCATAGTATATTAACCCCTATAATTTGAAAACCACGGTTATTCATAATAGTTTTTAGCCCCCTTGCGCCATAAATCAATATATTTTAGTTCACAAAATATTTTTTTTTTAATTTGACTAAATTGGAAAAAATATTTCAATTTTTTCGCAAGTGAACAACAAATATGTCAATATCGGGTACTTGAGTAATAGAAATGTCGCGATCATTGCATTAGCATATTGCGTTTTCGAAATGATTTCTTGAAATTTGCAAAAATAGACTTTTTTCATACAATTAATGGCTATTTTCATGAGCTTTTACAATTTTAGGTGAATTTCGCAATTGCATTGCATTTTTTTTTTATATTGAATTTCGAATCTGCATAATTTAAAATGTTTTTTTTTTTGGGTCCCTTGAATTTCGAATTAAAGAGGTTCTATTGTATTTACAATTTATACACCAATCTCCAAATAGGTTTAACAGTTTATTCAATTTATCTATAAACTTTTAAAAGTGCCTTTGGAATTATGGGACTCATTAAACAATTGATTTCTTCAATCTGGCATTAAATTGTGCAGTTGTCTGTGTTTCAAGCGTACTTAGTTAATAAATTTACTTCAAAAAGTTAGTTGTGATTAAATTTCGACATTTATAAATTTATTTAGTACACTAACTCCCAATTTGCAGAAAATTCATTACATAGGTGTGTAAATTTGTGTCAAATGGGAAAATGATTTATGCAGAACACTAGTAACTATACACATATTAAATGTTAATTACTTTCTTAGAATACTAGGGACTACCCTTTAATTACCATTCCGATAATGGCATATTTTTTTTAATGAATATCATTTACCCACCACAAAATTTGTGTTTTTGCATATTGAAATATCAGCATGTTTCAGGGCCAATGGTCCCTTTGTACCATTTTCTTCTTTATACAATATGAGCAAAGTCTGATTTATTTCATAGGTCTGACAGTTCATTATTTTAAAACTGTTGATAATCTGTTGTATAGAGTGGAATTCCACACCTAATTGAGATGTATTTTTAAAATATAAACTAAATTTGTCACTTTCGCCAAAAACACTTTCTTATGGAAAATATCATTGAAACCCTAATTGTTTGTATTTTTCTACATGTTAATCTGTTTTCTTATTCTATTCTACATGTTAATCCTGCATGTTATGCCCTAAATAATAAATTCAGGCAAATATCTTCTGTTGCTAAACTGTTTTTTTTTTTGCATTTAATTACATCTAGACTCCTTATTACATGAATATTCATAAACCGAGTTTGCAAAATATACAACCTTGGAAAACAATCTCTTTAATATACCTACTATAAAAGAATTTTTTTCCAAATTATATAGAAATAATGCTATAATTTTTTTCGGGGTTTCCTTTTAATTAAAATAAACATGTTCTTGGTATTGTCTCTTAGATAAAATGGTTGTTGAATATTCCATCACACAGACGGCAGCGTCTTGCCAGTTTCGATTAAAGTATTTAATCATTTTAATAATTCATTTATAGAGTAATTTTGTAAATCAGCGCTAGTTTTATTATTTGACTGCCCAAAGGATTTTTTCTGAAATCTGTTGATTGTGGCTTCCAAAACGATTTTAACCGAAATTGGCTAACCAATAATTTTATAGTGTAACCGAAAGCCACATATTTTTATTTGGTTAAAAAATGATAACTTTAAGTAATATCATATTAGGATGTAATGGTCAGATAATATAAGACAAATTATTGGGATAAATTGGAAGCATTACGCGAGAGACAGAGCTATGGAAAGTAAGAAAGAGGAGGCCTATATTCAATGCAGATCATAGAAGAGGATCGAAAAGTAATTTTTACTCAATAACTTGTCTGATGTAAATCCAATCATCGTGTCTTATATAGTTTGGGTTTTAGGATGGGCTGTATTGCCTGCCCAACATAACTTGGCGTGCAGCAGGCTTGGAACTAAAACCCGCCCCGCCCGCACCCGGCGGCAACCCCTCGCCCTGTAATTCAGTACAATTTTGTATTTGCTCGGGAGCTGTGACATCTTGATTACCAATATACAATTATTATGTCCAAAACAACCAAAACAGTCCAGGGTGGTGCAAGTACAATTGCCAATGAAGTATTAAAGTTTTGCGAAGCTGAAAAAGCAAATAATGGACCGATATTACCGTCTGATAGTTTGACAGATAGAGCGGCTGCCGCAGAGCACGCTGTTACCCGACCAAATTTATATTGACACTGGTCACCGGACATTCAGTACATTATGTATTGTGTAATAAATTTACAACCTGGCAACTTCTGTTTCACGACAGGGGCGACCTCCCTCGCACGCCAAGTTATCGTGGTGGCACTCTAAGCTAGAATATTCGCTTGACTTCTCTTTTCCAAAAAATACAATTGCATAACCGGTTAAAACTGATTTCTTGGGTATGCAAATAACCAGAAACCTGTTAGTCGAATTTTTAGTAGTGTTGGCGTTAAATAATAAAACCATAGTGATTTTTATTTTTTTAAATTACAAACATAATTACACATTTAATTTCAAACTTACCCTAATTCATGAGTAATTGAGATTTGAATCTAAATTTTCTCATGATGCTATAGAAATATGTATTCATACATACATGAATACCAGGATAGAATTGTTCTGAGTTTCATTGAAAGACATATCACAGTGAAACCAAAAGTCATCCGTGTTTAGAATAGTTTACCCGATTAATTTAAAATGAAGGACATGACTTCCTTTTGTAATATGTATTTAGTTCTCGACAATGCTTACATTTTCAGTCAGTGTGGATAGATTTCCCAAAGAATAGTTTGGTTTTTACTATATTGTACTTATTATTCTTGAACAATAATTAAGGGATTTATCAGATTCTGGAAGAGTTCAAAGGGAAGACAGCCAATAATGGTTTTCTACACCATTTAATGGACTCTCAAATGTATTTATCTTTCCACATGTTTATTTATTTCAATTTCTTACATAAAATAAACAAATAATATTAACTTCGAAATTTGAGTTTTAAAACCCAAATTATAATATGCGAATAAAGTCTGTTCTATAAAATTGTTTTAATTCATTAGAAAATATTGACGTTTTCAATGTGTGTCCAATAACATGTTTGAATGTGGATATTATATTTCTCAACCATTGTTTGAATGTAGATATGTGTATACACATATTATATTTTGTCAATCTTTTGTTCCTCGAAATATTCCTTAATTGATATTTTAGTTTTATGCTAAAACTGCACTAAATTACATAAAATATTGCTAAAATAATCCAAGACCAAACAATCAGCGTTCCCTCTAAATTGTGCTCATGAACTACTGAAATGTAAATAAAACTACTGTACATTTCTGTAATTGTTTCTAAGAATTGTATGTCAAAGTATCTTGACCGTGAACTATAATAATTTGTAGTTACAATCTATGATACAACAGTATTGGGTTTCATGCTGTTGTACCAAACTTCATCTCATTGGTTTGCTTTATCATAACAATCATGTCTCGACTCCTATTATATTAGTCCGGCCTATTCTGAAAATAACAATGTTGTTATTTTGGTGATAACCACCCAAACACTCAAATATAGCACCAATATATTTATTTACGCCCGTGTAATTTCGCACTTAATTACATTGATGAATTTTGCAATTTCACATGAGACATTTGGAAAATAGTTGGGAATCTACATGGTCTAATTAATTAATGTGATATGTTGAGTGAGGAGGGATGTGGAATATGAGCGATTCATAAATACTTAAAATTCAAGACAGGCAGCAGAAAATGCATCCTGTTTTTAAGTCTACATATACGATGGTGTGATATCACTTTTCAACACCCAAGAGTTTTGCAGTAATGGCAAAATCATTTTAAAATAAAAAGGTACATAAATATTTTGTTACACATACATGGATTCTAATGTCAGACCTGCTATCTATATCATCACGCAAACCAGTTATTGAAATCTGGAGTTTTGTCTAAAATATAAGTTTTTGATAAATATTATATAAAATAAATAGTGATATTTATTTAAAAGTAGGTATGAATTTTTCAATTAAAAATCAATTTGACATTTCTCACAGAAACTTTAAAGCCATGTATTCACTAGGGGACAAATTGTCCCTCAACAGCACGCGCGGCATAGAGTCTACGTGACGTTGCAACGTCGTGCACTGTTCCGCGACCTCGCGCACAACATAGCGCGGCATTTCTACGTGCCGTGGCAACGTTGCCGTGCGCACAGTACCCGAGCGTACTCACTGCAACATTCCGCGGAGCGTCAGTACCACGTGGTATGTTTACAAGTGAATAGCATGCGCTGTATCTGTCAAGATGACAATGCGGGGAAACGAAATCGTTCTCGAACTCATCGAGCTGTATCGATCGAAGATCCCGTAGAATGTCCGTCCTTCTTTCTCTTTGCAGTTAATAATTTCGCATTCTCCTCTTTTTTCTCCTCTTACTTTTCGATAAACTCATTAACATAAACAGATACGCGGCTATCATCATAACCTCATAGAGCGATATATTTCCGTGAGTCTGGAAAACAATAATTATTTGCAAAAAGGACCTTGTTTTTAATAATATTCAATTTACTACAGTAAAACCTCGTTAATTTGAAATTGCGACCCAAAAAAACATTTCGAATTGCGCGGAACCCCGTTTTCGCCAAATGTGATACCGCAGCTGTCATCCATAACCTCTTCGCATGACATTTCCGCGACAAGATATGCGAATCCCGGTGTGTACACGTCAATTGACCGCGTCATTGTCCCCGAAACATGAGCGTAGATGTTGATGCGACATGTCGAGCGGAATGTTTCGCGATTTGTCCCCTAGTGAATACATGGCTTAATGCACAAGCCAAGAATATGTAGCGTCAAATCATCCATACCGTCATCCGCAATACTAAACTGCAGGTCCATGATCACGACTACTCTAATTGACAGCAAAACGAGGAAAGTGCATTAAGAGTTTCGTAAAGTGATTTTCTATAATACGAACAATTTTTATCGAAACCTACCTTACATATAAATTTCTATCGAAATTTATCTAAACAGTATTTTTTTGGCTCCAGACTGGGTCGCAATTTTAAACACTCGTTCTTTTCCTCTGTCGAGATCGTTGAAATATTTTCCCCAAACGACAAAACAATTTTATGTAGTGTCAAAGGGAATATCTCAGAATGAAGAATTTTTCTTTCGACGAAGATATTTTTATAAAATCGTAAGACGGCACATATTTGCCTACGACCGCACCACTCGCCGCCCCTAAATAAATATTTTTACAAAATGTCAAACCTGCTGCGTCTTTATTTTGTTTTTAGTGAAGTTTGGGTTTTGTGTTCAAGTAGTCCTTCAATACGAGTACCAGATGGCACTAGTGTGCTGTAGGTAGTGGGGAATGTTATTTGTTCTTGTGTACACATATCTGTAATGGTCGTATAATTATTATTTACTCAGGGGTGGATTGGAATATTCTCGTTCTTCAAAGTTGCCGCGTTTGTGTGTTTTATCCTTGAATTTCTAAGCAAGCGCGGTGGTTTCGTCTTACGTCGAATTGAGCGCTTTTAATCAAGATTATAAATACTCGTCTATTCATTCCTACCCAGCTTCTTCAAGTCTTTACATCATCTAGTGAATTATATTAATTTTCTAGCGCTTCGTGATGGCCGCAATCCTCGTTGCTTTTGAAATGAAAGCAATTAATTATGTACTTGCTCCGTTTTCTCATCATTTTACAGTTATAGTGATTTAATTTTCTAAGACTGATTCCAATCGCGGTTGTACATTTTTTTTTCTTCTTTGTTACGCTCTTAGTAGAGCAATCGCGTTCTCTAGTAATGAAGACACCTCAGCCAAGACGACTGTTCCGATCTGCAATATCTGACGGCTTCTTGAAGTGAGCCATTGGTCCAGATTCCATCTAGTTGGTGATCTTGTACCACGAGCCTCATCGTTACTTCAGTATGTCTTCAATATACACATTTGCGTTGTGGAGGATGTACGTTGAACAACATTTATTTCTTGCAAAATGAAGCAGTTTGCTATGTGTCCTTGGGATTCGCAGCATTCGCCGCCAGCATCACGTCTCTAATGCCTCTATCTTCTGTATTCTCGTTGTCTCTTTGTCCATGTCTCAATCCATAGAGGAAGGTTGGGTAGACTATTCTTCGGACAATATTGATGTTTCTGTCTTGCCAAATTTTCTTCAGTTCGGGCTGTATATTTACTTCACCGATAAACTGATTTCGATTAATCAAATTCCTTTAAAACGGAGCACTGAAATATCGGCTCAAGTCGGGCATTAATAACGAGTTGTTGTCAACTAAACGATAATTAATTACGTTCAACTTATTGAAAACTTCAATCCCCTTCATTCAGCCGGCTGATTTATCATTAAACATCGAAGGTTAACACAGGGATCATCTTTATCTTTCAGAGTCATTTATCCTTACTTTAGTGTTGTTATTCATCTTGCAGCTAATCAGTTCCTATTGTATTACGAGAGGCAGTTTTGACACGAGGAACGTATACCTTTACATACTTTTTTCTCTGGTCGATTTTTATTCATAGAGGCGTTTCTTTGTTCCAGTCGGGCGGTTTGATTCAATAATAAATCGACTCATTTGTCTCGATAAATCAAAATGGAAAACGAGTGTGTTCTGCCAATGAGTTGCGCTATCATTCAAAAATATTTTCAACTGTTGGAACTACGTTCTCGGAATATTGATAGCTGATGAAGGATGGATTTAAAAATTATACATCAGCATTAATAATTTCTGAAAATATATTTTATTTATTGCATGAAAATTGTTTTTACAAACAATACGAGAATGTTTATTCAGTGGATGCCTAGTAAAATTTGTAACACTTGTGATGGTCGACATAGAGATAGATTTAATAAATTTAGAAAATCTTAAAATAATAATATTCAAAAAAGCCAAGTATGGACATCAAAAATATATTTCTTCTGGTTTGAATCGTTTAAAAGTAAAAGCCTGATATATTTCTCAAGATTCTATGTATTACAAGAGGCTAACAAAATATTGAATATTCAGCTATACAAGTAATATTTTCTTGGATCTTTATTATACCATAGATATAATTCTGTGTTAAATTAATATTGTTTGCCGATCCTAATAGACTCGATCTTGTGAGTAGGTGCGAACGAGCCTTTATTATTTATGAATAGGAACAGCAAGCCTCGCGTGTAGCGAGTGCTTTACCATTATCTTAACGAAACGGACCAATCACAGGCGCGCTTTGCCTTCGACGGGTTGAGCCGGAGGCGACCGTCCTGATGGCTGAATCCGGCCAATGGCGAGCGCCGGCGGTGAGGTCATCGGGCATAGGATGAGTCACTGCACTAGCGTGGATTTCAGAGGTATGGTGAAATCATTACTATAAAAGGAGCGAACTCGATATACTCAGCCCCTTCAGTTCGAGACCAGACTTGCGAGCGGGAGCGCTGCCCAACAGACTACCGACGGAGCCCTGAGTTCCAGAACAGCATTTGCGGACGGAGTTGCTGCCCGGACTTATGGAGGAATCTACCATTCATCAGTACCAGAGAGGATCATACCGCCACTGTGTAACAGCTAAGGAACACATTTATATTATCTATCGATTAATTATTTTCACTATTGAAATGTATTTATTTTGGGAAGATTTAAAATCGGAGCAATAATGTATAATTAATATCACGATTTCTTGTGTGATCTTGGCTCAATTCGTACGGGAATATCTCCCAAACGAATATATTTTGATGCTTGGGGATTTTCATACCATTTGTATTAACAATTGATTTTACGGAGCTCTATAAGCAGTGCGTAATAGATTCATAATATTGTCGACGCGTTATGTATTGCATAACCAGATATCAATCCAAATCGTACGAGAAATTCTTCCGAACGAATATATTTTAAAGTATGGGGATTTTCAAACTATTTTTACTAATAATTGAATACACGTAATTCTATAAGAAATGCTTAGTAGCCTTATAATAATTGTGTTGCATAAGTATTGCGCAATCCGGTCTTCAGCCAAGTCTTTATGATTTGAGTACCTCGGTACATCTGGCTTAACAAGTAGCTTCAGAATGACGAGTAAAGGACAGAATGGGGAGATCTAACTAAAGATTGGGGATATCTGGTTTGTGTTAGCCTAGCTGGCTGAGGGGTGGATGATTGCCGGCACTTGGGCGTGGAACCCGCACAAGCCCCTGCAGGGCCCCTTAAAGGCGGGGTCCTCCTTGTTGCTCGGGGTCGTCAATAAACCGACCACCTAACCTCATCTGGCGCAAACTACTTAAACCAACAAAAAGGTTCCCTTTGTCTTTGGAAGGATTTCCATGCTTGAATGCTGTAAAACCTTGATAGAAAACGTTAACTTCTATTTCGTCCTCTGTAAGAAAGACAGGGCCAGAATAAATATAAAAATCATTCACTCATATGGAATAGCTGGGATATTATAAATATGTTACTAACACTCTAACATTTGTCCAAAGTAAATGTTGCAAGATGCAGAATCGTGGGACGCCGCTCTGAAAAGGCATAATGAGATTGCACAATAATTTGTAACATCGCTGACTATGCCCGCAAAGGAGGCTAATGTCGTCATCAATTCGTACCAAAAGAGTACATGATTCTTCAAACACCGGCCTAAAAGAAAGGCGCCTCAAGACAACACACATCATCAGAAACTCGTACCAAAAGAGTACGTACATCTCAATCATAAGCCTAAAAGAGAGGCGTCACAGGATCACATCTCGTAAAGAAGAGATAGAGTCTCGGGATGCAGTAAGTTCCGGAGGAACAAGGGGGGCCGTTTAGTCACTTAGGAAGTCGGCCACCGGGTTTAGGCGGGCGCGGAGCCTCAACCCCTCTCAGCAGAGATGCTGAGGGTTTAAAAAACCAAAATTTAGCATTCAAAGAAACTATTATTTCATATAAACTCACGGGCTGTTGTAGAATCCTTTCGAACAAACCATCCCCGAGACCTTATCTACTTATTTATAAAGAAGTTTCGCTTCAAAAATGTCGTATTTCGTAGATAGCAAATATATGTATTATTTTCCCACGGAATTAATATGAACAGGTTCATGCACGTCTAAGACGGAACCATTCAAGGTAAGAATATGCTAATACAAGGTGTTTATAATTATTAATTTCAGTGTTATTTAATATGTGTGAATTTTTCCCTTTGCGCCGTTCGAACGATTTTACTGGTTTGTCTCAAATCGAAAATGTTTTATTTCTAATACATGAATTCTTTCTAGTGTACGTATTTTATTGTAACATAAATGTATAGATTATTAGGTTCGTTAGATGTTTATATTACGTAATATTATGCAATTGTTTCCACACTGCTCCTATAAAAGAATTTGAAGTTATTACGATACACAACGGGGTCCTTCATCCATTAGACGATTCATGTGCCAATTCAACGACGTATTACGAATAGTATATATTGTATTTATCGAGATTTAGTCGCATTTATTATTTCTAGTGAGATTTTTAGTATTGGTTCCAGGCGCCATTATGAGGCGGAAATAGTTCATATTCATAGCCCGACTGCAATAGGTATTTTTGTCGCGTAAGAGGTAGCACTTTTAGAAATATAACTATGTTTTATGTTTAGTCCCTGACGGACAGGATGGTATAGCTGTGGCTATTTAGGTAATATACTTAGTAGATGCAAAGGGCATTAGGTATTTTCAATATAGTATGCGAACCCAAGATGATAGAAATATTTTAGTTCCTATAATTTCATTGAATATTTGCTGCAGAATAATATTTGATGAGAGAAGTAGTTAATATTCCATTCAAAGCAAAAATTTTAGTTAATATTTTTAGTTAATTTTGCATTCAAAAGCGCAATTTTCACAGAATAATTATTTCCAGTTAATAATATATATTAGGTCCTTACATATGAAATTGGCGTTTTGTCGTACTGGCAAATTTGATCTCAAATATCTTCTCTTTGGTTAGGAATTCCAAATCTAAATTTATACAGCTATTTACTCATGTATTTGTGTTTTGAAAATAATAATTCCTTTGTTTTTTCCTCAATTGTTTTTTTCTTTGCGTCACTCAGTTTACAAAATGAAAAACTTGAAATATCGCGTTATTTACGAGTACGAGTTCCACCGTGGCACCAGTGCTGCAGAAACGGCTCGAAGGATTAATGATGTGTATAGCGACGGTGCCGCAAAAGAAAACACAGTGCGTTTTTGGTTCCAACGTTTTCGTTCTGGAAATTTCGACCTGCAGAACAAGCCCCGTGGACGGCCGGAGACCAAAGTTGATAATGAAGAATTGAAGCTATTGTGGAAGCGGATCCATCGCAAACCACATCCGAGTTAGCTGCAGGCTGCGGTGTTAGTGATAAAACTGTTTTAATCCACTTGAAGCAAATTGGTAAGGTGAAAAAGCGTGAAAGGTGGGTACCTCACGAATTGAGTGAAGCAAATCAACAAACGCGCGTTGACTGCTGCGTTGCATTACTCAACCGGCACAATAATGAAGGTATTTTAAATCGAATCATTACCTGTGATGAAAAGTGGATCCTGTACGATAATCGGAAGCGCTCATCGCAATGGCTGAACCCTGCCGAACCAGCCAAACCATGCGCCCCAAGCGCGAAAATTGACTCATAAAAAGTTTTTACTGGAAGAGTTGGATGGACTAGTGCTGGTGCGTGCACACTACAGTTTTTATAAATCTGGCCAGACGATTACGGCAGATGTCTATTGTCAGCAACTGCAAACCATGATGGAAAAATTAGCTGCTAAACAACCGAGGCGGGTTAATCGCTCTAGGCCACTGCTGCTTCATGATAACGCTAGACCACACACTGCACAACAGACGGCTACCAAATTAGAGGAGCTTCAATTGGAATGTCTAAGACATCCAACGTACTCTCCGGACCTTGCCCCAACAGATTACCATTTTTTTAGAAATTTGGATAACTTCTTGCAAAGGAAAAAATTCAACTCCGTTGGGGCAGTCCAAACCGCCTTCAAAGATTTTATTGATTCCCGTCCGAATGGTTTTTTTAGTAAAGGGATCGATGAACTACCTATGAGATGGCAAAAGTGCATAGATAGCCATGGTACATACTTTGATTAAATAAATATATTATAATAAAAAAAAATCG